>CM057845.1:14926299-14939672 GCA_030068395.1 Apalone spinifera
AATTTGCATCCCTTTTACGGAAAAGGGATGCAGTCTAGACACAGCCGGGCTGTATTCTGTAGGGACAATGAATTATATGATTGTTCCAAACTCTGGATCGGGAATCTACAGGGCAAGGTTTCAGGATGTGACCACAGTAGATCAAAGGAGTGTATCTACTCATGGCGGAAGATCAGAACAATATGAAACTCTGTTTCCTTTTATTGGGCTTTCGTAGTTTTGTGTTTAGCTAGGCAACAGAAGTAAGTACCTTTGTTGCTATTAAATATTTTACAATTTTGCCCTTTCCTTTAATAACATTATTACACTATTTGTCATATTCCCTTTACTAAGGATAGAGAATACCACAGCAACTCTAACTGCTAATGAAGAGTTTAATGAACAGCTTAATGACAATTTCTCTATACCTGATTTGAAAGTCTAGTTGTAGATAATTTCATGAAAAATATTGCTCCTGCTCTGTGGGCAAAGCTTAATTTTTCAGTGTCTCAGTTTACCCATGTGTAAAAGGAAGACAAACATATCTTAAAATGTTTATCTGCTTATAAAATGGACAACATACAACAGGAGTTTTAAAAAGCTTCAATAATTAACATTTATAAAGTTTTAAACTGAGGGTATGTCTACACTGCAGAGTTTTTTCAGAAAAATGGCCATACTGCAATCGCATTCTTTTGAAAAAAAATATGAAAGAACAGAGGGTTTTTTCCGACGTTGCTAAACCTCTTTCTATGAGGAAGAAGCCTTTTTCTGAAAGATCTTTTCAGAAAAAGGCGTGTGTGGATGTGGAAGGGGGAGTTCTTTCAAAAGAAGAGGAAAGAGGAAAAAGCACAGGTGCCCTGGTGGCCACTCAGTCCATAGCAATCACAGCTTAAATGTGAGACAGCATCCATTCAGTGTGGCTGCTATCTTTTGAAAAATCAGATTGCTTTTTCGATGCACTTTGGCAGTGTGGACGCTTTCTTTCGGAAGAAGTTTTTTCAGAAGATCTATTCCAGAAAGGCTAGTTATCATTTGATTTAGAATATCATAATATGCTGCCCGCAACATTATCCTATGTAAACTGTAGTTTTACCAATTTCGTATGCCTAGGTTGCCATGACTGGCATTGTGGATTTAAGGAATCATTTGGACCCAGTTAGTAAAAGCTACAGTAAATTATTTCTTTTAATTACGAGAGGAAATTTCTCAGGTCAGGTCTAAGGTTACCAATGGGGCAATATCAGGGAAAGACTTTCATTGCAGCTGCTGCACTGCACCTGGCTTATTAGTGGGGACTTGTATTTGCAGTATTGGCTGTCCCCCTTGAGAACAATAATTACAAATGTTAAAAATGAGAACTGTCATAAAAGATACAGAACTTCATTCAGGGAAGTGTGAGCAATCACAAAGGAGAAATATCCAATATCTCAGCAATGGACCATGTTGATAGCAATGTTAAATCATATGTGCTTTATACTCCACTTTCACTGTCCTCTCTCTGTTTAATGAAAGCATGCTGAGTTATTTTTATGGTCATTATATTTCACATTTCCTAGGTATTGAAAATAACTATAAGGGATATAGGAGGGAAGAATGAGAAGTTTCATTAATGATGTTCAATTTTTAATATTATTACAGCTACAATTGTTATATTAGTTTACACCATTCAATACTTTGTTTCTAGTACATTTTTAAATGGCAAGAACAGGATTGGATAGAAACCTGTGACTCAGGTACTTTTGGTTGCTTATTGATAAAGAACTAGAGTTAATCCTGTTTCCGATGTCCAGCTCACCTACCAAAACTACAGTGCTGACCCCCACCCACATAAAATGTTACCAGTCATTCTTTATTTCTATTTAAATACATGGAATGAATTCTTTGCTACTCACCCTGTACAACTCTAGCAGTGATCAGAAAAGAGAAAATAAAGTGTGCAATATGTTTGCTGTTCTCCAACATTTTTATTTTTTCAAAATTTTCTGACCAGCCCTGTATAATCTGTAATACTGTTGCCCTCACTTTGGGTTAGATTTTGGCACATACTCCCTGTTATGCCTTCTAGTGCCCTTGTACCAGCCCATTGTCCTGAAGTGCATAGGGATACTCAATGCAGGGATCTAGAAAAAAAGCAGGATGGGATTGATCCTTGATCTACTCCACCTTCATGCCCACTGGAATAGCTACCTTGATGAGTCAGTCAGTGCCCACTGTGCAGGGTATACATTTGTAGTGTAACACACACACATACACATAGAGGTGATTGAAAGTGAGATTGTGACTTGCTGAGTCACAATCTTCTCTCTGGATGGCTCCAGGGGCAGCATGACAAAATATAGCCACTTACTATGAGTACATTGGAAACCGATTTTCTGCAGTGTCTGAAATATTCCCTCCCTGTCCACACCCCTACTTTATTTTTGTGAATTTTTTAAAGATTTTTTTTAAAGTAAGGGAAACATCTTTTTTTTTCACTGCTGTAGATTTTGGAGTTTCTCCTCAAGGCATGATATTGTTGCTTACTGTAATATAATAATACTTAGTACAACCCTGGGTAGCCATTATTAGTTAATGTCTTCAAGTACTCCACAACCCAACCAGCACTTTTGGGGGTTATCTAGTAGGTTAGATTTTCTGTTCTCTAGTTCACAGACTATTTCTAAGGGAAGTGTTTATGAATACATAGGTAGTTTGAGTAAAAAATAGACGTAGTGATTGAAAAATCAAGGGACTATGAAGTGGCTAGAGACACTCATACTATAGCCAGTCACATGGAAATCATGAGTTCCTTCTTCACATACACAGCTCTGCTTATACATGTCAGTCCTGAACAAAACTACCTCTGCTGCTCCAGAAGTGGTTTTTTGATGTCAACAATTGTCCTCTAGGGACTAGGTTAAGCCAGTGAACCCACTTTCACTTCTGACCAAGACAATATTAGAACACAGTTCTTCAGAGGCATAAGATCAACATTATGAATATTTTAGTGAAGCATCTCTGAAATTCAGGTCAGTAATATATACACATGGTGCCAAATTCCACTCTCAGTCATACTTTTACAACGTCACTGATTTCCCATTTGGCCCACTGTGAACATGTCCATTTGTCTTATTGGGTATACGTATCCTCTGTGCGTATAATGGAACACAGGACTTGACTATCAGTATTCACTAAGGCTATGTCAACACTACTAGGTTGTTTCATAATAACAACTCCCAAAATAACTATTTTGAAATAAATGTATTCCTCTTCTCAAGCAAGAGTTATTATTTCAAAATAACAAGCCCATTATTTTGAAATAACAGGCTTGGTAGTCTGGATGCTCACCTTCTTATTTCGAAATAAGGGGTGTTATTTCGAAATAACTCCCAAGTGTAGACATGCTCTAAGGCAGTGTTTCCCAACCAAGGTTCCACAGAACCCTGGGGTTCCACAGACCATCATCAGGGGTTCCGTGAGAAATCGTGGAATAAATAAATAATATTTTTCTTACATATAAGCTGACGTATGTAGCTGACGTATGCAGCTCTTTACAAATCAATTTTCTTGACAATAATTTAGCAGTAATTGAATTGTGCTCCCCGCGGTCAACTTTTTCTGGCCAAGCAAACGTTTTTATACGTAGGGGTTCCTCGGAATACGAAAAATTATTTTAGGGGTTCCTCCATGGGAAAAAGGTTGGGAATCACTGCCCTAAGAGTACATCTAGACTGCAGGCTTCTTTCAGAAGAAGCTTTTCTGGAAGAGATCTTCCGAAAAAATTTCTACCTAAACAGAGCATCCATACTGCGAAAGTACATCGAAAAAGCGATCTGATTTTTTGAAAGATAGCACCCACACTGAATGGATGCTATCTCACATTTAAGCTGTGATTGCTATGGACCGAGTGGCCACCAGGGCACCAGTGCTTTTTCCTCTTTACTCTTCTTTCGAAAAAAAAATCCCTCTTCCGCGTTCACACATGCCTTCTTCCGAAAGAGCTCTTTTGGAAAAGGCATTCTTCCTTTTGAGGTTTAATGAGGTTTATCAATGTCAGAAAAAACCCTGCGTTCTTTTGATTTTCTTTCAAAAGAACGCAATAGCAGTGTGGACATAAGTGAAGTTTTTTTTTCGGAAAAACAGCCATTTTTCTGAAAAAAACCCTGCAGTCTAAACGCACCCTAAGAGTATTGTTAGGACACAAGCCCAATCTCTCTCACTCTCATTTATACAAAGATGGAGATATGTGAGTAAGAGACAGATGGAAGATACAGCAAAGCATGTGTTATATACCGGTTTCTTTCTTGAGGCACCAAAACTGATGCAAAAAGTTAAAACCATTTAGTCTTCAACCCTGCAGTGAGCTCCCTACAGGCGGAAACCTAGGAAACCTGCATGGAGGACTATTTCAATGAAGTGCTAGGTGCAAACATGGGTCCCCAGGGAGCTTATTGCATTATGGGGGCTTTGTAATTAAAAAATTAATGAAATCAGAAATAAATTAAAAAAGAATCAATGATTCTCACTTTAGTGGGTGCTTTATTAATTAGTATTCTCTCTTTAGTTTGCATGATTTTCATTCTCTTCATGCATTTAAACTTAAGAATTCATTTCTTTGGACCAAAATACCCAACCAGCCAAAAAACCTGATGTGATCCAAGTCTCATGATATGGTAAGAAGAGTAATCTTAGGAAAAATAAGTGCTTTAAATATTAACACTAGAGTTTATGCAATATTAAAATCCTTCACAAAAACAAACCAAAAACCAAAACCAAAACACTATTATAAATATTTGTACTTACCAGAATATCTTTTCCAGCCCACTTGCACTCATCCCTTCGGGTATGAGACACAGGCCAAACAAGCTATAGAAATAAAATAAAATCACTTTATGCCATTTCATGC
Source organism: Apalone spinifera (assembly GCA_030068395.1). Taxonomy (NCBI): domain Eukaryota; kingdom Metazoa; phylum Chordata; order Testudines; family Trionychidae; genus Apalone; species Apalone spinifera. The sequence continues at coordinate 14,931,167 of CM057845.1, forward strand.
TTCGATAGTAACAGATTTTATGCCAAGTGCTATGTAGTCTCTTTACCCAGTTTCTTTCCTTTTTCTCTCGTTATTTCTTTCACTAAAAAAAACCCCAAACATAAACAGAACAAAGTGTATATGATAGTCATGATGACAAGGAAGTTTATAAACGTGTGTATAATGTGGATTTTTACTGCTAATTTTGAAAAAGATGGAAGCAAAGGGCTTGATTTTCCATTCAGTTATGCCAGTATATCAATATTGGCCTTAATGTAATTACAACACTGGTTTAGAAATTAAATGGAGACTCAGAACTAAAACTTGCACCATCTTAATATCATTGATATTAAGTATCTATTACTGTGTGCCTTTTAACAGCTTTTGGGAATATTGTAATATAAATGGGTCCTGTGACTGTTTTGCTTGTATTGTAATTCACTTTTGCTTCCCACTCATCAATTAAATGAAAATGTCTATGCTAGTTTCATGCTAATGTGCCATCAAGAACTAATGTGGATGCTGAGCTAGATCAGGGTCTTTGCAAATATCTATAAAATTATTACAGCAATACTCCCTAAGCCTGCTGTGGTATTACTTCTGGTAGAAGGAGTATCTCAATTTCTACACAGAAAACCCAGAGACCATTTCAGTCAATTATTCATGTCTGTTGGAAATCTTTTAGGCATTACATATAGAATAAAATATGATCTTCTCATAACGCCAAGTTAAGGTTCAACTGGTAACTTCAGATAATGCAGTATGAATGTCTACAAGACTGGATTATAACCTCGGTATTCAATACATTATATTTATAAAATAAAGGGAAAAGAAGGATGATTATGGGTGAAAAAAGAGAATTAAGGGCATATTGTTAGTGATGTTTTGAGATTTAGGGTAGATCAATACCCTAAAATTGAGATATATAATATAATATAATATAATATACTTGAGCCTCTTGAATCTTTAAAATTGGGCTGAAAATTTCATGTGAATATGGTCTCTTAAGGACTTTTCCTTTTATTCTGGCTTAAGAAGTACAGAGAACAGTGAAAATGAAAATGTACTAGATTGAAAATAATTGACCAAATTTTTCAGACCTCCCAAAAGGTTCAGCTCAGGATCAATTCAACTTTTGGGGAAAGGTTGCTCTATTGTGTAAATCATTTTTTCCTATCTCTAATGTGGGTTGGTCAAATTCTCTTCCAACTATGCTTCAAATTTGTTGACCTGGTTTGAAAGGAGTGAACTTGTAATGACAGGGTGAATTTGGCCTTATTAGGGCTATGTTGCTGAGGTCACAGCTTGTTTCCAGTGCTTAGGTAGGAATCCTCACTGATATCAGTGAAGATTCTCACTCAAAAATGATGGGACTATCTGATAATTGATAATAACAAGAGGTGAACCTGAACCACAACCTGAGATCCAAACACAGCTAACATTTTGGAACAGTTTTAATTTGGATCTCAGTCATTTTCAGTGACCCTGGTCTTTATATCAGTCTGATTAAAAAAATTCTCAAAATCTTTGGAAATGTTCAAATCCCACTTTGAATCTAAAGTTTTGAGCTATCCATTATAATTACTGTTCTTTAATATAATGATGTCTGTTTATTATTTCACACAATGTTTTAGAAGTGTTTGAAGACTGAAGAATTGAAGATACAATTCTCTTAATGACAGAAATCAGTTTTCTACTGTGGAAACACCATGCTTTCTTTTAATTATTCCAGATGTTTTGTGCATTAAAGTATGAATCCCTCAGAGGACACAAATAAATAGCCAGTTTCCTTTATAGCTGCTCTAAGGAGAATAGAAAAGCAAATACTCAGTTTCCCTTTTATCTTTTTTCCTTAGAGAATACAAATGAATGGCCTGTCTTCCTTCAGAATACAGAACACAAGGTATTTATTGCTATCATCTTAGGAAGCTAATAGGCAAATGGGCAAAAGGTCAGGAATACCAAGAAAAAAATCCACTGGTACTGAAGCAATATATCTTTCATAAAAGTTGAAGCTAAAATCCACCATAAAAGTTGTGGGATTTTAAATATGAATATAATAAATCAAACCTTCATCTCTGTGTTTATCTTCTTACTGTTTGGCAAAGCTCATTAGAATAAATGAAAAGATAAAACAAGTTCTGAGATTCAGGCAGAAGCATACCCGAAAGCACAGTTGATCTGTACATCAGCTTTTAATTTAAGTCTACAACTTTTATTAAAAGTAATGTTCTCCATCAAGGGCAAAGAGCTTTTACCAACCTGTCACTCTTTTACTGGTATCCAATCTATTACAGTTTATGAGAAGAAGAAATGCACTTCTCTAAAGCACTCCATGCTAAGGAAAAGAAATCAACACTCACTCTCACAATCACTGAAGTGGCCCTACTCTCAAAAAAAGTGCATGGTAACATGACCTTTTTTGTGACAGCTGCCGTAACAGTCATCTTCATTTTATTGAGCAGTAAGCATGAAACTATGGACTGTTTGGTGGTCAATAGCTGGCTTAAGGAAAAGTGTATTCATGTACTGGTGCTACTGCTATTGTGTGTGTACAAGCACTATATTTCAATCGGCTCTCTCTCATTTAAAGAAGGACTGTGCTACTGTGGGTATACTGGACATGGACCAGAAGAAAGACACACAGAAAAAGAGAATTGTGTAGATATTAGCACCATCATTTTTCAAAGCCTTAATGCTTGATTGCTCAAATATAAGCATACAAAATCCCATGGTTTTATGGTTCACCTTAGGATCTAGAGATTAACCTTTTATGATACTTTAATATATTATATAAAATGATTATATAATACCCCTGTAAAAATATGCTAAAATGTTAACTATTCTGTCTGTGCTTCCAACACGATAGACACAAATAATTACACCACAATAAAATGAGATGTAGTGCATGTTCTCTAAAATTAGTAGCTAAAATCATACATTCTATATTTCCTAGCTTGGTGGCTTGCAGCTTGTCTAACAAAAAGGTTTTTCATGGCATGCTGGGGCCTGAATCTACCCTGTGCTACCCTGCTGAGCACTATCTGTCCACATGGGACCTGATGACACACTCACAGTTTGTTTGTGTGCCCTAATCTACCTCACTGTGAAATGAGAGTAGAACAAAGCACACACACCAGCTTGTTTGTTATCATCATTTAAACCATGTCCAGACTTGACCTATTATTTTTCCCCCTTGTGTTGCAACCAATTTTTAGGGGATCAACTGTAATAAGATGTCATGATAATGTTAATGTATACATTGACAATAGAAATAAACTACATTATATCTCTGCATAACTAGATTTGTACTACCAGTTTTGTTAATAAAACAATGATAGTAGGAGTGAAGATACCTTTTGATATTCCTTGATGTTAACCAGGTTGAAAGAAAATATGTGATCCTTTGCTCCAACATATAGTCTACTTCGTTCCTCATCCAAAAGGAAAGTGTGGTAATTGGAGCTATTGGCTAATCCATTGAAAGTGATTACATTGTTGGTTTCCAACATCTCTGCAAGATAAAGTTAAGGGTTTTTGTTAATTTGATACTGGTCAAGAAGAACACAGGCTAATGTCCTGATCCTGGAAAAACTTCACTGTGAGGATATATGCAGCTTCATTGACTTTATGGGAAAAGTTAGGTGCATAAAGATTAGCATATTTGTAAATTTGTGGCGGATGAAGGCCTAAGCTCAGTTACACAAGCGCTGAACTATGAATGAAATTCTGCACAAAGCCATGACACCACTTAAAGCCCATTGAAAACTTATTTTAAGAATTTATGTGGGATCTGGTGAATTTTTCCACATGGAACTAATGAGGTGTGGGCCAAATTTTGTACTTTTACATTCAATGAGAGTTGCATATATTTGAGGATGAATCTGGATAACTGACGTAAATTAAATACAGAGGCTAACTCTTATTGTAAGTTTGTGGGCATTCACAACCATTTAACATAGGCTATTAAAATATGGGGGGAAAGGTTACAAATGTGACTAGCTGTTGAGATAAAAGCCACATGTTAAACAAGCTCCTTACTTACATTACTAATAACATCTGAGTTTACTGAAACAGGGAGAATCTGATCTTTTTTTTAAACTTTTTGCATTTACAATCTAGCATGCTTATTGCATTATACCCAGGAGTCAGAATAGCAAAATTAGAAGGATCCGTTTCACTTATGTTTGTAGCCAGTTTCATTTTCTAATTCTCTCTCACTTCCCCACAGCTGTTTAGTTTAACCAAAAGTGAGTTCTTTCTTCAATCCAAGCATTTACAGAACCACCTCAGCTATTCTCAGATATAAATACGGACAGGTCCACTTCCATGAAAATTAATTGTTGTAAAAATAATGTGTATTAAAACACTAAGACTGCATTTATACAGTAGACTTCCGATAATCCGGAACCTATGGGATTTAGGTGGTGCCGGATTATCAGATATGCCGGACTATCAGGAGGTACTATAAGCAGGTTGTATATATACTGTATACATTATATACTATATATAAAGTGTTAGCCCTTTTTATTGTACATACTGTATACAGTATACTGTAATGTTTTAGGTTTTTTAAGCCTTTTTTACCCTTTTTGCTCAGTTCAGCTGCTGCCACTGTTACCTTGTGACTCATTTTTTGCCGAAGCTCACTCACTAGGCTCTTGCCATTTTGATGCCGGACTATCAGGAGTGCCGGACTATTGGATGTCGGACTATTGGAGTTTTACTGTATTAGGCTTTATGGACATACCTTTCCTTCATCTCTCTCTCTCTCTCTCTCTCTTTCTATACATATTTGGTATCCAAAACATTTACTTGGTACTTTCAAGACATGGCTAGACTAGCAATTCACACAGAATATATCTGTAGTACTATGAGCCAGATCTTGCTCTGGACTGTGCTTATATTAGCTGGGGCATCCAGAAATATGGGGGACATCTTCCATAAGAGTTGGACAGAATTACAATCTAGTTTTTAAAGCCCTGATTCTATAAAGTATTGAAACACACACTTAATTTAAGTATATGAAGAGTTCCACTGAATCCAGAGGATTTATGCTGGCTCATAGCTGAAGATGACAGTAGAGAATGGGACTGGAGGGTATGTTGACATCCACAGTTAAGGGTGTGCTGGCAAGCGGGCATCCCCATGCCTCCAGATAGGTAATCTGTTTGGTGTCTTCAGAACATGCTACCCAGGATGACTTTCAATGAGGCTGCAATATCCAGTCTCTGCCTCATGGTACAGTAATCTGCTTTGAGTCCTACCCTGCCTGGGCTAGATGGCATGTGTAATGCGTCGGCAGACTATGCTGGTTGATATGACAGAGGACCAGTTGTCATATGACCCTGTATCTATTAGAGTGCTCACCAAATCCAAGGCAAAATTGTTTTATGAAAAAAAGGTGTTTCCCTTTATTTTGTGGTCTAGGAAACCAATGAATGTATTCATGTAAACCACAGATCACTTGAGATGTATGGTTTTGGTTTGATGTAACACTAGTTTTTATAGTTTGGCAGGATTGCAGCAGCATCCATTTTTGTACATTTGAAAATAGATCTCTGTCTAATTTCTGTGCAGTGGAAAGAAGTAGTATACGTGCATATCCAAGAAGGATTAAAAACAAAATTAAGAAGTTGTAAAACAGTATGCACTGAGACAAACCTTGAAGTCTTCCTTAGATTTTGCTCAATATTCCCTAGTCTTATTTATGTAAACTCATTGGTATGAAGAGGAGCTTTCATGTACAGGGACTGAGCCAAAAATTAGTAAGGAACTCAGGTTGTGCACCACACTTTTTACTGCCCTCTAGGTTCCTTTAGGAGGCAAGATGATATATAAAATATTGTATAAGATATTACACTTTTAAAAATCATTCTACCTAAGATTTATCTTCTCACATCTCTTGTGTAACAAGAAGAGACCAGATCTTCCCATGAAGAAATAATTCTGGATTCCTGTCAAGTTTTACAATTCAATTACAGTACATTACACTCCATTTAATTTATCTGCACTTTGCTTGAAACTTTACTAATTTTCCTTTACATTGTAATGACTGCTTCAGATGTTGATTCTCTTTGCTGAATGGTGAGTGATACTAATGACTGACAGTCTTAGGACTTTCCAGTTAGAAATGCATTGATGTTATTTTTATGTGATAATTCTTCACATAATATAACTGTCAAAAGCCTTTATGCTTTTCCCCGCTCTAACTTTTTCTGTTAAAATTCCCAAGGGTGTGATTCTGCTCTCAGGGTACGTCTATTCAGCAGGGCTTACAACGTCATAGTAAGCTACACAAGGTTACCTACGTCAACTGTATAGCTGAAGTCAAAATAGCTTAATTCAGCTTTTGGCACTGTCTACAGAGCAGGAAGTTGAAGGAAGAACACTCTTCCTTTGACTTCCCTTACACCTTGTAAAATGAGAGTTACTATGAGTTGTACTAAGAAGTCCTCTAGGTCAACATTTTTTTAAATAAAGGCTTGTAGTGTAGTCGTGCTCTTTGTTATTTCAGAATAACTAATGTTATTCTGAAATAAAGCTGATGTGTAGACTTACTCTCCGTTACTCTGGTGGAATCAGGTGTAACTCCACTGAATTCCATTGTGTTACACAAATGCGAAACCAGCATAAATGAAACAAGACTCCATTGTCCACCATCTCTGCTTGGTAAGGAATTGAAATGATGTGCTGCCACTTAGTTCTAATTATTTCACATCTACTGTTTCTGCTTTATGAATTACTTTATTTTCTAATATAATGTCTACTAATGGTTTCAAGTTATAGCACTGTTATCAGAAGTTCTCATTAAGGAACTGAGATACAGCATACTCAAGAGCAATTACATTTTCTTTGACACTGCCCAACAAATGTGGGTGTATTTTGACCTGAAAGGGTATGCAGAGATAGTTCATTCTTCCTTCCCATTCTGTAGTTGGCTTCTTTGCAGAAAAGACAAAGGTGTTAAATGTGAAACCACCTACATTGAAATTCTTGCCTCCAGCGAAATCAATGGCAATGCTCCAACTGACTTCAATAAAGCTAGGATTTCATCCCGAGGGTCCAATTCAATACCCATCAAAATATCCCATTGACTTTAGTTGGCATTGGATCAGGTTTCTATTGCTTGATTCTAATCATATGTATGCCACTGTAAATCAGAACTCGCAATATTGGAGCTGTAATATTGCAAAACTTGATATGAAATCAGAAACAGCCTTCTATTCACTAGGAACTGGGGCTGAGACAAATGAATCTGAGAACATGAAACAAAGTTCAAATGTCGATCGGTTTCTCCCTCACTACAGATCTCAAGTAAGGTGGTGTTAAGCCAGAGACAGAGAGACTACATAGTCTCCAAAGTCACATTACTTGTTTTTTCAGACTTCACATTTATTATTCTGGTAAAGAATGTAAACATTCACTACCTCCTATGATGTTCTATACAATGGCACTTGCACAATCAATACAAATTAACTATTCTACCTCCTCGAATTAATTAGTTTCCAAGGTCTTTTCACCAACACTCTTGTTAGTATTCAGACAGTAGTCACAGAAGAGATGTAGCAATGAAAGGACCCATTCCTGGAAGAGCAATAATGTTGATCAGTTCTTCTCATTGTCAGCTACTTGTACTGGTTACATACTTTTGGTCAATATTAAAATAAACCCATACTTACAACAGAAGTTTGATTACAATGGCAGGGGCAACATGAGGAACACTTCACAAACTCAGTGTAATTAATACTGATGTCTAAAATGCAAGGCCCTCATTCATTATTTTTTTAAATATTTTTTCATACTTTGCACATGGCCTATGCAGACACACAATTGAATCATAGAATCATAGAACTGGAAGGGATCTCAAGAGGTCATCGAGTCCAGTCCCCTGCCCTCATAGCAGGATTAAGCACTGTTCCTGTAACAATAGGTTGACTTCCTTCAGGCTTTCTCCATTTATTTTATTGGAAAGAGGGCAGTAGTACTCTAACTGTTGCTGTAACGAAAAATTCCCTGTTTTGAGTAATCTGAGTAGTTTAGAGACCCTTTTCTTATTTCTATTTCATGTCATCATCTTGTACTCCTTCCTGTTTATTTGACCATTTCTCTGTAAAGCTATAAACCATTGTGCTATGCCCTTAATGTCATTTCTTGAAAAGTTTCTAATTATGGTGAGCTTTCACTTTTTCCTGTCAGTGAAGCCACATGGAGTTTGAATTGTTCAGGAGATAATAAACTAAATTCTCCTTTCATCTACATCTTTGTAAGTCCCTTTATGGCAGTAGTCCACGGGATGGTCTCTCTTCTTATTTCATTCACTCTTTCTAACATTTCCAATCCCTAAACATTTGCATTTGCTTTACTCTTTCTCTTTTAGATGCCATAAGACATTTTTTGATGATTCAGTCTATTTTTGACTTAAATCTGAATATTGAGTTTGTCAACACAGCTTAGTAGCAGGGGCCATCTCTAGGGTTGCCAGGTGTCCGGTTTTCTACCGGACAGTCTGGTTTTTTGGGGCTCT
>CM057845.1:14939772-14967689 GCA_030068395.1 Apalone spinifera
GGGAGGCAACAGCACCGCCCAGAGGGAACAGCTAGCATTTCAGGCAACAGCCCCCCTCCCCTCCCGAGGGAACAGCCAGCGTTTCAGCATTACAGACTCACAGATACTGGGCTACTATATATATGATACGTAATTTTGGAAATAGCTCCAAGTTAGACATCACTGTATGTCTTACCATTTGCTTAAAGTTGGCTGCACATGGGGAAAAAAAGATATAAACTCTCCCCACCCTGAATTCTCTTCAGGGAACAGAGCAAATTTTATGGAGTCTCCACACCCTATCAATAAGCAAGTGGGTGAGAAAAGAAGCAGAGATTGGGGGAGCCCCTCATAATGCACCAAGCCACATAGTTTAGCTGCTAGAGGAGGTAAACTACACCTAGTAGAAGGCTGCAGTGACATAATTCCCTGGTCTAAAACAAGTGAGAAACAGTCAAGGACTCTCCGCCCCTATAGTTGGCAGCAAGCTGCAACTCAACCTAGGTCCAAATGTGGTCAGTGTCCTCTATTTTGTTCTGAAAAGCAGATCTACATTCCAGTGTTAATTGTGCTTGACTGCCTAGATAAATACTATCCTTTGGAGTGATTCTGCCACCCTTACTCACAGAAAGTAACCCCTTCTAACACAAGTACTAATGTGAACAAAGGTAGCAGAATCTGGCCTTTAGAGAAAAGAATGTATTATAAGGTTCAATGATCCCCTATAAGAAATGCCACAATCAAAAAACAGATTAATAATCAGAATAGCCCAGGAAAACCTTTTGTTGTGATATAATTCAAACCATCACTATCCATCACAGCTTCTTCAGAGTAGGGTTCTGTGTTGAGTTTTTCTTCAAGTAATTAATTTTGCACCATTTATTCCAATGTCCATTTAAAAAAGTCTAAGAATTCTCTGATTAGATTTTGGATGTGAATGCTATATAAATAATGAAGGTATTAGTACAGCTTGTGGCAGTATTGCACATTAACAATTGCTTTTCATTTTCAACATAAGATCAGCAGAAAAAAACAAAAGAGAAATGGTAACTTCTATGGGTAAATGGTTACACGAGGATGACTCTAACTGGGACTATCACCAAGTGATCATTTTTATTCCAGATGTAACAAGAGCCAAATTTACACAAGAATTTAATCTTTAATAGTGTTATCCAAGCCACATCCATTTTTGTCATTCAAAAACTGGGAAACCTTTGCTTTTTTCTACATTATGAGTTAGACAAGTATGTAAATGCACCTTGTTGATGGAAATTCTGTTATTGTAATTGAATGTAACAAATCATTGGGGGAATTACCTTATCAGTAATCTAAATGCAATTGGACCAGCATCTCTTTCACAGCTGTTCAATAAATCCTAGCTTTCATAATTTTCTATTACCTTATTATAACATCACCAATCACCAAATTCCATTGACATCCACTGGAAAAAATCCCAAACAACATTTGCTTAGCTTTGCACTGATACATACCTTTTGGATTTGAAAGATAAAAAGTAAAGGCATAACATTTTAATTAAAATGTTTATCAATTAAAAATGGACCTCCAACTACACTATATAGGACCTTCCTAGGATTTGTGTTTTAAGGCAAATCTCTTAAATCAGGGGTGGGCAAAAGGGACTCCGTGGGCTGGATCTGGCCCGCCAAGTGGGTGGATCTGACCCGCGGAGGCCCTGCTGCTCCCCCACCCCAGGCCAATTAAGGCCTGGGGCGGGGGAGCGCATGAAGTCTTCTCTGCTCTGCCCCCGCCGTTAGAGGAGCGCATGGCGTTTAGAAGCTGCGGGAGAGAGCAGAAGCAGGGTGGGGGTAGAGTGGAGAAGGCTTTGGGTGCTCCCCTGCTCCCAGGCCCTAATTGGCCTGGGAGTGGGGGAGCGCACCAAGCCTCCTCCCACCCTGTGAGGAGCACGTGGCGCTTTGAAGCATCGCACGCTGCTTGCAGGGAGGATGGGGGGAGAGCAAAGGAAGCTTCATGCAGCTACCCTGCCCCCAGGCCCTGATTGGCCTGGGGGTGGGGGAGCGTAACAAGCCTCTTCCAGAACATGGGTGCCTAGTGGGAAGGGGGGGCAAAGGGGTTCCCCCACACCCTTCCGATTTAGGCCCGCCCCTTCCTGTTTAGGCCATGCCCCTCCCAGGGTGGCCCGTGGCTACTTCAAAATTTTTTGAAGTGGCCCCTGAGCAAAAATTATTGCCCACCCCTGTCTTAAATGAAACACCTACCAGATTCTAGCAAAACAGATTTCAATGCCACAAATATACATTGACTGAAAACATATACTGTCATTAGGAAAGCTCGTCCAATGTTTGGTTTCTTACATTGATATGAGCATGGAGTAACTCAGGGTGCATCTACACAGCACGGCTTAACTCAAAATAATCTACGCAAATTGAGCTACGTCAATTGTGTATCTTATTTCAGAATAGCTTATTTCGAAATTAGGATCACCTACACAGCACTTATTTCAAAATAGAGCACTCCTCCGACTTCCCTTACTCTTCATACAATGAAGGTTACAGGAGTTGGAGTAAGAAATCCTCCAGCTTGACAGTATTTCAACATTATTTCAAAATAATTGCCTGCTGTGCGGATGCGGACTAAGTTATTTTGAAATAATGTTGCTATGTAGACATACCCTCAATATACTGTAGACTTCAATATACTGTAGAATTTATATACAACTAAGAGTAGAGTTTGACCCACTAAAATCCAGTTGTGTAGCAGTTTTTAAAGTGTTCTCTGTCCTAATAATTGAAAGAGTCACATAATATTTTAAAGACATAAAACATTTAAATGTTTAAAGCCAACCTGTTTTCTTTTATTTTGTATCCTTGTGGTCCCTGAAGTGAATCCAGATTATCGCTATTAGGCAATCACCTCATAACAACATGAACATTATTAACCTTTGAACTAGAAAGTGATGCCTTTAAAGATGTATTTCATGTATTTTGATTATTTCCCATTAGGCTTGGGGTATATTTTAATATAAGTTTTGTGTATCTTTGAGTCCTGCTATGGAAACTGAGATGATGGAAATTCTTTATATTCTGTATTTTTGATGATTAAAGGCATTTAGGAAAATTAGAATATATGCAATTTACATACAGAGTTAGAGGGCTGTTAGTGAAGTGAAGATTAAGGATTCTTTAGTGGCCCCAAAGGAATAATAGTCAGACTACATAGGATTTTTTCTTTGAACAAATTCTCTACAACAGATATTTCGAGTCAGATTCTTTCCTACTATCTGACCTCTCCCTCTTTGCATTGCACCAGTAGCACAAAGAGGCCAAGAAGGACCTAGCCATACCTAGTCAGATGAAAATTCCTTCATCCTGGAGGAGTTCTCACTTGACATAAAACCTGTACAGCTCGTTGCTAGGTCACCTCTCTTTGTTACTGGTATAGAGGTACTGCCAGATTAAGACGAACTAAGCTACATCTTAAGAGTCTGACAATATGAGAGGCATCTAAAAAAGGGGAAAAAATGACTCAATTTCAAATATTATCAAAATCAGATAATAAATAAAGGAGATATGGGGAAAAGAAGATTCTCTTTAAATGTGTACATTTTTGTTTAAATATGACAAAAATATACACAAATATGCTTACCCTACTCTTGCCATTCACGAATTGTTCATAACTGACAGGAGGAAGGCTAGGGTTGAGAAAAAAACAATACTTGAACTGGTAAAATTAATATTTCTATGAGTAATTCTGCTATCAGCCTCCTAAGGCAGCATTTTGTTGGCTATATGCTACTGGTAAAATTCTGAAAATACCTACATAACGGAAAATGTGAGGTTGTAGAGGGCAGTGCCGTGAAGCAATCCTGCCAAGTTCATATTCATCTGAGATTTGTCCTAGCAACATAGGTATGTATAGCATCCCCATTGGTGGATAATAGCCTAAAGGCTGCCATTTTGTATTTAGGGTCCAACATGCCCAGTCATAGAGTGCCTTCTCTCCTGTTTTTCTTCATTTTTAAGTGTGTGTTAAAATCATCTGTACATATGTACAATTGTGTATTTTAGTACACATGCCACTTTCTGCTTTTCATCTGTACATATGTACAATTGTGTATTTTAGTACACATACCACTTTCTGCTTCATGCACTATTCAGGCTTCACATGACTGAGTTTGCAGATGGTCATCTTAAGAGCATGGGTCAAATGGATCTTGAGGAGCATTAGTTTGTTTTGGCTTCCCTCCATCAGTTTCAGGAATCTTCATTGTGTTTTTATAGTAAGGCAAAAGACAAATTCTAATAATTGATTATTTTGTAGTGAAAATTAAATCAGAATAAACATTTCAAAAACATATTTTATATATCATCTGGATATATAAATGGATATATCATCTGGATAAACGTAGTATTTCCCTAACTAAATTAATCAAACATTTTTTCATGTGAAAAGAAGGATAATTTTCCTTATTCATTGTATAAAAATTATATATCTTCTCTTGTTTTCCTATTAGAAGACAAAGCTTTATGTCTATATATTCATAGTCCTTTATGTGAAAATTCATGATATGCCATCTCTTACACTTTAGATAGTTTAGGGCCTCAGAATGTCACATCCCGGCCATATATAGAGGATACGACGGGGATCAGAGGGGCAGGAACGCATATGGAAGATGCATGGCCATACTGCAATGTGCTCTGTTACTCTGCTTTTAAAGACCATTGCTATAGTCCTCAATATGCTCTAAATCTCACCATGACCTGAGATGATAGAAATGGCCAGAGACTCAGTGAGCTATAACCAGCTGTCTGACAGAGTTTCCATTCCAATGTGCTAACTGTTTGTTAGCACAGCAGAGAAATTTACCCTTTTTCCATTAGGCCTATTAAAGGCTATGAATGTGTTGAACTGGTAGTAGAACCTGTGAACCTACCAGAGATAAATGGCTTGTCTCTTCTTATATACATTAACTAAAAATTTAGTGCTGACCTTATTATTTCCAGATTTTGGCAATACAAATGATTTTCTCACTGAAAATATCAGGAGTTCATTAAGAAATTAACAGTTATTAAAAAGAACCCCCCAAAACAAATAACCTCTTGCCTTATTCTGCAAATCTCCACCAAAAATTCACTTAATCCAACTCACCAGGGAAAGCATTTTATCACGTCTTGTAAGGGAACTTCATTATTGTTCAAGCCTCATAAGAGACATTGCTGTGAAAGTCAGTTTTCAGCAAGGGAAAAAGGTACAAGTTATCAAGAAGTGAAAGTGTAGTTAGCATCCCCTGGGGAGATCACATTATCTATAAACAGTGTTATTTCTATCTCATTAAATGTCATGCAACTGGGGCATACACAGGCTCAATATCTAACATTAGCATTTGCAAACTGATTTAATAAACGTAGCCAGGGAGTCTCCATAGCCATGTTTAGAACTTATATGTACCGAATGTGTTTACACACACCAGACAAACAGTTTAATGTTGTATTGCTAATGTTATATTGTGGCTCAACCACACAGGGGATAAAGGAGGAATAGGGTCAGCCCCGATCTTCTGTTCAGGTCTGGAATGGCGGACAGTCCTGTTCTCTAGTTATTACCCCTATATGAGCAAGTGGATGGAGAAACAACAGAAAGGAAGGGGTGGAGAGAGGGCAGAGTCTTGGTTCTGTGTACTGCTCTCCCATTTTACTGACAGGAGTTAGCGTGGTAATGAACGACTTACTTCATTTGGAGCAAGAGAGGAATAATGACTCTGTTGTATCAATAAAATAAACTGAATTAAGGCTACTTTAATACTGAATGATTTAATTCATTTCAACTAATCCACTTTAAATTTATGCCTGAGTATCCTGGTATAGATAAGATCTAAGTCCTATTTTCAAATGCGATTTTCAAGTTCCGGATCCTAAGTACCACTGGCTTTCAGTGAGCCTTTGGCTCCTAAGTACCCAAGTCTATTCTCAAAATGGGACTTAGGTTTCTAAATTCCAATGTCACATTTGAATGTAGAACTTAGGGCTTCTCTGCACCAAGGACAATCAGGAAAATAAATCGAAACTAACTAAAGGTATGAATTGAAAGTGGATTAGTTAAAATGCTTTAAATCTCAGTATCTTAAAAGGCAAATATTATTCCCCAATTGTAATAAGTCCCTTTTTCATAATATTAAATAGAGTTTGGGTATGGGGCTAGCAATATAAAAATGCAAAGGGAATCATAAATATCTAATGCATGGTGGGCTAATTAATATACAGAATTAGGGTAGCGATTTGAAATCCTTATTTGAACCTCAATTATATACTCAGAGGTAAAAAAATAAAACCACTTTAAATTTGTTACAGCTTAAGGTATAGATATTTAATGGAAAATATATTTACCTCATTGCTGCTGTCTTACTTCAAGGAAGACAATATTTTCATGCCAGAGAATTATGCATGAAACACTTGTGTCCATCTGTCCAACACCCTTAAGTGTTCTATGATTCACAAAAATGAAAGTAGCCACCAGTTATTCTACTAGTAGGTAAACCATTATTGTGTATAAAAGAGCTACTTAGATGGATTTTGTCTAGGTTTTCTTATGAAGGTGCAAATCACTGACCTAATACTTCCAATTCAAGATTTAGCTATCAACAGTTTTTCCCAAGTCAAGATTTTATTCAATAGGATCCACCCTGCTCTCTGATCACAAACCCAGCACTTTGAGAAAGTGTTCTTTCAAATTAGAATAAAGGATAATTAAAGCTTAGCTGAGATTTGCATCTTCTCCAGTCTCTTGATAGCCTCTGTTTCCTCTAATCCACAGGGGAGGATTTGAATTAATTTTAATGAGAGACTGAGAGCAGCAGTTGGAGTTAAAAAAAAAAGTCTGGGCAGGTGACATTAAAACTTTCCCACACAGCTCTGTTAATGCACTTTGATTGCAATATATAAAAAGGGTTGCTGTTTCAATTGAAGACCTCCCCTGTATAAATATAATGCCAAACTATCCATGTGATGGGACCACACTCTATTCTTACACTTATGAAAATCAAGAGTAATCAACGGAATTATTTCAGTCAGATCAGAATGTGGTTCTGGGATGTGAGATGCTTCACAATTACTCGGCATTCCTCAAATCTGGTCTTATTCATAACCTGTTACTACTATTTAAAAATCACTTAGAAAGGTTAGATGTCTGCAAGTCACCAGGGCCTGATGAAATGCATCCTAGAATACTCAAGGAACTGATAGAGGAGGTATCTGAGCCTTTAGCATCTTTGGAAAATCATGGAAGATAGGAGAGATTCCAGAAGATTGGAAGAGGGCAAATATAGTGCCCATCTATAAAAAGGGAAATAAAAACAACCCAGGAAACTACAGACCAGTCAGTTTAACTTCTGTGCCAGGAAAGATAATGGAGCAAGTAATTAAGGAAATCATCTGCAAACACTTGGAAGATAATAAGGTGATAGGGAACAGCCAGCATGGATTTGTAAAGAACAAATCATGTCAAACCAATCTGATAGCTATCTTTGATAGGATAACGAGTCTTGTGTATAAGGGAGAAGCGGTAGATATGGTCTATCTAGACTTTAGTAAGGCATTTGATATGGTCTCACATAATATTCTTATCAATAAACTAGGCAAATACAATTTAGATGGGGCTACTATAAGGTGGGGGCATAACTGGCTGGATAACCATTCTCAGAGAGTAGTTATTAGCGGTTCACAATCCTGCTGGAAAGGTATAACAAGTGGGGTTTCACAGGGGTCGTTTTTGGACTGGTTCTGTTCAATATCTTCATCAATGATTTACATATCAGCATAGAGAGTACACGTATTAAGTTTGCAGATGATACCAAGCTGGGAGGGATTGCAAGTGCTTTGGAGGATAGAGTCATAATTCAAAATGACCTGGACAAATTGGATAAATGGTCTGAGGTAAACAGGATGAAGTTTAATAAAGACAAATGCAAAGTGCTCCACTTAGGAAGGAACAATCAGTTTCACACATACAGAATGGGAAGCAACTGCCTAGGAAGGAATACAGCAGAATGGGATCTAGGGGTTATAGTGGACCACAAGCTAAATATAAGTCAACAGTGTGACACTGTTGCAAAGAAAGCAAACATGATTTTAGGATGCATTAACAGGTGTGTTGTGAGCAAGACACGAGAAGTCATTCTTCCACTCTACTCTGAGCTGATTAGGCCTCAGTTGGAGTATTGTGTCCAGTTCTGGGCACCACATTTCAAAAAAGATGTAGAGAAATTGAAGAAGGTCCAGAGAAGAGCAACAAGAATGATCAAAGGTCTAGAGAACACGACCTATGAAGGAAGACTGAAAGAACTGGGTTTGTTTAGTTTGGAAAAGAGAAGATTCAGAGGGGACACGATTGTGGTTTTCAGGTATCTAAAAGGGTGTCACAAGGAGAAGGGAGAAAACCTGTTCTTCCTGGCCTCTGAGAATAGAACAAGAAGCAATGGGTTTAAACTACAGCAAGGGAGGTTTAGGTTGGACATTAGGAAAAAGTTCCTAACTATCAGGGTGGTTAAACACTGGAATATATTATCTAGGGAGGTTGTGGAATCTTGATCTCTGGAGATATTTAAGAGTAGGTTAGATCAGTGGTCCCCAACGCGGTGCTCGCGGGCACCATGGCGCCTGCCGGGGCATTTATGTGTGTCTGCCAAAACATCTGGACTGGCCCCATCCCCGGCGGACGGCACATGCATGGTGCCGGCCCCAGGAGCGGGCCGCATGGGCAGCCCTGGCCCCGGGCACATGGCACATGCGTGGCGCTGGCCCAGGGCGCATGGGTGGTGCCAGCCCAGGGCGCTTGGGTGGCCCCGGCCCCGGGCGCGCATCACATGCATAGTGCCGGCCCTGGGCACGTGGCTCGTGGGTGGTCCCGCCCCCGGATGCACAGCGCATGCGTGGCTCCGCCCCCGGATGCCCAGCATCTGAGCGGCTCCGCCCCCGGGCACCCGGCAGCCATGCAACGTTGGGGACCACTGGGTTAGATCAATGTCTATCAGGGATGGTCTAGACAGTACTGGGTCCTGCCATGAGGGCAGGGGACTGGATTTGATGACCTCTTGAGGTCCCTTCCAGTCATAGTATTCTATAATTCTATGATTTAGCAAATTGTTTCCAGTTGTACTCACAATGTGGTAGGTGCTGTACAATCATTTAGGAAAGCATGGGTCCTGTCCAGAGAGATTACCATAGTCAGTGCACAAATCACACATCCTATGATATTGTTTTCAGTTCAGAGTGATTTCTTTTATGGTGCTCAATTCCCTCTATGAAAACCCTCAATGAGTTTCAAGCCATATTAACCACTCCTGCTTTTTCTGATCTCTCCCTTTTTTTTCTTCCCTGCACTGGTGTAATTATAATTTACTCTAGGGCAAAAGGTTCCTAATCAGTTAAAGTCAAACATGGAAAACAAGCATTAAAAATGCTGTCACTCTCATGTTCTGTATTCTCATTTCTCTGTCACCCCAGAATGTGGATGGGAGAAGAGGCGGTCCAGCTAAAAAAAAAAAAAAAAACTTTTTCAAAAGATCCTGTACTCTTCAAAAAATGAGATTTACAGGATCTTTCGAAAAAGGTTTTCTTTTCCCCAAATGAACCGCTTCTAGATGGCGATTTCACTTTCAAAATACCCATTTTTGAAAGAACGCGTGGCCGCCATTATGCAAATGAAGTGCGGGAAATTCAAATCCCGGCTTCATTTGCAATTTCGATCTGTCTAATTTACATTTCTCTTTTGAAAGAGGGATGTAGTTTAGTCATAGCCAGAGTGGCATTCTGTAAAGACACTTCTTCACTAACAAGGTCTAAAGTCTCTATTCCTCCCTTCTAGAAAATGTTAACTGAAGAGATAATAATGAGATATAGAATGTGTGAGAGAGAATCATGTGCTATTCATCCCATGCCATCCCCTTTGCTTGTTGTCTACTTAAACCATGAGCTCTTTGGAGCATGTTCCTTGGCTTTATGTTTATCTGTTACACTCACAAAAAACCACTTAGAACACATTAAAGTTGCAAAATCAAGTATTCAAAAGTTAGGAAGTTCTAGTATTAAGGTTACACCTTCATTGGGATACAGTCTTTAATTACATGATTGCATACTATTTTTTCCAAAAGACCTCTGCCTTATACAGTGCACTGAATAGACAGTGCTCACTTAATAAACAACTCTTCATATATTGTTTTCTCCCCATTCAGTGTGTGGCCCCATGTTTTAATCTCTGCATACAATTCAAAGCCTGTCTAGAAATAATTGATTTACTCCTGGGCACTCAGCCCTTTAGCCTTTGAATCCTTCACAAACATGAATGAACTTATTTTAGCTGCCTCCCTGTGACATGAGACGGTGCTATTATCCATTTTACAGATGGGGAACTGAGGCAAATGATTAGGATAAAACTCGGGTGCCCAATGTGAGACACCTAGGATGTGATTTTTCATAGTATGCAGCATTCTGAAGAATTTTATATATTCAAAATGCTTCTCCTGTTGGCTTCAATGCAGCTGAGAGCTCAGAACATTTGTAAAGCAGACTTAAGGAAGAAGGGATGAAAGTGCAGATGGGGTGGGGTGGGGGTGGGCAGCTCTTTGCTCCTGGAATGGGCTGGGTCTCATGTGGAAGGGGCAGGGCCAGGAGCAGCCAGCCGTCAGTGCTTCTCAGAGCATGGCCGTGGGACCTGCCTGCCAGCCCTCAGAGCCACTCAGTAACAGCAGCTGCCAGGAGCCACTGGCATCTTTGAATTGGAGGGCTCCAGGGCAATTGCCTTTTTTGCCCCCCTGTCAGTGGGCCAGCCACAAGGCATGAAGTCGAACATCCAGAAACTGAGGAACAGAAAGTTAGTGACTACCTGTGACAAGTTTGGTTTAAATTATTTGCTTGACAACGCACAGGAACTCCGTGGCACAGGAAGGGACACAATCAAATTCTCCAGCTCAGCATTGAACTACCTTAAGCACAAGACCGTATTTTCTCTTCCTGCAATCCCCTTCCTCATTCACTCCACATCTTCCAATTTCTGACTGAAATGAGGCAGAGGTCCACAGGTATACTTTATTACAGAACCCTGATTCTTGGCCCTGAAAGTTCAAGAATTTTTTTAAATGGACAGAATACTGTATTTTCTCCTAGCCTCATTCTTGGAAACTGCCAAACTGTTTTGGCTGAAATTAAACAAAACAAAACAAAAACACCAGCTTGATGTAAAACACCAAGCATGTAAAATTTCAGCCCAAATAATCAATCTGAAAAAGTTATAAGCAACCAACACCAGGGTCTTATAAGGGAAACAGTTGGGCAACTTGAATAATTGGCAGTACTACCAGTCTCACCTATAACAAAACCCCTAGCACACAATCTCTAGTTCCAATTACCCTAGATCTTATGATCAAAAATAATAGACCTCACAAATGTGTATAGGCAGGCCCACGAACAAGGGGGAGGGGGACAAAACGGCAACTGCCCTGAGTGCTTTAAATTGCTGCCAGAGCTGTGGGAGGCATCGTCCGAGTGGAGCTGCCTGGAGGCAGGGGGCATGGTGCGCCCCCAGTGCTTCAGTGCCTCCAGACAGCACTGAAGCACTTTCCTAGCCCTATCCCTTCTGCCCAAGGCCCTGCCCCTTTCAGGAGTGCAGAGCCAGAACCCCCCACAGACACTTTGCTCAGGAGTCCAGCAACTCTTAACTCCCACCAAAATCAGCTGGGTTTAGGCTTGTGTCTAATGCTTTAAATGTGCTTCTGTTCCTTCATGAATCAGGGCCTTAAGCTATTTCCTAGGTAAAAAGGATACTTTTTATTTAATGGAGGGTGACACAGAGTAAAATGAAATAAACAATCTAGGATTTTCACACAGCAGAATATTGCATAACAGTAAGCAGTATCTGGATCAACATCCTAATTCCCAACTAATCTGAGCGGTTTACTTCTCAAAATAAACAGTCTGCACCTATGTCTTTACTGGATTACTGTGAGTAGGATGTTTACACAGTGGAAATAGCTAAGCATTCACTGAAAATAACAGGAGAGCAATTCCTTCCTAAGTACTAGAACCCAGAGTAATTTAGTAGATCAATTTTAGTAAAACCAGCAGATGCTGTAGAGTGATAATACAGGGTGAACCTCCTAGTCCAACACTTTCTTGTCTGGCAACATCCATGATCCAGCATGGCTTTAGCTGCCAGAAATCCACTTATCATGGGCATGGTCAAGTTTCCTGTGGTCCCATAAAGTTTGTTTACAGCCCCTAGTCCTGCCTATCAGTGTTCTGTGCTGTTATTTAGCTCTAATTTACCCCTAACTATCTTCTAAGAACCCAGTAAATAGAGAAAGTGTTAGTAATGGCGCTAAACAATATTGATCTCCTGCAATTTGGCAAATTCTCTGGTTCAGCTACCTGTCAGGTCCCTAGAGAGGGTCAACCTGTAGCTGCTCCCTTGTGTAGAACTGAAGCTAGCTCTCCTATGTCACATCTGATGACCTCAATACAGAAAATGAAAGGGGCAGAGCTACACCTGGACCTATAAAAGTCAGTTAAGGTATTAACAGCAGTGTTATTTTGGAGTAACTGATGTCATTCCGAAATAACATAGTGCCCATAGGTTGGCGCCCGGCTAGCCCATGCCTTAATCCGGCCCTGGCGCCAAAGCCAAGTTAAGCTATTTCGACTTCAGCTACGCAATTGATGTAGCTTGAAAGCTGGGGAGAAGCCTTGCCTTGTGACAGTAACTTTATTTTCCTTCAAGCAATTTCCCCCATGGCTTCCACTTCCAGTGACTAACAAGAAGTGACCTCATAATCAGGGGTGTGTGTGCAGAAGTCCTTTTTAACAAATGACTGCTGTACAGCTCTGTCAAAGCAGCTGTCAGATCCACAAACCTCAATTAAGGAATAAAGCAGACTGATCTTTGCGTGGCTGATCTATACATTTGTGAGATGGGAATGCTCCTTAGAGAAGCCTCCTGAGCCTCAGTGGAGTGGATCTAATCTAGCTGTTTCATAGCATGATGCACTACAACCAGATTCCTGTTTAAACAGACAGGATGAAAGGTCAAGCAATAGCCACTCATTCTCTGCAGGTGCCAGAGCTGACAGCCTGGGTTTATTTGCTGTGTGCTGCTTGAATTGATATGTGGAAGTATCCCTCTTGTAGGCTGACATCCATGGTGATCAAATGATAGGATCATAGAGATCAATTTACCAGCCTGAATTGGAAACCAGAAATGATTCTATTAAGATGTATCAAATCTAGAATTTGGGGATGCTAGCCCCATTACTACTTCAGAATTAGAAAGTAACCAGAGTAAACCCCTCCCCTCTAAACCACAGAGGCATGTCTATATCTGAAAGCTGTGGAAAAAGGGAATCCACACGCATGTCTAGAGTATGTTTTACTTTTGAAAGAAGATATGCAAATTCAGTGGGCATTTGCATATCTTCCTCCGATCGCTTTTTCAAAAGAGTTTTTTTTTAAAAAGCAAGCAGTCTAGACACGATTCTTTCAGAAAAAAACCTTCTTTCGAAATAACCTTCTTCCTCAAAAATTGAGGTTTACAGATTCAGAACCACGTCTATACTGCTTGCTTTTAAAAAAAAACTCTTTCGAAAAAGCGATCGGAAGAAGATATGCAAATACCCACCAAATTTGCATATCTTCTTTCAAAAGTAAAATGTAGTCTAGACGTGCCCCACTTCTTGTTTTAACATTACCTCAAGAGAGGGATCCCTGCAGAAGGGGCTGGGAATGGTCTGAAATGCATTAAAATAACTCACATGTATGATCTCTAAGACCCCACAATCTAAGATCATTTAATTCCAGGACTCTCCAAAACAAAAGAGGTAGATGTCAAAAGAGTGGTAGTGGTGATGGGAGGGGTGCAGTGAAGGAGGTCTCCAGAAGTTCTGTTTGGCATCAAGTCTGGTAGCAGGAGTTTTAAGCAGGGTGCATAGTAGAGAAGGAAGAGGCAGAGAGCCTTCACTGAGAATTCCCTTGGTGGCTGTCATACTCCATAATAATCAAACATGGTTTATAATACTGAAGGAGCTGTATCTTGTATGACCTGGCCTTCATTCTTCTACAGGACCAAGAATGGCTCTTAAACCTTTCAAAAACGTACAGCGCTGCATCAGATCATATTTAAACAGATTGCAGCCTACAAAAGAGAATCTCTCAATCATCTGGATCACCTGGTATTCCTGAAGTATGAGCCTTGAAGCCCTGCACCTGGAGATGGAGGTAGCCATTGAGTGTTCTACAGCACCTGATAACTCTAACCTGCTAGTAGTGATGTGTGAGTATCTAGGTGTCCCTCTGACAAAGTAGTCTTACTTCCTCCTTCTGCATTTGAGGGAGTCTCTCTATTAACAGTGATATCTTGCCCGAATGTAAGTAGTTATATTTTACCAGGAATGCCTAGTAACTTGAGGGACGCATCTGCAGACCTGATGATGGTATATTTTCCTGCCATATAAACTGTTTTTATTGAGTCATTTTGGGGGTCTCTACTCTCTGGACTTTTCACACAATGCTGCCATATCAGAGATCCTGAAACTCAGTGCATGTAGGAACCTGATAGCTGCTGCCTGCATTCTTAGACATAGGTACCACTGATACTGAGTCAGTTGTTTTTTGGGGGGCGAGGGGTGGTTCCAGTACCTCCACAGTAATAGACATAACAAGCTTTCCATGCATGGTGTAGTGCAGTAGCTTTATGTTCTGAGGCCACAGAAATTTTTCAGGCATGTCACGTGATGCAGAAGTTCCAGAAATATTTGAAAATTGCCTTGCTCAATGGAAGTAAAGGGCATTACTGCATTGCCTGGTGAGGAAGAAGAGAGAACTGCTGAGACCATATGCTCTTCTACCTCCTGTAGCAGCTCTTCTTCACTTTCCTGACCTCGGGCATGAGGTCAGCCTAAGACAGCTTCCCCTCTGTGAGTGAAGTACAAAGTTTGTGAGGGAAGGAAGAGCTTACTCTGGGGAGGGGTCATCCATGAAGGTAGGCCTCCTCTATGGTTTCATATACTAACAGGGCAAGTTTGCATACTCTAGGAGGAAGGACTGAAGGTGTGGTTACCATGGGAAGTGCTCTCACATGGGTCTGTATTTGCAGTGGTGGCTCCTGATTTCTCTGTCAGATAGAAGGACTCATGGGAATGAGGTAAGCAGGGATACTTGCCTACTGTGCCCTGAAAAGGAGGAATAAAGTAGAGCATGTCTCCTCTAATGGTAGAGCTCTCCCATTTAGATGTTCTACACTATCAACCAACAGGGCTTCCTGGTACTGTAGCAAAACTGGTAGTTGGTACTGACGTAAAAAATGCCGTAATAGCTCAGCAGAGCAATGGTGACGGAGACTATGTGGTCACCACAAGGTCTCTTGGTACCAGAAGTAACTTTGGTTCTGGACCTCTGCTGTAGGGATCAGCACAACTGTAACAGTTTCCAGAATCATCTGCTCTATGCGAACCAATGTCAGTGAAATGTGGGCTGCCGGTGAGACAACGCCAAAGGTGTTCAAGTGACTTAATTTTCCCACTTTGAGCTATGAACTACCTTTTTGCTAAATGACCTAAGACGACCATTTTACTGAGTTGCCAGCAGGGTAATTTAGGTCTGTGCTCTCTAGGAATTATGTTCTTTTCCACTTCTCTGAGGTGAGTGGAGAGAAGACTCCCTTTTATACTGCTGAAGGTTGTAGCAAGGGCCAACCTTATGGGATGGTAATGTGGGCACCTACTCAGGGAGCCAATGTCAGAGGGGCATCCAAAGTCGAGCCACATTTCTCAAATTTTGGGTCATGATCCAAAAGGGAGTTGCAAGGCTATTGTAGGGGGATTGCCAGGGTGGCATCTGCAGGCTGAGTGCCCAACTCTGACAACTGTGCTGCCATTGGCAGCAACACAGAAGTAAAAGTGGGATGGTATGATAAAAGAAAGGGCACCAAAATACAAGTTTTCCAAGGGCACCATTTTCTTAAATGCTGGCATGTGGTAGCCAGGAAGTCATGTTAATGGAGATGATCATGAAGTGTGCAGCTATGCACAATGCATAAAAAATAGTCATTGGGGGAGAGAGATGAAGAATTCCAGGTAAATGGAGAGCTTGGTATAGGGCAGAGGAAGAGGGGATGCCTCCAATGTAACCACAAGACTCAAATTATTTGAACCTCGGTAGATAAAAATCAGCATATTGACTTTCAGCCATAATCAAGGGGTGAGGTTTTCAAATAGCCTTCAGAATTGGCTTACTATGTTGTATTAATCTAATTCTGAGGTAACAGAAGTGTGGTTCTATTCCCCGTTTTACTATAGATTTTCTGTGTGACTTGAGGTCATCTAATCTTTCTCAATTCCTCATCTATACGATAGGGATTATAATTTTTCTTGCCTGTCTTGTCTATTGAGACTGTAAACTTGTCAGGGCAGAAATGGTCTCTTAAGGCACGTTTTCATGCTAATGTTATTTCAGAATAACTGACATTATTTCAAAATAATGTCGAGCAGAAGGACTTCTTACTTCCCCCGCCCCCTGGCCATGTACATCACTGCCCTGCCCCCCTCGCCTCCCTCAGTGGCACTCAGCTGACTTCTGCACTGCTCAGCCGGGCCATCGCAGGGGAGCAAGTGGCGCAAGCAACCGTTTGGGCTCCGCACTCCCTATGTAGCACGGGGAGTGTGGAGCCGTAACGGCCGTTTGGGCTCCACAGTCCCCTGAATGAGAGGCAGGAGGAGGAGAAGAGAAAGAGAGACACAGCGAGAGAGGCAGGAGGCAGAGGAGAGCTGAGAGAGAGAGGGGGGGAGGCAGGAGGAGGAGGAGGAGAGAGAGAGACCGAGCGAGAGACCGGAGGCTCAGGAGAGAAGACCGATGTGGAGGAGAGACCTGATTGGCTAGTTTATAATAGTATTATAAATTAAAACACATTTTTTTTTAATGTTTAAGGAAGGGTCACACTCAGGCTTGCTGTGTGAAAGGGTCACCATATGAAAGTTTGAAAACCACTCACCTAACACAACAGGTGTATTGTAATACAAGATATCATTCCACGAGGACTCAGGAATATTTTTATTTGTACCATGCATAATACTCTATTTTTTAAATATTTAATTGCTATTTTGTTTCTTATATTGCATTGAAGAAAACAAATATCTTGATTCTTGGTCATAGCGATTATATCCATAAACCACTGATCCTTCCATTTGTAGGGATAATAAATACTATTTACTTTATAGATGAATGATTGTTTTAAAATGTCAGAATACAAAGATAGTGCCGAAAAAAAGCATGAGATTTTTTCACTAACTTCATGGGAATAACAGACATCAGTGAACAGTTTCTGTTAATCTGATCATATATTTGACTCATAATTGGGGTGATTGGAGCTGTAGACACAATTACTACTGAAGTAGTAACAGCTCATTTTTTGCACAATATTTCATGGAGACATTATGAAAACTGAAATAAGTAATTAGTGCACCCCACCACAGTTCGCCAGTTTTGGCAAGTTATTAGCTTTCATGAATATTTGTTAAAATTTGATAATGAACACTATCTTAATGCCTCTCTGAGGTCTTTTATCCCTTTAGTTTGATTTATCTAACTGATTGGATGGTAGAATTTAGTTACAAGACATAACTTTCTGGAAAACATACCATTCCAGTTTGCCAAACACCTCTATAATAGGAATTAGTCTTATACACACAGCAGTGCAGGAACCATTGGTATAGAGAAAAAATAAATCTAATCAAAGCACTTCAAAAATGCTCCATAATTCACTTTTTGTTTACAGTCCTGCATGAATATATGTAGTATTTGCTTGGTGAAATAATTACTGAGACAAAACTACTCTTCCTGTCCTTATTATTCAGCAGGAGGGCCAGGGGTTTACCTAATAAAACAGAATAGAAAGCTCATTAAATGGACTACATGAAAGGATTTGTCAGAAGGAGGGGTGTCCCCCAAGTACAATATCACCATTGTCCTGTTCCTGATTGGTGCTACCAGCTGTTTTTAAACAGTAAACACTATTTTGACACGGGCACTCAAGCATCTAACTATTTGACTTAGTCTTCTATGTAGTAAGCAACCAACTTCTACCATATGCAACATATCCTATCATCTCCATAGCAATCTACATGTTGAACGTGGGACAGAATGGCATGCAATGGATAGGTTTTGCATTTTGGTGATGAAAAAATATTTTCCAGTATGACATACAAACACCCCAGTCTAGTAATGCCAAAATACCAGTAACAATGCATGCTACAGTCCAACAGATCACTTTAGTATACAGATGGTTCTATGGGCTTCAGTCAGATCAGACTTGTCGTATTATCTAGAACTGAGGCCTAGTAGTTCAGAGAAATATTGTTACCTTTCTGTGATGGAAATTAAATCCAATCAAACTAAAATGTAATATTTTCCTCCTCTCCCTCCACCCCATTTCCATTTCTAGCAGCTAAACCTACAACATTGGTTGCTTATCCTTTGAAACTAACAGATATGATGAGAACAAGTATATTATGGGGGTGGATAAAAATAAGAGACAGCCCCACACACAACTTCAAAGAAGCATGTTGAAACTGTCTGGGAAGATGAATGACACTTCAAGGGAAAAGAGCATTGTTAGCATGACCCCAGTGGTAGGTGTAGAAGGCAAATGCACGTGATGATGAATCACTATCTGACAAAAGGGTGCATCTTGTGATAACAGCAAAAAGCAGTATTGCATTTTCTCTGCTAGACGCTTATCTTTCATCTCATCTGCTTGCCATCTTGAAAGCTTGTCCCTTCCACCAACAGAATTTGGTTCAATCAAAATATTACATCACCCACCTTGTCTCTCATTATTTAATCTCTCAATTACATTTAGTTCAGTAGTTCTATTATTTACACTTCCCCTTTTCAGTTTCAGGGCTCTTAATGTGGATATCTTACTCTGCAGATGGTTTTAAATGCCAGTAGTGTTAGGGGAGGATTCTTTTTCATTGTATTCCCATGGCAGCTCTTCTCAGAGCATGGGGCTCACTGGGTATAGAATCTGGGGCTAAAAAGTACAATATGGACTCCTGCCTTGGACTGCAGCCTGGGCTGTGGGACCTTCCCCCATCACAGGGTTTCGGAGCACAGTCTCCACTCTAAGTCTGAATATCTACATTGTGGGTTCATTGCCCTGGGAGCCCAAGTTATACAGGCACAGAAATGTAAGACTGGAAAAGACCTCAAGAACTGTGCTGTGGCATGACCAAATAAACCTAGATCTTGTTTGACAGATGTGTATCCAGCTTGTTTTTTAAAACTTCCAGAGATGGGGATTCCATGACCTGCTTTGGAAACCTATTCCAGAGTTTAACTACTCTTATAGTTAGAAAGCTTTTCCTATATCTCATCTAAAATCTCTCTTGCTGCAGATTAAGCCCATTACATCTTGTCCTACCTTCAGTGGACATATACATTGTTTTCTTACTGCTCTATTTATAACAGCCCTTAACATATTGAAAACTTACTGTAGCCCCTGAGTCTTCTTTTCTCAGGATTAAACATGCCCAGTTTTTTTTCCACAGGGAACATTTTCTAACCCTGTCATCATTTTTTTGCTCTTCTCTGCACACTGTGCAATTTGTTCACATCTTTCCTAAATTGTGGTGCCCAGAAGTGGACATTGTATTCCAACTGGAGCCTCACAAATGCTTTTTTTTTTGCAGCTGTATGACATTGAGGGCTCAGATTCAGCTTGTAGTCCACTATAACCCCCAATCCCATTTAGCAGCACTGCCACTGAACCAGGTGTTCCCTATTTTGTAGCTGTGCATTTGATTTTTTCCTTCCTATGTAACGCACTTGCCTTCATTGAGTTTCTTTTTGTTGACTTCAGATTAATTCTCCAATCTGTCAAGGTCATTTTTTTAAATTTCTAACTTGTCTTCCAATGTGCTTCTACCCCCTCCCAGCTTGGTGTCATCTGCAAATTTTATAAGCACATATTCTACTCTATTATCCAAGAGTGGCAAGGACTTACCCCTGTGGGATCCACACTAACTATGTCCTTTGACAGCAAACCACTGATAACTATTCTTTGAGGATGATCTTACAACCAGCTGTCCACTCACTTTATAGTAAATTTTATCTAGTCCTCATTTGCCAGATTTGCTTATGAGAATGTTATGAGGAACTCTGTTATAGGTCTTGCTAAATTCAAGGTTTATTACATCTTCTGCTTCCTCTTTATTCACTATGTTCAGTGCTTAATTTGTAATGAAAGGGGTGCTGAGGATTAAGCAATTGTTTTGTTTCATACCTTACAAGACAAGCCTAGAGGTGCTGAGGCTATGAACTGCCAAACTTAGAAGGTCTGTGGCTCATCCCTGGCACTAAATGCACACAGACTAGGTCAGTAATCCAGTAAAAGAAGTTAATGAAATTCATGTGGCATGACTTTTTCTTGACCAATCCATGCTGGCTATTTCTTACAACACTATAATCGTACTGGTGCTTACAAACTGATTGTTTAATAATTTCCTCTGGTATCTTTCACAATATTGAAGTTAGGTGGATTTGTCTATAATTCTCTGGATACTCCTTCTAATTTTAAAGATATGTTTGCCCTTCTCCAAGCTTCTGGGACCTCCCTTGTCCTGCAGGCGTTTTCTAAGGTGACTGATAACAGCTCTGAGAGTGCTTCAGATAGTTCCTTGAGTATCGTAGGATGAACTTTGTCAGACTCTGCTGACCTGAATACATGTAAGTTATCAAAATATTTAACCTGTCAATATTAATTGTGCCATTAAGCTTTTTAGTGAAGACTGAAACAAAATAGACATAAGAGTTTTCTTGATCATATCATCAGATATGAGTGCTCCTTTATTAGAGGACTTACACTTTTCGTCACCTCTCTTTTGTTCCTAATGTATTTAAAGAATCTCTTGTAATTTTCTTTTATGTCCTTGTGCCTTAGTCTTTTGATTTGGTCCCTATGTACTTGTGCTGTTCTTTTGTAATTCTCCTTATCAATTTGACCACATTTCCACTTTTGGAGGGGGATTTCTTTTGACTTTAAGGTAACCAAGGAGCTTCTGTTGTAGACAAGCTGATCTCTTACTATTCTTCCTCTCTTTCCTTTCAGCTGAAATAGTTTGCAGTTGTGCCTGGAATATCGTTTCTTTGAGGAACTGCCAGCTGTACTGAACTCAGAGGACACGTGCAACCACATCACTGATTTTTTCTCACAGTATAGACCATCCTCTCAGAAATACCTGCCTTAAGTTTTTCTAAATTTTAGTCTTGTGTATCTTAGCCACCATTAGAAAAAAATGATGCAGATAAACAGGGCTCAATAACTACTGCACTGTATGGATGGTATGTTAGCATGAAATCCAGAATAGTTACATTAATAACAATCAATATGAATAAAAAATTGTTTTAGAGTGTAGAGGGGAAGTCAATTTAAACATGCATAACTAAATAAATTTTCTCTGGTAGCATATTTATTACAATGACTGTCTTCTCATAAAGCCTGGTCCTTTGAAGTCAATCAAAGCTTTGCGATTAACTTGAATAAGAGCATGACCAGGGCCTTCAGGTGGCATTCAGACAAACAATACAAAATATAGGTTTTTTGTGGGACATTGGGAGGTTGCAATCCATCACCCACAACTCACAGGTGAGCCAAAGAGCTGCAACTGAATCCCACCTATGCCAGCCTATGAGTGAGAAGCCTCTGTATTCCCAGTACAAGAATTCTAGGCTCTGAACATGCAAACATAGTAATTCTTCTGATCTGACTCTAGCAGTGCCTGCGTACACTAATATGTTTGGGACTATCAGGCCCCTCAACCTTCTTTGCATGAATAATTTACAACATGAGGGTCCTAAAGCAAGCTCTCCACATCTGGGTACTATCAGCCTTAGGAACTGTGATTTATGGTTCACTAAAACTGCAGAAGCATTGTGTAAGCATGGAAGGCATATTATGGGGTGTGAGTGAGGTAAGGACAATACATGCAAGATAAGACAGTCCTCGACCCTACTTCTCCATAATTCTGCAGGCTATTGTTTCTACCCCTAGCAATGATAGTCTGCATAAATCTATGAGCAAGATGCAGACCCATATTACTCAGCTTTTGCTATTGTCTGCAACCAAAAGCTGATTATGGCCTCATTTAGTTTGCAGTGATGGTAGCATAGACAGGTTACAACATACTTGGCATTTCCACTTTCTTCTGCTCTATTTTATTAACCAAAGGGCTTGTTAATTAAATCAAACCAATGTAAGAATGAGGTCAATGTATTCTGAACAACAACAACAAAACGCTACAGTTAGATTACTGAACAGCTCAGTTTTGCTCATTGAGTGTTATTGATTTTTTGGCAGAGAGAAAGAAAAAGAACAGATGGTAAAAGAAATAAATTAAGCTGCCAGTGATGGAATACAATATCACACTGAATTATAAAGAATGATGATCACCAATCCCTTTAAACATGCATTTGCATACAGTACAAGAAGCTTGTATTGTACAAGCCCTTAGCTGATTGTTTGAAAACCTCACAGTAAATGGCTTATTTTCCAGTCTATGAAAATTTTGCATTTAATGTTATTCCTCAACTGAAATCAGAATGCTAATCCAAGGCAATTTGCAGGAGGTGAAATGGGTGCATTGTGCAATGGTCTCATCAAAAGGCAAAAGCTTTTAGCATTTTTAAAAACCCATCCCAAACCTCTCTGCATTTCTTGAAGGATAACTTCATTACTGCACAGATCAGGTATATTGTAAAGGGAGAGAGCTGGGTTATTTAAAATGGATTCAAATTTTAATAAAGGTTTTTATATTATGCCTCGTTCATAGCCTGAAGAACTTACAATAAATGTAATAAAACTCAGTAAATTTTGGAAAGAAATGTAAAAGATGCTAATGAAGACAAGGGGCCAGTGTAATTCTATCCAAGATGCAGAACAGACTTAAAATCCACATGTAGGATTGCAGCAAATAAAAAGAAGGGGGAGAGAAGGGCAAACTCAGTTCTGGTATGATTACAATGACATTCATCCTCTTCCTCCACATTTCAGTTTGATCCTCCAATATGAACACCATTAAACAAAGTGATTTAATCAGGATTTGGAATTATGCATGGGAGAAAGGTGCACTTAGATACTAAGAGACAGGTCTTTTATAAAATATGTTAGATATCTTTTCTAAGAAAAGAGGTATAAGGATTTTTTTTCTTGCATAAAACACAACTGACTATGGTTTAATGTACCCCAACACCAGATTAGCATATAGTAAAAAAAGAGATATG
The DNA here is from genome assembly GCA_030068395.1 of Apalone spinifera. NCBI lineage: Eukaryota > Metazoa > Chordata > Testudines > Trionychidae > Apalone > Apalone spinifera. The sequence goes on from CM057845.1 coordinate 14,963,043, forward strand.
TAGTTTATTTGAATGAAATTGCCTTAATAGAATTTTCATTTGGTCCTGATTTAAAGACCACATCTGTTTAAATCTCTTATCCTATAATTTATTATTAAAATGTGATAATGTGATTTAGTTACTTTTCTTCTTTCATCTCAAAACACTTAAAAAAGGTGGTTAAGTACCAAATCTCCAATTTGGAGATGGGTTATGGAGATGTTCAATAATCTGAACAATGCCACAGAATAAATCATTGACAATAGTGGACTAACACATATTTTCTGAAAGCGAATTCTATAAGTTAGGCCAGGACTACACTAGACGCAGCAGCTCAGCTTAAGGTACGCAACTCCAGATATGTAGAATACGTAGCTGGAGTCAGCTTACCTTAAACAGAGCTTGGCGGCTTCCCACCAGTAGGAGGCTGATGGGAGCAAAGGCTCTCATCAGCTTTCCTTACTTTTCCTCAGAGCAGGAATACTGGATGCCAGTGGGAACATCCTTTGAATTTGTTTTAATGAGTTCTTAACTGGATCGCAGCAGTGTCGATCTTCTGCAGAGTGAAGATGTGGCCTAATTTAGAAATAGGTGATGTCAAAAAGTACATTTAGTGGAGATTTGGAGAAGCATCCAAAACATTGAAACCCTTGCACCATTTAAGTCATTAACAATCATCCAGTTGACTTACATGGAGCCAGGATTGCACCCCAAATATTTAACTTATCTGAGATACCAGTATGGAAATACCTTGGCTCTGCACAAGTAGCTTGAAGCTCTCATATGCCTGAAATAGACAGCTGTTCCTTCTTGCTTCTAGTTGGTTAAGAAATACAACAAGAACAGCCTGCTACTTTGTGGGCAGTTTTATTTCCAGTCCCTGAATAAAGACAAAGGGGCAGAAATATGAAACACAATTTAGGGGGAATGCCAGTCAGAACATTTTCAAGACTCAAAGATTTGGTTTAAAGTTCTGATGATGGTTCAAGCTTTGCTTCCTATTATCTCTCCTTAGTCTCAAAAAGTTATCTATACTCATAACATTCTTGATTTGGCTCTAATTTGCCTTATGTCATAAAGCAGAAAGTACAATATAGATCTCAAAACTTAACTGAATGTGACCTCCTGAGCCCTGTGAGATTTCAAAACAGCATATAGAATTAACCCAGGATGGGCAGACTGCAACACATGTGAAGCAGGGGTTGACCAGTTTGTTTTGACTTGGCATCAATGCTTAGATACAAACAGCATGATTTTCAAGGGTACTAACCATACACCGTTCCCACTGACCCAAAGATAAGAGGTGCCTCAGAAATACCAAAGACTAGATTAGACTGATTAGATAAGAGATCATTTGGGATCAATTAATCACAGGTCCTAAAGATAGTTCTCTCTCCATCCTGCTTAAGAGAAACTATCAAAAAAGCAGCAGTGGTGTGCTGGTTGAAAATTAATAGTCCAATGAAAGCTGGGACAGAACTGTGGAGCCCCGATCTTAAAAACGTATCACAAGTCTTACCCAGCTTTTCATCACGGCTGTCAGACCACAGTTTGCAGAGGGGTGGGGAGAACACACTCTATTAGTGGGTGTAGCAATTACTGCTCTATCATGAAATCCCTAGCACCCTTGGTGCCATTCTGAGTGCCCCACTACTATCTGCAAGGCCTGGCTGAAGCATATCCCATCACCCCCCACAATCATAGACTTTTCCGTAACAATATCTAGAAATACTTCTCTGCTGCTGCTAGATTTCAGATAACCCACAGATCATTATGGCAGAGTTTCAGCTGTCTGTTCTTAGTTGCATTCACTCTCATTCCTAGTTTGTGAAATATAAGGTGGTGAGATTTTCTTAGCCTTAGCAATATGAAATTCAGGATCTCCTCTTCTAAACAAAAGCTAACCAAACTGAACTCAAGATATTGACTGAATATATTTGACTTTAATTGTCTTCACTTTGCTGTTAACCTGAGATGTGCCTGTTTAAGTGTCTTGTATAGAGACTATTTTCACTCCCAAAAATCCTTCCTGTAAAAGCTGAAAAGTTATCACTATTTATTTAGCCCCCCAAAGTGTGCTTGGTGACTTACGGAGATACTTCTGAAAAGCACATGGTCTCTGCATTCTTGATATGCTAAGCGTCCTTTAGGATGGTGCAACTCCCCACCCCACTAATACTCTAAACTCTGCCAAAATGATACAGTCATGCCCTATTGCGTATATGCATGACATGTCTCTTCAGAAATTAAAGTCTTGATTCAGCCAGACACTTAAATATATGCTTATTTGTAAGCACATGCTTACAACTCTTTGAAGTAAATGGGATTCAAGCACATGATTCAAACAAGATTGTGCTTAAAATTTAAATAACTTAAGAATGTCAACCTATTCAGGGTAGGGGCTATGTGTTTGTACAGGGTCTAGCACAATGGGCTGGCAGTTCCTCAAGGAGACAATTGGTTAAAAATCAAGGACCTCTTGATTTTTCCATAATACAAATAATAATGCAAACAGTTAACAAAAAAGAAACACGACAAAAGAAATTACAATTAAAAACAAGCTGAAATGTGTTTTCATTGCCTTGAAGTCTGAGAGTTACTTTTTCATAATTACCTGTTTCTATTTGTGATATCTTTCTGCTGGAGACGCTTCTAAAAGATTACCTTGACAACCAATAAATACATTAATCCATGCAAGATTTTTTTCCCCCTTGAAATACTTTCTATATTGGAAGTGTTATGTAGGAGGTAAAATTCAGCTGGAACTGGATGGGTTGAGCTGGAGATGTGATGATCTTTCCCCAGAATTTTGCAACACAAGCAAATTGAGAGCTCTCATGCAGCAAGAACCAACTTCATTGATGCATTAAATAGGTGCAACATCAGTGCCCATTTGCAGCAAAGAGAATTTGACCCAGAAGTTCACTGTCCTTTGCATACCATTAGCACCATTTATAGAACTCAACCCAACATTAAAAAAGTCTGTGCAAAGGTGTAAATAACTTGTGCAGCAATGTGCACTTTGATATGTTTACACTATTGGTTTTGATGCTCAACAACCTTATAAAACTAAATTATGTAATTCACAAATGGAGGCACAAATTTAATTATTAAATTAAAATACATCTTATCTAGAAAACACCAGTGCAAAAGTTGGGGATTGAAGCATCTCCTACAACTTAAAAGATTTGAGTGGTGATAACCCAATAGGAGTAGCAAATTCCAGGTCAAATAGCACTCCACTGAAAAGGGTCTGACCACAAGCCCCAGACAAAATATATATATATATATATATTGCAACACTGAGCTTCATCAGCCCATTTGACCTCTGTTGCCGTGGCTGAGCTTGGATTGAGAATTTGTACCAAGCATCGAGAGCGAGACTGATATTTTTTAAAGAGGAAGTAGAAAGAGTAGTGAAACAACTAAAGAACAATAAGAGCCCTGGAAATGATAAGATCACGGGAGAGATGATCAAATACGGTGGAGAAAGTATGATTCAGGAAATACACTGACTATGTAATATAGTGTGAAAAGAAGGGAAGGCACCTAAGGAATGGACAAGATCTATGCTAGTGACAATATACAAGAAAGGAAGTGTGTTGGAGTGCAAGAACTACAGAACAATTGCCTTAATGAGTCATCTATGCTTATGATGATACCGATGGAGAGATTGAGATTGCAGATAGAAGAACATCTAGTCGATGAGCAAGTGGGATTCAGGAAAGATAGAAGTACCATACAGTAGATATTGGCACTAAGATTGGCACTAAGAGGAGAAAGCTTGGTGAGAAAACAATAACATCTACAATTGCTATGTCAATTTTCAGAAGGCATTTGATAGTATAGATCAGAAGTGACGTGAGCACTGTTGGAGTCATATGGAGTGGATAGCAAACTGATACGGTTGTTGAAGGATATCGACGATAATGCAGAGGCAGTGGTGAGAAGGTGCAGAGAGTTGGGAAGTTGGTTTAGAATTAGTAAAGTTACGAGACAAGGAAATATGATATCGCCGAGTATCTTCATCATACACCTAGAAAGAGAGATGGACGAGATAGTAGAGGTAGAAGGGATATTGGTGCACAGGATGAGAACCAACAAAGTGAGGTTTGCGGATGACATAGTTATCACTGAGGAAGATGAAGAGCGAAAACGGTGCAGGTGCTAAATGAGGAAGGGAAGTGGTATGGACGGATTATGAATATCGATAAAAAGAAGACAATGGTATTTGGAAATAAGGAAATAGGAAGGAAGACCAGTGTAGATGGGCTTGAACTAGAGAACGTAGAGAAGTTCACGTATTTGGGGAGCGACATGACGTATGATCTAGACTGTAAGAAGGAAATAGTGACTAGAATAGCAAAAGCAAGAGTGAGTTTGAAAGCGATGGATAAGATCTGGAAAAGTAAAGCGATTAGCTTAGGAATGAAGCTGAGCATTTTGAAAATGTGTGTCTTTAGCAGCATGTTGTACATATGTGTCAGCCGACAGTCAGGGCAGTGTGTGTGTGTGTGTGTGTGTGTGTGTGTGTGTGTGTGTGTGTGTGACCCAAGTCTTTAACTGATGAGACACAAGGTCCCGTCGCAGTGGGCAGTCTAGGGAAGACTGATGGATGCCCCCACGGATCTGTCACCTGGGAGTGACACAATCCAAACGCCCAAGCTC
>CM057845.1:14967789-15004425 GCA_030068395.1 Apalone spinifera
GCTCTGTGTGCCCTGCATGCTTCAAGCAAGTAAAAATGGATGTTACAGGGGGAGGTTCCTGTCTGGCTACAATATGTGAGACATGGGTGATAACGAAAGATTCAAAGAGAAGGATATTGGCGTTTGAGAGGAGTTGTTATAGAAAGATCCTGAGAGTAGGATGGATGCAGAAGGTCACCAACGAGGAATTATATAGGAAGATACAGCCAAAAAAGAACCTACTGCAGAAGGTTATACAAGGGAAGTTACAGCTATTTGGGCATATCTGCAGAATGAACGACGAGCAAAAAGTCAAGACCCTGGTATTTGGCATAGTGAATGGTCCAAATAGGAGAGGCAGACCCCACAGAGAATGGGTAGATGATATAGTACTTTGGTGCAGAGCTAGTCTACAGAAATTAAGCCACTCCGCACAGGACAAGGAAAGATGGAAGGAAATAGTGAGGGAGACATTGGACACCAACGGGCGTTGAGCTCATGGTTGTCGATGATGATGATGAAAGTCATATAGATAAGTCTTAGAGGGGTAGCTGTGTTCGTTGTTTTTGCAGATACAGACTAATAGTCCTTTAATACCTTAAAGACTAAACTGGTTAGTTTTTAAGGTGCCACAGGACTCCTCATTGTTTATCCAAAGTCATATAGTGATTGATGGCCTGATTCAAAACCCATTACAGTCAATGGAAAGACTCTTGTTGAATTAAATGGGCTTTAGATGAGCTCATTATAGATCATTACTAATGATTTGTCTCATACCTGTCTCATACATGTCTCATACAAGAAGCTTGTAGGGGACCAGTGCAGGGCCAAGCAAGGTATCAGATTCCATCAGCACCAACTCACCTGGGAGTAATCCAAAGCCCACTGATGTCATTGGGTGCTCTTCCATAGACTTTGGGCAGAATTCTGAACAGTGACCCAATATGGAAGTGACAAAGGTGAGAATCATTATGGTAAGGTCCACACTCATGGTTTTTTTAAGCACAGTTATAAATAGTTATATGTATTCTATTTTATCCATAAGGGAAAACACTTTTGAGCATTCGTCCGTGTGAAATAACCCAATGCTTTGGTCTCTGAAGACATGAAGTGAACCATAATGTGTGTTATTTCCATATAACACATAGCTTGTCACTTAATATTACTGAGCTATGGTGTATTTGAATAAATTAACATTGGCAATGAATACTTACACTAAGGAAAGAGCATTTCAAGTGAAGGAGAAATTCTCCTTGTGTAATCTTTAGGGGGAAAAAGGAAACCTTTTGTATATATGGACCTCTGTGCCAGATTTAACTTCTGAAAAGAGGTTAAGCCCTTTGGAACAAGTGGATGACTTTTCTATAACACTCACACACAGCATACAATTAACTTTTCAGAAATGTTTTCCATGCTTAGTAACACTCATCATAGTCAAGCATGCCAGAACCTAGGGGATTACGCAGCTTGTTTTGGAATACAGTCATTCTTCTTTCATGACATTTTGAAGTCCCCTTGGTAATCTGCAGTGTTCCAGTCTATTGACACTGCTAAACACACCTGAATTCATAGATTACAAAAAAACGGAATGTAAAACATGTCTACAGATGAAGATTTTTCAGGATAAAACATAATAAAAATGATACCACTATTGCTGAAGAGCAATATATGATCATAAGGAACAGTGTCCTTTTCACATTGATTAAACAGATGCTAAACTGTTGTAGCAGTGTCTTCACATGGAATAGTATATATCTTCCATTGTCCAACTGATTTTGCAAAATTAGGCTGGAGTTCTCACAACTGAAATGCTCACAAGTTTTTTTTTTTTTTTTAATAATTCATACTTCTTTAGCTAAAAGAAAATATAGCCAGAATAGTTTTTCTCGTGATATTTGGGTGAGTTTGAACCTATATAGAAATATATATATAGTGTTATGAGAGTGCTTCTTGGCCTAACTGAGGCCAACAACCCATTTTGTTAGACCCAGTATAAACACATAATAAGAGTCCTGCCCCCCCCCCCAAATCATACAAAGAGAAGGGAAAAAAAGTATGCTGGAAACCAAGCACCATTATCCCTAATTACAGATAGAAACTCGGTCACAGAATGATTATACAAAGTCATACAGAAAGTCACAAGAGACTGGAACTTAACTAAGATGAAAATGTGTATCCCGTATCTTAAACACAAGGGCTGGCTTGTTGAGATTTTGAATTTGTGTGGAAAATGAAAAATAAATGAAACTTAATATATTTAAATTTTTCAATGTCTATAAGGTTTCTGTATACAACTAGTAGAGAGATCAAAGTTGAAGTGAGGCCTTATTTTATCTAAAGTTATTTAGTTGTCACTAGATTCTGGGGCAGGGGAGGAATGGGAGAAGCTGACAAATCAAATCATGAAGGCCTCATTTAAATACTTCTATAAAATATAAACTATGACTAAATTTACTAACACTGTTTCCTTAAATAATTTATTGAATTTTCTGCCACAGAATCTGACATCAATTTTTAATTCTGCCTTTGCTACAAAACTTATTCAGGGCTATATTTGGGTGTTTATACTACGGACTGGCTCTGTGTTATACGGTGGTTTGGAGAGACACAGCCCCAGGGGTAGTGTCATAAGCTATTAAGCCTTCTGGGGCATAGCTTCAGAGTAGAAATAACTAGAACTGAGTGAAAATTTAAAAGTTGTGAACCATGAGGGTGAAGTCAGGATGAAAAGTCAAAATATAAAACTATTTTCACAAAATGAAACAGTCTCAAAAATTTAGTTTAGAAATGTCAAAACATTTCAAATCAGGTTGATATTGAACTGCACCTGATGAAGGTGGTGTGGTGCCTCATGGTAACTTCATTCTTCCCCAGGGGCCAGTATGCCTTCCTAGACCACATCTTTCATAAAAACAAAAGAATGGCCATACTGGCTCAAACCAAAAGTCCATCTAGTCCAGAATACTATCTCCCAATAGGCCAATGCCAGATGCCCCAGAGGTAATGAAAAAACAGGGAAGCAAGTGACCCATCCTCTGTCACACATTCCCAAGCTCTAAGGGTACGTCTAGACTACATGCTTCTTTTGAAAGAAGCTTTTTTGAAAGAATCTTTTGAAAAAGATCATCTAGACAGCCACAACTTTTTTGAAAAAGTGATTTGCTTTTTCGAAATAGAGCATCCAGATTGCTCTCTTTCAAAAAAGCCCTGTTTGTGGTCAAGAATGCCTTTTTTCGAAAGAGGTCTTTCAAAAAAAGGTGTTCTTCCTCGTAAAATGAGGTTTACCGCTGTTGAAAAAAACCACCATGTTCTTTCAATTTAATTTTGAAAGAACATGGTGGCAGTCTAGATGCAGGTGAAGTTTTTTCAAAAAAAGGCCATTTAAAAAAAACAAACCCTGTAGTCTAGACATAGCCTAACAAACAGAGGCTAGGGATACCATCTCTTCTTATCCTGACTAATAAGTATTGATGGACCTAACCTCCATGAATTTGTCTAGTTCTTGAATCCTGTTAAAATCCTGGTCTTCACACCATCCTCTGACCAGGAGTTCTACAGGTTGACTGTGCACTACATGAAGAAAAATTTCCTTTTGTTTATTTTAAATCTGCTATCTATTAATTTTATTTGGTGACCACTAGTTCTTATGTTATGGGAACAAGTAAATAACTTTTCCTTATTCACTTTCTTCATACCTGTCATGATTTTATAGATCTCTATATCCCCCTGTAGTAAGTCTAGAATAGCAGCATGACCTCCCTCTGACCCAGAAGAGGAAGGGCCCTCTAAGACCCGTTCGTGGGTGGGACCAGACTCACTCAGCCCCACCAATAGGAAGCAGGAAAGTGAGTCTGGGAATATAAGAGGCAGAGCTCAGTTGGATCATAGCTGCTGAGCAGATCAGACGCTTGGCCCAAGCTCCAGAGGAGGAAGGCCCAGCCATGCTGCCCTCAACAGGAAAACTGGTGTGGACCGCCAGGGCTGCTGCCAGTCCCCGAAGACTGGCCAAGGCCACTGCCAGACCCCCGATGATTCGTCAGGGCCATCAAGACCACTGCCAGACCCCGAAGATTTGCTGGGACCCCCAGGACCCTCGCCGGACCCTGAAGACTGGGCTGGTCCACCTGGAGCCCTGCCCAAGCCTAACCTGGAGCCCATGGACATGCTGCCAGCATTTTCATCCTTGGAAGACCCCACAGATCAGTCGTGGAGCCCCGTAGACTCCCGGGGAGGGACCAGGAAGCAGCCAAGGGGTAGCCAACTTGAGCTGGCTGAGAAGATGGAGGTCAACTGGGCAGCATGTTGCAGTCAGGATCCCCACTGACCTGGTCAGCATGTTGTGGCCAGGATCCTTGCTGACCAAGTGGCAGCCTGCACTGCCACTGTTAGAGCCCTGGGTTGGGATGCAGTGGAGTGAGGGGGCCTGCATCCCCTCCCTTCACCCCTCGCCTTCGGTGGCAGGTTCCCCTGGTGGGGATGAAACCCCCTGCACTTGTCGGCTCTCTTGTCAGTGAGGAGATCCAACCTCCGCTCTGCCTGTAAACAGGCCTGAGCTGTAACTGGTGAACTAATTGTACTGTTTGTTGCCATGCCCTGACCAAAGGCTAGGCCTTCTAAACTGCTGCTTGGCCTGCAGCCATGTCTGAGCGTTACTTACATTGTTTGTTGCCCTGCTTTCCATAAGGGTTTGACCTTTATAGACTCCTGCCCCAACCTGCAGACAAGCTCTAGCTTTAAACTGTGTAATTGTTTGTATGTTGCAACGCCCTGAACAAGGGCAGGGCCTCACAGGCTATGGGCTCCACCTGCTGAATGCCCACAGCCCTTACCGCATAGATGCGGTTTGTAAACTGTTTGTTTGTTACCTCATCCCAGCTATGGGCATGGCTCTTTAAGTGGTGGCTTGACCTGTTGTCACGGCCGAGCCTCTGTACTACTGATACTATTTTGTTTGTTGCCACCCTGACTTAGGGTGTGGACCGTATTAACTGAGCTCCTAACTGTAAGTGACCCCACACTCAGAAAGGGCCAGGCTTGTGACTACTATCTGGCCTGATGGAGGCCCTGGTAGTGAGACAGCTCCCTTTAGCCTGAGACTAGGAAACCATCCTTACTCGTCTTTTTAATCTGTCTTCATATGGTAGCTGTTACAAACCACTATCATTTTTGTTGCCCTTCTCTGAACCTTTTCCAATGCCAATAACTCTTTTTTGAGATGAGGTGACCACATTTGTATGCAGTATTCAAGATGTGGGTGTGCCATGGTTTTATATAGAGGCAATAAATTATTCTCTGTCTTATTTTCCATCCTTTTTTTAACGATTCCTAACATTCTATTTGCTTTTTTGACTGCTGCTGCACATTGTGTGGAAGTTTTCAGAAAACTATCCACAATGACTCCAAGAATTCTAGAGTGGTTACAGCTAAATTAGTCCCCATCATTTTGTATGTTTAGTTGGGATTATTTTTTCCAATGTGCATTAGTTTGCATTTATCAACATTAAAATTCATTTGCCATTTTGTTTACCTCTTTCTCCAGATTATTTATAAATAGGTTGATTAGTATTGGTCCCAGTATGGACCATTGGGGGACACCACTAGTTACCTTACTCCATTGTGAAAACTTACCATTTATTCCTACCTTTGTTTCCCATCTTTTAACAAGTTATCAGTCCATGGGAGGACCTTCCCTCCTGACCCATAACAACTTAAGAGCCTTTTGTGAGGGACTGTGTCAAAGGCTTCCTGGAAATCTAAGTACACTATATCCACTGGATTCCCTTTGTTGACCCCCTCAAATAACTCTAGAAGATTAGTAAGGAATGATTTCCCTTTACAGAAACCATGTTGACTTTTCCCCAACAAATTATGTTCATCTATATGTGTCTGACTATTCTATTCTTTACTATAGTTACTACTAATTTGCCCAATACTGACATTAAACTTACTGTAATTACCAAGATCACCTCTAGAGCCCTTTTTACGTATTGGCGTCACATTTGCTATCTTCCAGTCATTAGGTACAGAAGATGATTTAAAGGAGAGGTTACAAATCACAGTTAATAGTTATGCAATCACATTTGAGTTCTTTCAGAACTCTTGGGTGAATGACGTCTGGTCCCAGTGACTTGTTACTGTTATCAATTTGTTCCAAATGTTTATAAATTTGTTTCATGACACACTTGACTCTCATGGCAAAGCATATGGCTCAGTTAGAAGGGACAGCCTCATAGGAAATGTATTCCAGGCACAGAACCTGGCCAATAGGAGAGAATGGAGGCATAAAGTGCCCAAACTACATCTCCCATCAGTTCTGGTGGAACCTTAGACAGATGCCATTAATGTCAAAGTAATTGAAAATGAAATGTTTATTGTTCAGTTTAACAAATTAAATTGTTTCAGTTTGGAAACTTCAATTTATTGGAAATTCCTTTTCTTCTGAAAAATCTTTTCTATGGATTATCCCTAACTGGCCCTAGGGTATGAGAACCTGGATGATAAGTACTCTGGATATCAAAATAACACACATAGCATGGCTATTGGCAGTAATAGCAGGCTCTGCTCTTTGTCAGCGTGGTACAACCCTGAACTACCTGTGATAGAGTAGCTCTGTCTCTGCGGCATTGCAGGATGAAACTAGCAGCTAGTAACTCTCTTGGTGGTGGATTTAATAAAGTGAACTGGGCAGGAAGATCAGTTTCACATTCACCACAGAACAATCATTGGACGATGGCGTCTTTCAGTCATACCGACACTGACCTGCATTTCACCGGGTCGTGGAAAGCTCTATTTACCATTGCCAGTCACTTCAGTCATGAAGTCTCCATTCTGTGCACTGATTTGAGGCTGGGTAGATTTGCATAAAGTAAAAGCATCCACAGAGTTTGCATCTGTGCCAGTAAATGTAAGTTCATGGCTACCATACAAATGATTAGTGGAAATAAATCCATTTAAGTGTACCTAAGGATAACATTCATTTCATTTTTAATTTGTAAACAGAGACATTTCTAAAGGCATTTTGCTATTCATCTTGGTCTTCATGCACCAGGATATTCCTAGCACTGCATAGGTATGCCTAGGAAGGAGAAAGTGCTTGGAGATTAAACCAGCCCCTTCGTCCTTTGCCCAGGAAATGGCCAGAATGAGAGTCCTTGAACTCACAGAGCAGAGGGAATGTGGCTGCTGTTGCACCGTTTCAAAGGGTTCAGAATGCACTCTCACATCTGTCCAACTCTGCAGACTGATGATGGGTGATCACTCATTGCCGAGTGATCAGCTCTGCAGACCAATGCAAAGGGGTCAGGTCATAGTATCATGTTAACAGCGGTACAACCCTTGCAGACTCTTTGTGCCCCTGGTATATAATTATCACAGAATCAGAGGCCAGTGGCCTGATTTTTCAAAGGTTCTGAGCACCTTCAGTTCTGCTGAAATCAAGCCACTATTCTCTTCTGACTGTGCAAGCATCAATCCCATTAGCCTTTGAAAATGCACTTTAGCATATGAAATATGGTCTCTTAGTACAAGTGAAGAGGAGGGTGGACCCTCTGTCCCTAAGTATAGATTTAGTGATGCAGGGTTCTCATGCCTTTAACATCTGTTCTGCCATACAAATATCTACCTACTGGGGCTAACAGATGTTCTGGCATTACTTAATAACACTGCAAATTTGTTGTGTGTACTGAGAAGTAATTAAACAATATGATTTTATAGGCTGTCAAGAACACAGGAGTTTAGGTGCAATGCAGTGCTGCAAATACTGGCGTGTGTGCACATACTTTATATAGATATTTGCATACCTCGCCTATGGACAAACCTTGGGCTTAGAGCATCCAGGGTGCAAAGAATGCTATGGAGCTGAGGCATCATCAGGGCAAACTGATCTTGAAGGGGGATGGCCAGGCTCACGAGCAGTTATCTAGGTACACAGGAAAAGCAAACTTGTACTTTATGGAGGGAGGCTTAAGAGTTGTGCAGGCTAATTTACCTGGGCTTTCTCACCCTCATTGTAAGAAACCACATATTGTTCCCACAAAGCAGGCACAGCCCTCTGCCCCCAATTTTCCACACTGGACCTATCTAACTCAGCACTAGTTGGTCCCATGCACAGTCATTTATGCAGCTGTCTTGAATTTCTAGGTCCCCTCGCTGCCATGAGGGCAGGGACAATAGACCTTGGCATAGTAATTGGGATTCCTGACATGTGTTGATGTTTAGTGCACTAACAGCAACATCTGAGAGCAATCTGTATGTGCACATGCACTGCACACAGCACATCATTTTGCCTTTTGAATAGGAAAGCACACCCTTCCCTGGCACCATAACTGGATTTAGGATACATCCCTTCCAACACATCCTAGTTCTGATGTGAGCTATCCATTAGACTGAAAGTTACTCTGTGGTGTGCTGTCAGATTGCTAAAACTGTGTAAGTAAGAGTTCAATTCAGCTGAATGGCTATGGATTCTTAGGTCAGGGAAACAACCACTGGAAAAATTAGCATCCAAACTACATGAGACATGAGAGGTGGTACAAATGTGTTTCCTATTGGGGTGTATGCCACAAATGGCTTGCACTCTCAAGCGTAATAAAAAACATTCCTGTTGTTTCCTTCTTGGAATAGATACCTGCCATAAAATATGAAATCTTTTATTGCCTCTCCATTGTATATTGCATGGGAGACTTGCTGCATTTAATTCACATGTGAAATAGGACATAAATATTCCGATAATGCACGTCTCCACAGTTGGCTACTCATTTGAGGGGCTACCATGCGAGACTTCTCTAGGTGTTTTGCATAGGGCAGCAAGGAACCATCCACAAGATAACTGAAGTGAATGAATACATAGCTCTGCGCTCTCTCTCCCATTTTGTCAGGCTGCTATTTGAAAAGGGAGAGGAATTTCTCTGTTGCTTTCTACTTTTAGCAACTCTTTGGAGTCCCCATGAAGCCATCTCTGGAGGGCTCCTGCTGTGGAGAGAGGTCCTGAGCAGCTCTCTGATGAGCGCATCTGAGGAACTGGTACTAACAAGTTTCAGTCAGAGTAAATAGTGCTGCCTGGAGCCCTAACTTTGATAACTATCACTGCAACAGAGGACAGAAGTTTCCATAGTATGTTGTTCTATTTTGATAATTAAAGGAATCGTTGAAAGAGAAAAATTGCATTATGGAAACGCTATTCCACTATTCTCATATTGAAACAATACATATCTGTTTGTGTGTAACATGGAATAGACATAAGGTCCAATTCATTTCTGGTGTAACTCTGCAGATCTGAGAATTGGGCTCAGTGTCTGTTCTGTGTTAGACACAAAGCGAGATAAATGTAAACAGAGCTTTTAAAACATAAACTTATTAGTTGCTCTATTAAGAAGAGGGGATGAGAAAGATTGGATAAAATAACAGTTTTAAACCTTCAATTCACTCAAAACCACAATTCAACCAATTTTCACATCTTAAAACACCTGATCAATTGCTTGCACTGCCACAGTTCTGGACCAGAGGCTCAACCAGCAGCCACTGGAGTCAATGTGGGGCTTTTTTTGCATCACTGTTGTGTTATTTCCACCCACACTGGAACCAGTAAGTAACAAGATCAGGACAGACAATTCCAGCAAGATAAGATGTTCAACATGATGTCAAGTTGAGGATGATGTAAAACTCCACAATTTTGCCTAGGTTTTTACCTTAATCTGAAAAAAACAGAATAATGTCAGATGCAGTTCTAAAAATGGCTTGGGTTTGTTGGATCATTACTTAATAGAAAACTATTTTCTGAGTGCCAACTTTCTATTTATTTGTTATAAATAGAACAATCATATTTATAATCACATCAAACACAATGTTATAAAAAGGCCATTTCATGCAAACCCTTGAAAGTATTGGCTCATGAAAGCATTGGCTAAATCATGTCTGTTGTTCCATTGACAGTGAAATCAACGGAACTACTCATATGAGGACAAATTTGCTAGATCAAACTGATTTTATTTTAAACTCCTCATAAATATCAAGACAAAAATCACATTTAATTACAAGAATATTAGCCTGAGTGAGCAAATCCCATAGCCTTTGAATAATTGCTGTTTATAAATTAATTGAATGAAATTACATTTAACTTTGTCTGAGTGAGTCCTTCTCAGGATAATTTAACCAAATCAAATTATCACACAGAAGCTTTTCTGAGAAGGAAAATGAGATCTGTAAATGATTATTGAGGTGACATGAGCTATTTACTGAATTACGAAGCTTGCATGAAATACATCATAGTATTCTGAGGAAAAATGGAAACAACAGCACAAGTGAAAGCTATTATTACATGGTTAACTCCAGCAGTGGTATCATGTTACCTTATGATTATGGAATAGGTATGTAACTCACATCACCCCTACATGTGAACTATGCACTGGAAATATTCTCTAGCTCTGATGCCTAAATAATAAGTTTTTGGAGTTGCTACAGTCTTGAATGGCATGGTAAATTTCTCATAGATACATAGACAGAGATGTATCTATATTTATATATCCATGCCAACCAATTCCAAATGTAAGCAGGATGGTTGTGCTATAAAACATGTAGAAAGCCAGCTGGCTCAAAGCCTATTCAGATTTTTCATTTTTCTTATATTCTCCGTTCTTTGCTTATCTACCTATATGTTTACCGCTGCTATTTTTTAGAAGCACTTTATCTAAAGGATTGTATTCTTTTTTAATCAGAGTATCTTAACACTACATATACAGGTTGAACCTCTCTAGGCCAGCACTCTCGGGACTTGACTGGAGCCAGATCAGAGAATTTGCCAAGCCACGGGAGGTCAATATTGTCTAGCACAGGATATGGCGATAATTTTTGACTGGGGTCACTTTCGAAATTTTGAGAAGTGGCTCTGGGCCACCCCGGAAGGGGCAGGGCCTCAGGCAGAAGGCGTGGGGCCAGGACACTTCCGTGCTTCCCCACCTACAGACCCTGATTGGTTAGTGGGTAGGAGAGCAGTGAAGTCTTTGCCTCTGCCCCCCCTGCAGAGAACTGCCAGCTGTTCTGAACAGCTGGTGGCTCTCTCTTGGCGCTCACACCCCTGGTGCTGGGAGAAGACTTCACTCTCTTCCTCTCCCCTCCCCCAGGCCAATCAGGGTTTAGGGACTAGGGGAGAGCGTGAAGTTTCCTCCTCCCATCCCTCCAGTCCTGAAAGTCTCCCGCTCCCTGCCCTCTGGCATGCAGCACTTAGAGACAACTGCCATGGTTGACTAAATGCCACACATTCTCCCGCCAATAGGCCCTGATTGGTCTGAGGGTGGGGGAGTGGCAGGACCTCCATAGGCCGGATCAACCCACTTGGCTGGCCGGATCCAGCCTTCAGAGGCCCTTTTGCCCACCCCTGATCTGCAGCATTCCCAATACTTCCACTGCTTACGGGGTTCTTATAAGACATGCAGGACTACATTAGAGCTAAAGAACATCACAGAACACTGAGAGCCAAGACTGGTGACTGTAAAAAATATTATGGGACCACAGGAAACATGGTCACACCCATGATAAGTGGACACCTGACTAACTGAAATCATACTGGATCTCAGATGATGTCAAACCAGAGCGTGCCAGACTAGATAGGTCCAACCTATAGTCAAGTGTATTGCTCACATGCAACAAAGGAAAATGTGATTGTAAGGGGTATTAGTGGGATGATTATTCTCAGTTAGATTTGTCAGCTCATAGGTAAATCAGTGTAGCACCACTTAGCCCACTACATACATCCCATCCCAGGGTGCACTTGTTCAACTGTTATCCCTTGGGTGTCAGATGTTCTACGGGTGTAACTCTAATGGGGTGACTCATCTATGTCACCTTAGAATCTAGTGCTGATATTTCTATGGATTTTTTCTCTGTATATAGTTCTGGAAATATTTAAAACACAGAGTAGGTCTCACATCTTCCCATAAAGGGGTACATTTAAAGTGACAGAGGGGCTCTGCCACTGCATTATAGGGCTTGCTAGTTACAAGTGGTCATTATCATAGCAGATATCTCCATCTATGAATAGAAGAGACCTGCAGAGCTGTTGAAGGCATGAATGTTTCAAGACCTTGGAATTCATATGTTCAGGTGCTAATTTCCAGAATGGTTTGAAATGTAGCAATTCATTGTGGAAGCTGATGGAAGATATGAGCATATCTATCCCTCTGTTTATGATAGCTGTTCACATGCCAGGTTGAGCTGTTGCAGCTTTTCTAAATGAGTAGGAGGATAAACCCAGTGCCTTGGCCAATCCCTCTCAAAATAAAAGATGTGCTAATGTCCAGATAAGGAAAATTACAGCTGCTCCTATTAACTTCAATGGGATTTGGATCAGGCCATTACTATACTACTGAATATAACTCAGAGTTTTAGAATGGGAATTTGTAGGAGCACTTGTAACCACCATAGGGTAGATTTGAACTTAGGACCTCTGACGAGGAGTATAGGAGCCACTACCCTATGAGCTAAAAGCCGACTATCTCTCAACCTAGTCTGTAGATGTCTCTTGGTTTTGCTGTTGCTGTGGTCTAGGTACAACTTGCATTGCTCAATAACCATGCTAGGTGTGTGGGTTACACACAGTTGATACAAGTTCAGGTACAATGAAAATACAAATTATTTCATGCTAGACTGAAGTCCCTTGCTTGTATTAGTGAGCATATACTCCCAGGAATAGCCCCAAGGGAGTAGTCCCAATTAGTAAAAATTGGGATTACTCCAGTTCTCCATTGTGTAAGGATTTTACAATCTGGTCCTTCTCTATAGATTCCAGCTCCTAAAGAGCTCATTGAATGGCTAAATTCAGTACCATTTTTGCATTCATACCATCTTATTTTTAATCGTTCTCTATTTATTAGTTTGAAAGAAAATGTACTCAACATGTAGGCTGTGTCTAGACTGGAGTGATCTTGCACCAGAGCTATGCAAATCAGGCTCAGCGTTGGAATATCGCCGAGCCTCATTTGCATAGCTAATCAGCCACCATTGTCGCGGAAAAGGCTCTTGTGCAAGACGGCGCTGTCTACACTGTCCCTTCTTGCACAAGAAAAACCCTTTTGCACAAAGCCGTTATGCTGATTATTTTCAGGCATATCGGCTTTGCGCAAAAGGGTTTTTCTTGCACAAGAAGGGGCAACAATGAAGCCATTGCACAAGAGCCTCTTCCGCGAAAATGGCGGTTGATTAGCTATGCAAATGAGGCTCGGCGATATTCCAACACTGAGCCTCATTTGCATAGCTCTGGTGTAAGATCGCACGAGTCTAGATGCAGCCGTAAAGCTCTATCTTTTTTCCCTTCTCTTTTTGGTGTGATTTCAAAGTTTTATAATCAGAAGCAAGTACACATTTCTTAACTATACCTCACCTTCTTCTCTTGTAATTTACATACATTGATCACTTCCATATGTCAAGTACAAGGTAAGATAGTTTGTGTGCATAGTAATGAGGGTGAACATACAGCAAAATAAAATTCAGCTTTTGTCATATTTCTTTCAGCTGATGGAGAATATTTTACAAAGGTTTTCAGCTCTCAGAAATTTCCTTTTAAAGGAAAGTGGAAAGTCTGAGCTAGGTAGTCATTCTTAACAAATAAAACCTGTTTTGCTCAATCTTGCTTCCAGTACCTTCTATACAATATAAAATAAAAATAGTTAGTCTCTAATTTCACTCTCATTTATACCAGTGTTACTCCTGTATAATTAGTTCTATTAACTTTGATGGAGTTGCTTCTAATTTATGCTAGGAGAACTGAGGAGAATCAGAGCCCAAGAAACAAACAGTTACGAGGCTTAATACTGCTACAATTGAAGCAAAGTGCAAAAATCCCACTGATTTCAATGGCTGTAGGGTTGAACCCTCCATGTTTGTTTCAACTGATTTGTCATTTTGTTTACTAGCTGTGATCATCTGATTTAGCTTCTCTGATGCTTACACACCCTGCACAGAAACCAGCTAGCAAATGACTCACACAGGCTGAAAGGAGACCTCAGTGACATCTAGTTAGATTTAGTTCAGAGCCAGAGAGTTTTATTTAGATAAATACACAGAAGTATTTATGTTAATTATTGTGCTGATTCAGTGTTTCTTTGCTAGTTTGCCATTAAAGTTTATGTATCATTATGGAACACAGTGATATTCAGAACCACCCTTCCATCACATGAGGAAATAGGAAGTATAAAAGTAAATATAAATCATTTCCTGAATTAATTCATAAAATGCCATATGGCTTCATTGTAGGCACGTGGAAGATGGGAACAGAAACTTATATTTTGAAAGATTGAAGTAATCTCCTGTTTAAGAAACAGGGACTTCTTTGCTTAGTCTAGAAGCAAAGTGTATGAGAACAAGAAGTCTGCAGAATTCCAGTTCTGACTTTATCTTGCTAGCTTTTCCTTACCATTAGTGTTAAAGGGAAACAAATTAAGGCCATGATTCTGTAAATACTTTTGTAACTTTAGTCATTACACCAATAATAGACATGGCACAGTTACATGGGTAAGTGTGGCAAGATTTTGGTCCTAAACAGAACACCACTTAGGACCACTTTTCAGATGATAAAACTAAGAAACCAAGAAAGAAAAATAAGGTTAAAATGAAATTAAAATAGGATGCAAGCTAGGGATATGAAAGATTCAAGTTCAGGTCCCTGATCTACTACAGACAAACTTTAAAGATGTAAAACTACAAGCTGAAACATATTAGAGGTTTATAATAATTTTAGTTGTAATGATCTAAGATGCAGGTAAGGAAAATGGTTTAAATACATAAGACTCATATATTTTAGTTTCATAATGGACCTTCTCAAAAAAGACCCCTTTTAAAAAGACCTTTTTTTTTTCTTTTTTCTCCAGAGAGCAAATCTCAAATGCCAGATTTCATCCAGGAGGTCCTGGGCAGACGCTATAATAGCAATATTGACAGTGAGGATTTGTACTGACACAAACTGCACAGCTAAAATACAGAAAAAAGTATCTGCTGATGAGGAGGTCATTTTAGCATGTGTGGACTGGAGCTCTTTAAAAATCACCTTATGCTCCCTTTTTACATTTCTCTCTTGATGCATGTAGACTCCTGGCAGATGGACTCTGGCATTTCTTGAAAGAACAGAAGTTCTGGAATTCACTCTTCTGGGAGATCTATCAACATTTCATTTAATATTTGTTTTTGCCATGGAGATTCTTCAGAACAATGCTCCTGGTGCTCTTTTTTCACCTCCTCAAGCTGAAGGGAAAAGATAGGTAAAAGGAAGGCTGCGTGGAAGATAAGATCATGGCTTGTGCCTTCCTCTGAAGCCAGCCGTACAGTACGGGAGAAAATTGAACTAAGATACACAACTCCAGCTACATGACTAGCATAACTGGCTTCTTGTACCATAGTGCAACATTCCATGGTGTCCCCATTATGAGAGGTCAATGGGAGAAACTCTCCCGTCAACCTCCCTTATACCTCGTAGCCCAGTGAAGTACCAGACTTGATGATCAGTGGTCGATTTAGTGGGTTCTTACTACACCTACTTAATCGAACCCCAAGAGATCCAGCTCCACAGCATTGATCTCCCATTAAGTGGAGACAAGTAGGAAGTTCTGGTTACAGATACTGTTAGGCTAATAAAAGAATTCTTCTGTCGAGCTAGCTATTGCCTCTTCAAGGGGTGGATTTCCTACAGTAGTAGAAAAATCTCTTCTATTTCTTTAAGAAGTTGTTCCAGTAAAGCACTACAGCAGGGCAGCTACAGTGCTGTGGTGCTCATAGTCTATGTCTACACTGGAAAGACTTGGTGATTAAAGTACTGTTGACATGCAAAAGTCATCAAAAACTGAAGACTCGCCAAACCTGTTTTTTCTGCCACCCTTTGTCAACATATCAGAGCCACATTGACTGGCATCATCTTCAGTCTTCAAACAAATACACAACATAGCATTAGGCGTTTTGGGAACATGAAAAAAACCCGTCAGCCACTTCTTTGTTTCCCAGCCATTCTAGGGCCTCCAGCTTACATTTATGCCACTTGAATGACAAACCATCTGCTGTGATGGATCCCAGACTTCTCTCCCATGTTGTGTTCAGTGTGCATAGGAAGTCATGCATTGCAGCTGTTGCTTACATAATTTGTGAAAGAGTAAGGGTGAAGTGATTGCCTGTGGGTGGAACAATAAGACACGTCCCTGGATGCATAGTCAGACTCTTGTGTTGTCAGAGGTGCCCATAGAGTGTGTTGTCAGAGGTGCCCATAGAGTGACCATCAGTATGAGGGAGGCTTTGAGGAACCACTTTGACAATGAGATTGCTGACGTTTCTGTGTGCTGGGGTTGCTTCCCTGCCTTATCCCACTGCTCATCCTGAACGAGGCTTCCCCATGAAAACAAGGGGCCAGAGTGACTGATGTGGGTTGTGTCACACAAAATAAACTCATGGAAACCTGTGTCATATGTCTTTATTGAGGTCTTTCAATCAGAAAAGAAACTTTCAATCAAAAGCTCTGGGGTACTTCAGGAAGGAAAGCATCTTGAGCAACAGCCACCCCAGTTTCCCTGAGAAGACGCCATAAGAACCACTACACAGTGAGCCAGAAACCAGGAAGTGGATTTTAAAAGTTCCCAGGGTTTGCTGGTGAAAGGAATGCCTCTGTTTGCCTCTGTGGCTACAGAGCAGAGGGTTTCAAATTGCTGGCCAGGATGGCTAATTGGGCATTGTGGGAAACATGCTAGAGTTCAATGTTTGTCAAAAAATTCTACTTTAATACACACTGCATGATGGTTGACAATAAAATCGGGGGAGAGGCAAAAGTCACTCATGGAGCTGGAAGTTTTTTGTCACTAAAACTGGGTGTTTCTTGTGACTTTTGTCACATTGCAATTTGAACACTCTCCAGGTTTTATCACCAAAAAGGGTTTTTTGGTGGCAAAACTTGCCGGTGTAGACAATTTCATAGCCCTGTAATCCAGGGGTTTGCACTCGGCTTTCCCTAAGCCTGTTCTAGATCTGAAATATTTGCAGACTGTACCCTCTTTCACCTCAGGGTGATGAACCTTTCCCCTTGAAGGGAAAGAAGAAGCTAAGTTAACCTCATCACGTTTTTGGAGTCCTTTCCCTAAATCATGAACAAGTTTCCACTGAAGCTAGGATGGCTCATAGAAGTCAATATGATTTTTACTTCATTACAAGAGAGGAAAACAAGATTTTCTTTTACATATGCTTGCATAGTAGATACAAATCAAAGAACTGTACAACTTCCCAGACTGTTCTCTACAAGATCCAAGTTTGCACAAAAATATTTATGAAGGACAGGAAAGTTATTCGACTGCTCAGTTTTACAGTACCTATAACATTCAGTTGGAAAGATAAGCAAGCAGCCCAACAAATGCCAACCAATTCTGAAGTTTTAGAGGAACGGCAAACACTTTTGATTGTTTAGTATTTAGTTATCAAATACCAAGGGATGAAAAACAGAGATGATGCATAGCAGAATGGTACCCACCCCTTTCAGAGACTGCTGCAGGTGAATTTAGCTCACAGTCGGAAAAGCATCACCCAAAGTTTTTTATTTAGAATATTCAGAATTAATCTGAAATCAGGATCTAATTCTGCTCTTGCTTCCACCAGTAAATTTAGAGTGATTCCATTAAAGTTAATGCAACTATGCCAGAATAAGTGAGGGGAGAATCAGGTCCAGGATCTGCATAGCTCCTTAGATTTGCACAGATGCATATGCATACTTATGTGCAAGCCACATTATATGCAACTGGGTCATGGGAATGTTTAAAAACTAAAAGCAAAATTTGCTAGTTGAACTGGAAGACTCTATGTAACTGACACAGGGTAACAGTGATTTAGAATTAGCCTATTTAAAGCTATGAGACTATCAAAAGGGCTCTGCAGCCACAGCCAACCACCACCAGTGGGTGTAATTGGATTTGGAAGAGCTTCTTTGTGCAACGAAGGTAGATTCAGGAAGGGAGAACTGCAGGAAAGTATTTCAGAAACTGCTGAACTTAAGGGTGCTGTGTATTTCATTTTATGATCGCAATTATGATTTCAGTAAGCACAGTGTAAATCCAGACCAAACTGACTTCAGAAGAGTTACTTGAGATTCAGCAAAGCACACATTTACTTAAATGAGTGCAACTTAACCATGTACTTAGGTAATTTCACAAACAGGGATGCTTTCCCAAACTGAAGTCTGTGACAAAAGTAACTGAGATCAGAATCTGCTCCTCTGGAAGTACATAAAAAGTCTGTAATTGCATGATAAAGAAGCACATTCATCTGTACTGTCTTCCTAAGAAGCATGTCATACTTTGGGAGGTAAAAATGCCAGTGCTTTGTGTGTGCCAAACTTGCATAGTAGATGGTAACTCCTGTGCCAACAGTTACATTATGTATTAAGATTGATGTTCTAAGTTAAGGCAACTCTTGTCAGAGGTGACTCAGTGACAACTAAAATCTCATAGGCCTTTAGAACTGAAAGCAAGTGAACAAAGGTCCACTGGGTTGTAATACTTTGTGGCTAGGATTCAGATACCCCCTCCTCTGTTTTCAGCCAGGCAGCACTTAGCAATGCTGCAGTACCATAAATTAATAATAATAACTAAGCAGAACAACAAGACAAAGAAGACTGGATTTGTGACTTTGAGAGGCATTACTATAACAAATCCAGGCCCACAACCAGATCCAGGGGTTTTACCTAGCTGAGGGTTAAAGTACAGTAAAGTTTTCCACTCCAACTCATCTGATGAAGTGGGTTTTTTCCCACAAAAGCTCATGATCCTATACCTTTGTTAGTCTCTAAGGGTATGTCTAGACTACATGCCTCTGCCGACAAAGGCATGTAAAATAGGCTACCTGACATAGTCAATGAAGTGGGGATTTAAATATCTCCGGCTTCATTAAAATAAAAATGGCCACCGCACTGTGCTGGCTCAGCTCATTGTTGGCACAGCGTGGCAGTCAAGACACGGATCGGTTGACAGGGGAAGCCTTTGTCAACCGCTCCTGTAAACCCTAAGGTGCCACAGGACTACTTGTGTTTCAAATTACAGACTAACACAGTTACACCTTTGAGACTTCTTAGTAATGTCTGTGTGTGTGAGAGAGTGTGTGTGTGTGAGAGAGAGAGAGAGAGAGAGAGATGTCACAGGGAGCATTTTAGAGTTGTGAGAAGGGAATTTACAGCACTTTTAAAAATGGTTGTGTCCTTAACAGCTGAAGTTAGCCCCCCCTCTGATTCTTTCACTGGGACAATGGGGTTCTGCACTACTCAGCAAACTTAGGAAAAGAAAAGGGAATTTACCATCATCATAGTTATGCTCACCATTCACAGCTGTTACTGTATGAGAAGAGCTAGCCCTCATGAAGGCTGCATACAGGAGGTCCCTGTGACTTCACAGCATGCATGTGCACATTCCAGAAGAGGACTTTAATGCTACAGTAGAAGGAATTTGCTGGATACACTACCAGCCACAGCAGAGCACTGAAGGGAACCTCCACAAGTGACCTTAATTAATAAGCACAGAGAAGCAAATTATAGAGCCTCATCTACAATTTTGACCTCAAGATGCCACTGTCCACTATGTGCACTAGTTTGAAAATAAGCATGTGGGATCCTGAGAATGATTGTATCCTTTTTTTAAACTTTGAAGTAAAATGTCACAGTTCTTGACACCACTCCCTCAATCAGGCACCGCCTCAGGTAGAGATCTTGTTTTGCTTCACATTGAATTGAGGTCAAATCAAGCTCTGGCTGACATGGGAGCTATTGCAAACACCAGCTCATTTTTACATGATTATTGCTTCCCTTAACTCTATTTCAGGGCCTGCAACCCAGACAAGACACATGAAAAGAAGTCTGCAGGAGTTCAAAGTCGGAAGTTGAATGATCATTGATGAGTCTCAGGATGCAGTCAAACAAAAACAAAGTGCAAAGAATAGAATATGGAGATATGGATGAAACCTGGAAAACACATATTTTGGAAGGTCAAAAATGTTCGTTCTGTTTGCTTTGTTATGATATATGTGTTTCCTACTGTCCTGTGCTGCTCTGTAGTGACTCTGTGTGTGGGAGGAGGAGAGGGGGTGTAGTGCTCAGCAGGGGATGGGATCTTTAGGTGAGAATTCCTGAAGGAAGGCACATAGGAAATGGCCCGGGCCGTCCTGTCACCTGACCCTAGGGGGAAGATGGAACCAGTGAGAGTCAGATAACATCTTGAGCCCAGGAATCTCCACAAAAGAGAAGACGGGGCTGCCTAGAGGGCTGGTACCAGTTTCTGGGAGCATGAGTTTAGTTTTTCAGCTGGCTTAGGAAACATAGAAATCTAGCTTGTTGGGGGGCCAGGCAGGAGCCCAGAGCCAGCGCTCTGGGCTCCCCCATCCCAAAGATGGATTGTACTGACTGCTTCTGGTTCCTGTAACAACAAGTCTGTACTAGACTGTGTCCCTGTCAACAAATAAACCTTCTGTTCTACTTGCCGGCTGAGAGTTAGATCTGGCTGCGGGAGGAGGTGCAGGGCCCGGTGACTTCCCCTCACTTCCTGACAGGAATGCATTTAGTGTTTTCCTCTTTATATAATTCCAGGTATCCATATACTGTATGTGCCCATGTAATAACGGTATAGGCATTAATAGACCATTAACACTGGAATAACCTGCACATGCTGGGTTCCCTATTTATCTCTGTTTTGTCAGATTTTGTGGTACCAGCATATACCTAAAGAAGTCTCAAGCACTCAGAGATGCATCTAAGTCTTATCCAGCAAAGCATTTAAAACACATGCTACATTTTAAGAATGATGTGAGTAGACCTTCTGAGTTCAAGGAGACTATAAATCTGATTAAATTATTTGCTGGATCAGGGCTTTAAGTATAATGTAACAAGCAGCAAGGGTAAGCTGCTCCATGGATAAAGCAAGAGCACAGTCTCCATTGCTATCAACCCAGCACTTTTTAAGAACATTTCAGTCATATAAAAACCTACATAGAGTGCTCAGCTACTTGGAAATAGATGGTCCTGGAAGAAAGGGAGAGTTTTGTAATGCAGAAACCATATGTTCTCTACTAACATTTAATGGAAAACTAGGAAGATAAAATACAAATGTAGGGTCCAAGTCTCTTCCTTCTTGTTCTGGTCATTTTGCATCTTTTGTCCTACTTGGCCAGCTGAGAAATCCTCTACACAGACTGGATCTCCACTGATGTAAAGCACTTTAACCAGACACTATACCAGATTCCCCTCTCTCCATTGTAGGCCATACACTGGGGGCAGAAAGGTTGTGCCTGCTCCTATGTCCCACATGTCCAACTCCTGTGTCAAATGGATCTCAACACAAAGGAGCCTTAATTGTAGATCTTTTTGCATTTACCCATAACTGGGCCTGGGGAATATTACAAGTCCTTTGCTTAGATCCATAAACAGGTTTTTTTTCCTACCCTCCTCCTCTTTCCAGGTTTTTAGTTTCCTTCTCTTTTTCATGATTAGTGTGAAAAAGAGAAGAATATATAATTACATTATAAGACCCTTTAAATGGGTATATTGAGTTCTGAGATAAACTGTGATATTAAGTAAGAAGAGATACATTTCCAGTCAGACCCTCTTACTAAAATGCTCTGTTTTGTTTGTTTGCTTTCTTTTGTTTTGTTTCTGTACTGGGAGCATGCGACTGGCTATAAAATTGGGTAGAAAAAGCCACCTGCAAGTTATCGAGTGCATGCAGGTCAAGTTAATAAGCTACCTTGCCAATGAAATGTCACACTTAGACTCACATGTACCTGGGTAATTCAGCACTACTGGTCTATAAAAGAGTGGATGACAGTCTGGTACATTTGGTAGACTGATCATGCACAGAATCTGGGGACAGCTCTTATGTTCATTCCAATTTTAGGCAAAATATCTGTTTTTACTATGGCTTGAATAGAAACCAGGGACTAGTACAACTGAATCTACAGGCAAGCTTTTTCCAATTACTTGTTCTTAAGTAACATGCGTCCAACTGAGCAACAATAACAAAAGAGAACCATGCATGCACTTTTACCAAACATACTTAAAGGATTTAGTAATTTTCAATAAACAAATGGGAATGAGACAGATGGATATGAGAAACTTTGAGTTCACAAGGTTTACTCATGATAAAAATCCAAGTTACTTTGGGAAGAGCTTTGTAAAAAGAGGTATATTAATGGGAATTTTTTTTATTAAAAATAAAACCAAAATTCAGTGTAGCTAGATTTAGCATTTATTAATGCCATTGATTCACTGTATAAAAGAAAAAAGAGAAAGCCGGAGCAGATGGAAAAAAAAGGGAAGGAAAGAAAAGAAAACTCCATGTAGAACTAAGACTATTTATTATTTTAAACTTTGCACTCACAACTTGATCACCATCATACAGAGAACTCTATATACAATTGATGCTTTCTGAACAGAATCTACAACCTAATAACACAGTAGAACTCATTACACCATTCATTGAAACAAGTCATTAGGATAAAAAGAAACTTTAAGAACATGTTATTTCCTCACTGTTTAACCGTTGTTTTATTACAGGCTTTCTTTGCACCTTGGAGATTAAATTTCTTTTTGTTATTTCGCCAGATGCAGCCTTTAGAAGCAAAAGGGAGGTGGAGGTGGTGGGTATTAACCTGAAGTAGTTTTAAGCTAATTTTACCATATTTAGGACATGATCCAAAGACAATAGAATCAATCAAAATACTCTCATTGACTTTAGTGTACTCTGAATCAAGCACTTGATCATATTTATATTAAAATTGCAAAGAAATATTGTCTGAGCCAGATCTCTTCAGTTCATGGACCTATGTGAAATCTCTGTGTTTGAGATTTATGGAGTGAAATTCTGACTTCTACTGAAGTCAATAGGGGTTTTCTAAGAGTTGAATTCAATAGAGAAAGGATGCTATCTCTGTTCATCCCTGATTTCCTTTCCCCGGCGAACTGCCCATATCTGAGTGGTACAGGGCCAAGATATCCATTTTTCTAACATGTCACTTCCACAATGAACCTGAAAGCATCTTTTTGCTTCCTCTTCCATATAATTGGCCTAATTTAAAATATTTTTGGTAGGGCAAGGGAGGGAGTCCATGTAATAAATATATGCCCAATATGATACTTCTAGTCTGCTGCAAGACTGAGTGTTGGGAAGCCAAATGAAAGTAAGAATGGGAGTTCACTGAAAAGTCTATCTGACAGCCTTAGAAATGACGGAGCTAATAGTGGACTTTTGAAAACAAGTGACCATAGGAAATTAAGGTTGGCAGGGATTTAACCCTTCATGAATCACTTTGGAAATTTTAAGGCAAATGCCTGCATGTTTTAACTACGTTTGACATCTAATTAGTCAGAAAAAACAAGAAGCTAAAATAAATCCCTCTTAGTCTTTAGAAACAAAACAATGCCAATTGGCTACAAGGCATTTCTTAAGACAAAATCAAGTGTACTTTCAAAAACAAAACCACAATGATTGCAGGTAAAACAATAGAAGAAAAATTGTTTGACACATTCTTTTTCACTCCTGCCTAAACTCATTCATTTTACTGTTTATTTTACTAAACTTCTAGGTTTTCTACGCAGATAATTGGAGGAGTGGGTGTTATTTTTCCTAATTATTAGTAGTTTTAATACCCATTCATCCCACTGGTAAGAAAATGTCCTATGATATCTTCACACGAATTCCATACTGATATGTAATATATTCATTCATTTCCCACAAAGTGTATTTTCACTGTACACAGCTCTTAAAGCATCACTTACAAAGCTCTGTGCCTATTTTTCTACATTGTGTTTTATCATAAGGATAATTAGCCATTTGAAAATCACCAGCTGATAAGTCTTATTGTCCTCTATTTTATAATAACTAGAAACGCAAAGATCCATCCTGCAAGATGCTCAACACTTGGACCTTGATGAAGCAGGATTCTTAAGAATGTGTTAAACTGCAAGCATGTGAGCAGAACCCTGTAGTCAGTGGGACTATTCAAACATTTAAAGTTAAGTACATGCTTCTGTGTTTTGGTGGACTAGGCTAACATGATCAGGCCTTGCAAGATAGAACTCTTATTTCTCACATGCTTAACATTAAGCATGCCCTTGAGTATTTGTAGAATTGGAGCTAGAGTACTTATTGTCTTGCAGTCATTTCACTTTTACAGCTTGCTCAGTCAGTTACACAAACAGTACCAAGGAGTCTATCAAATTCCTGAGTTACTATTGTGAAAAACTTTGCCCTTGAAGCTGATGTTTATTAAATAAAAACTGTGAAAATTAGAGTCTTGTTCCCAGAAGAAGGAGAAATTAAAAACAACCAGACAGCAGAATAACCCAAGGTTGTGAAACTGGTTATATGTTTGGATATAGCATCAATGATTACAAAGTATGAGCCAAATTCTGCCACCCTTCCTCAGCTCAAAGTAGCACTTCATTACACAGCTTGTCCCACTGATTTTAATGAGAAGATTCCACGTTAGAATTAGTAGTAGAATTGAGCCATCAATAAACTTTAATGGGGTGAAAAATAACATACAATAAATAATTAGCCATTAAACATTTTAATGGAGCACTTTAACTAACACTTCAAGTTCCTATATAATAATTTGAGTTTTACAGTATGGTCATTAAAGTTTGGAAGTTAAATCAGAAACAAAGTGATATTTAATGAGTATTATAACATGGCATATGTATCAGGCTGACTCTCAGATTAAACTATTTAAAATAAGCAATTGACATGTATTAACTAGAAAAAAGTTCTCTCACAAAAAACACATTGACATATTTTGAGAATCATAAAGTATTTTTTTCATATATAAAGTGGTGCTGATACACATGTATGTTCCTTTTTAAAATATGCACATTCATTTATTTCACAATTAAGTCAGAACATATCCAAGTTTTATAGGTCTTTAATTTTCTGATTTAAAGTGTCAAAATGTTGACTATCTGGAATCACTTAGGTGTTTTTTCTTTTCACTTGTGCCACCAGAAAGATAGATTCTCCCAATTATGTTAAAAAGTAGAGAACATACTTCTCCTGGTGTGAGATATATAGATTATATGGCAGACAGAGATTGACTTCTATGACCAGAAACACATATGTTCACTTCTTTTCCATAGTAGAAATGGTACATGTCTTCCTCCCAACCCCTGCTCATTTTGAACTGAAGCTACTTTCCGCCATCTCTCCGCCATAAATAATCTGGGAGTATAAATCAACTTTTAGGGTGGAAACCTCTTTTAGTAATAATAAAAACTAGCTCTTATCATTTACTATTCTATCCCCTTTGCACATTGTCCACCTTTTATGTTTCTCCCTACAAGGTATATATATATATATATATATATATATATATATATATATATATATAATCATTCATTAAATGAATTGCAATCATAAGGGAGAGAGTATGCCTGGTTCTTCAGAGACCTGACTTGCAATAATTTTACTAAATTACTAAAAATGGCATTGTGTTTTATGATATGCAGTTTCCAAAGATAAATGTAATCTCATAGTTATCTTCCCTTAGTAACACTCTCTCTGTAAGGATTACTGAAATATAGTCAAAATATATATGATATAATTTCATTTAAGAAAAAATGCATTTTGTTAAAGATTCCCATACATAATTCTAGTACATAATTCCTTTTATGGATCTGATCTGTTCCTTTCAGTTTATAGTTTCTTGGCAAACCCACCATCTACTGCCTATGTGAGGCATCTGACTGTCAGATTTGTACAAACTGAATATTCATGACTGAGATTTAACCACTTCATGCATAAAAAAAACCCATAAATTTCCCTCTATTCCATCATGTTTGAACTAGATACATTATTGTCACTGTACAACATGCCCAGAGTAACATAGAGATTAATTGGGTGGTCAAAGTTGTCCAGTCATTTTTAAAGAGTTAAGTCCTATGATATAATAACAAAATTCTTCCAAAAATCAGCATACTTTGGAATCTTTGAAAATGTAACTAACTCCTCTTTGTCTGCATTTAAACTGGGTTGCATTGAATCTAAAATGGTTTGTAAAGTGTTTAAAATATTTTCTGTAACACAAAGCTCTATTTTTTAAATTATATGAAAAAGCAGGAAAACAGGAATAGTAAGGAGAGGAAATTAAAGACAACAACAGATTTACCTTTATAGGATAATCTGAGTCTTGGCACGTTATTCTTCACATGCTGGCAGTTCACTCTTTCTGCTAGTAATACTCCCAAGAAAAGCAATGCAATCCTATTCAGCCAGCTCATGCTGCGGACGATACTGTAGGGTCCTTGTATGCTGGAGCCCTGTTGCCCTCGGTCCTGTAGAGTCCAGCCGAAGAACTTCAAACTATCTAGAAACTGGAGGTAACAGGTGATTTAGGTCAGTTTCATTCATAAACGCAGAACAATCAAGACCTCATGGCCACTCTATAGAACATCTCTCCTTCTTCTGCCCCAGTCGGTGGAGCAAGGAAAACTTCAAGTCTCTTCCAATACACACACAGGCACATACAAATTGAGCCAGACAGTGGATAATGAGGCACAACTGTTGTGTGGAAGGAGGGGGGAAAATAACAAGGGCTGCAGCAGTGGCGTTTAAGGAGCTGTGCCTTTTATCTACGCTCCTCTGATAGCCAGTGGCACAAGCTAATCCTGCTCCCCGCTTCAGAGCAAGCAAGAATGAAAGGGAAACAGAGAGGCACAGCGAGCAGCACTGACTTTTCCTGTACACATGTAGCGAGAGATGACACTGGATCCCGCAGACAGGTTTTTCCCAACACTCTCTTACACTGGCTGACAATGGGAGAACAGAAAAGCACAACCCACTCCCCTTCCCCTGCTGTCACACCACACATGCAAAAAACATCTAGGCAGAGATTAGAGGAGGGGAAAGTAACCTCCAGCAAGCTCGTGAAAGGCACGGAGCTGTAAATTCACCTCCAAAGGCACAAGCTAGTTTACAGCCAGTTAGGGATTGGATTTGATTTGATTTTGCTATTTTGATTAAAAACACCCTCTGCAAAAAATAAACCCTGCATATTGCGTTGCCACCCACATAAATAATATCTCCTGCCCATTGTGTAATCCTGTGTGACTTGCTCTTAGAGTGAACAAGGAAAGGAGTCTTCCATCAATATAACTTTACCACTGAAGCTTTTAAAGCCTTGTTAGGGAAAGTTCCTTACCCTCCCCCACTTATACCCCCCCCCCCTCCAATCCAGCAAAAGAAATTCCTAGTAAAGCTCACTTCAACATTCAGTTCAAAACATATATAGATCCATAGGGTTTACAAATTATACCAGGGATTCTCAAAAGGATTCTTATAAATTTAAGATGTTCACAACTTTCCAATTACTTGAACATTTTATTAGTATAATTATTAATAATAATATTATTTTATTTATTATAAACTGATTAATGGAGGGTTTTTTTCTTATCATGAAGTGTGAAGGAACACACCAGGAAAAGCCTCATATCTGTTAAGTGTTACGGAAAACTGTAAATACAAACACAAACTTGTCTCCCCCTGGCTACACACACGCTCTTTTTTTCAATTTTTTTTGTAGTGCTTGAATGATTACCAAAGTTTCCCAGCCATGAAGAATCGCCAAACATTCATGTAAACATAGGAAGTCAACCTTTACTAAACAAGCATGTTGTCCAAGCAGTTTAGTATTTCCATCTATTTTGTTTTAAACTTTTCCAGAATGATTGACAGATATTTTAGGACAGTAGAACCGAAAAAACGGGTTTTAACTCTCTTACTCACATTGCTGAATAATTAATCCTATAAATAATACCTCTAAAATCAATGCAAAAGCATCACAGTCTGGCTCTAATACAATACAATATCAGTTTTTTACACCTACACACAAGTACAAATCCAGTCTCTAGGACATAAGAGTTACTCCATTCTGAGCTTCAAACAGAAGTATCTGAAAAGCTGCAGGTGTTTTTTATTTGAAGTAAAAATTTAAATGCTTAAACTAAAAAGGGCTTAAATACTGTTGTAAACTAGCTCTAGACATTCTGTTAACACTGCTTTCATTGCTTAAAATTTGCCAAAGGGGAAAAAAGTTTTTTTTTCATCACTATCATTTTTTTCTTCCTCCTAAATTTAATTCATTAATCCGAAGGCATTGTATCTGCCAGATGCTGCAATTCTGCTGATCAGCGGCATTGTTAAAAAAATAAAATCCAAAAATAATGTTGATTTTGGTCATTCCCACACTTGTTATCCTGAGCATTTTCATGCTCCAGGCAGTGGATTAAAGCTCCAAAATGACAAGAGACGCCTGTCTGTTTTCCATGGATTACTTACTACAGACATTCACTCTGTAGAGGAATTCATGTCACTTTGAGATTATTTGGAGAATTGGCCTAATGAATTATCCTTTTGTGTAGAGCAAACAATACGAAACAAAACACAAAAGATGCACCATATTCAGGACTTTATAAAAACACATCATTTAATAATGCTGTTACATTCAATTTATTGCTAGTTGAATGAAAGAGACTTAGCTCCTTTTTCCCCTCATAAGTATAAAAGAATAAGAAGCTATATATGTATATGGAGAGAGAGAGAGGGAGAGCACATACTACTTTAGATTATTTTTCTGGAAATGAAAAGAATAAATCATTGCTACTGGCCAATACTGCACACACACACACACAATATATGGGTTGCATAGCACCAGTAGGAAAAAAGTCTCAGAGGGGTACCCGTGTTAGTCCATAAATTAAAAAAACTTAAAAACAAGTGGTCCTGCAGCTCCTTAGAATCTAACAAATATATATATATATATATATATATATATATATATATATATATATATATCATGAGCTTTCATGGACACAACCCACTTCTTCAATGAGTGATATATATATTTTGTTAGTCTCAGGACCACTCATCATTTTTTAAGTTTTTTCATGAGTAGTATGAAAACTACTTGAGACTATTTGAGTCTGCATTTTGAGACAGAAAACAGACACAAGACACAAAGCTATGAGAAATCGTCTCTGTACTCCCCATGCAGGGGCCACTCATAATCACAGTCCTCGGGCTCTTTTAGGGGATATGCCAATAGAAGACTTGGCATATCTAGGGGATATGCCATGACTTGGCTGTTCTTGACATCCCCAAAGAGTGAGGTTCAAGGCCAAAGAGATGGTATAGAAGGCCACTGCTTAAGACAGAGACACTCATCTTTGGTCTGTGGTAACATCCAATAGTCCAGGTTTTTAAACCAACCAGCATTTAATAATTGATTTTAAAATGTACACTGCTTAATATTGCATAGGAAACACTTAAATGTCCTAACTCCTACTGAAGTCTAGGGCTTGTGAGAATTCCATATGCAAACCAATGGATTTTAATTAAAAAAAAAATTTTGCTGGTTGGAACAAAACCATAGATTATTCTCAATCCCTGAGGACATGAACTTGTCCAGTGTAATTTACATTTTGAATTCATATTTTTGCCCATCAAATATTCACACACACACTCCCCTTCCATCTCCCCCCTCCCACCTATGGCAGAGTCTCCTTTCTCCTTTTGCACACGTATAGAATATGTGCCTGTAGTCTCCATGGTTACTACAGTACACAAGCTTGGAAAGCGACTTTCCAAGCTATAAACCCTGGTCCTGTGGTCCCATATGTATTGTTGTCCCTTTCAGTGCCAGAGCAAAAATAATTTACATCTGTATATATTTACTAAAAATGAGTGAGATAAATTTAGGAATGTGAGTTTGGGGGGAGAGAGGAGAAGTGAGAAAGCATGCTAATGAGTGAGTTTCACACCCAGTGAGTGAAACTTGACATGTCTGCCAACAGAAGGTCCTGCCCCATGCTCTGTGCCAATAAACATGACTGGCCAGCCAATCAGAGTATATGATGCTCATCTCCTCTAAAGTGTGAGGCAATGGCTATGCTTCCTCAGTTTTTAGGAGGCTTTATGGCTCAGAGAAGCCCAGTGCCACATGTTGCTGCTGCTGGGACAGTGTAACTCCAGAGTCCCCCAACTAAGGACTTAGCTTAGTAGGCACAAGATGACCTATTCTTTTAAAGCAAGTCCCAGCAATGCAGTTTCTTGCAATACAGCATGCCCAGCAACTTACTTTCAAAATACAGTTGATTCCTCTCCCACTTGGTGAATGTAACCACCTGCAATAAATGCAAGCTGATCATCTTAGAGATGGAGTGACCAGATCAGAGAAAGTAAAATCTAGCCCAAAACTACATCCAACCCTCAGTCAAATGAATTCCTTCTCCCAGTGAAGTAAAGGAGAATTTGGTCATTAACTTTCAGGATTATTTGATGTGCTGTATAATAGCTCCAGTTCAAGAAAAAACATTCTTATATATTCTGTTTCCTATACTTGTTTCAGATTTTACACCTTTATGCCTTACCATGCATAATAACTTTCATGCCTGTCTAGAATATGGCTTTTCAAGAGTGTGGTTATACTTTCCTAAAGCCAGATAGGCATAGTGGATTCTGTTTAGCATTTCTGGCCTCCTGCTGTGTGGCATTAGGCATCAATGTTCTTTATGCAGCCTCTCACCATATGCAGTAATTTCACAATGATAGTCCCTATACAAGTTTATGCTTGGCAGTGTCTGGGCTTTTTCCATTGGCTATCCATCTAGCATTACCCTTTCAAGCTTTTGTATATTGGGGTCATTTGGTGTTTTTCATTTGTCAAATGTTCTTACAGAAATGAGTATTACTTGAGTCACATTTATTTCAAACTCCTCTTGCTGCTGCTCCTTGCTTTTTGTGTTTACAGAAGCTCCTGAGAACTGTGCTGCTGTACAACGCTCTTTATCAGCTCTGTATTTTCACATTTTAAAATGCACTTGTGTGTTTTCATGATCATTTTCTGCTAGCTAGGTGGTGCTTTACTTAGCTATGTGGACATTCCTGTGAATCTCTGTAAATCTTTCTTCTTTTGGGGGGTTCTTACTCCGTTACCTCCACCTTTCTCATGTCACTGATAACTTGTTCTCTATAATTAATTTCCCTCAGTTTGATCTGACTTTTCCCCTTATTTGACTAAAAGTCTTATACTTTGGCAGAGATAAAACATATAATTTGGATCAGAAGCTTGATGATTTTTTTCTGTTCTGCTTTAAATAGTATTCGCTAGTTCAAATTAATTTGCTCAAGTTTTGTTACCAACACCACACATCATAGTGGTTCTTTCTGGCCTCATAATGTATGAATCTAAACTGCAGAATTTTATGCTAACATGCTTTGTAGTGCTGATTATTTTTACCCTCAATCAACAATTACTTCCATCCAGATCCTAAAAGGATCGAAGTCTCAATGTTGTACTACATTTTAAGTACCAAGACAATCAAAAAGAGACATTATTTATTCAGATACAATATAATTCTAGTTCTCTTAATTCCCTTTATCCAAAAATCGTAATTAGTCAAATTCACAGTGGGTCTCCCATGTAGCTCTGTGCTACTTACAATACTCTTCTGTGTATCTGAAACTTTTACATGTCCCCCAGATCATATGGATAAACAGGAGTGTACTGTATCTATAAAAAACAGAGCTGAAAAGACAGAGTTTAGCAGGCTGGACTTGCCAAAATCTTTGGCTTGCATCCAAATTTGAAAACACTCTTGCATTTTGAAGGCTAGACATGATGCCCTCAACCACCACCTTGGCATGTCTTTGTTGGCCTTATTCAAATCTTTTGGATCTATACAGATGCTTAACTTATTTTATATTATTATACATGGTCATGCTGTTAACCAACTCAGTTAGTATTTGTATTCTCTCAATAAAAGAGAAACTTTCCATCCAGTCATATTCAGCTTTTACTTTCTCACGGCTATTGGGGTTTTACATGATGAATGTATTTTTGGCAGCATACTGAGACCTATATCAATGTGTTGTGTTTTATTTATAATGCATTCAGGTCAGTTAACACCTCATCAAATTCTTTGAGAATATTCTCTGCATCCTGTTCTGTAGACAGACAATACATCCAAGTGATCAGCTGTGTTTTCAGACTGCTCTCCAAACCTAAGCAAACCTGTACCATTATTTCCCAGATTCTATGGAATGGGGATCCATCATCATACGTACCTGGTCATGTAGCTTTGTCACATGTAGTAAATATGTGATAAAAAGGAATGCTCGTAACTAACTGATCTTTACAGCGTTGCCCAAAAGGCTTATAACCATGTCATGTGGGATTGGTCATTTGCTACTCTTTCCAATGGATACTAGAATAAGCTTTGGGGTACTCTTCCAAACCGAAGAGAAGCTCCAAACCTTTTCACTTTCAACTGCAACTACTTCTGCCCCCCAATTGGTTATGTTTATTGATTGATATACCTCAGAGGCAGAAATACTAGCGAGGACATACACCATTTAAGGGAGGAGGGAGGACAAATGTGAGAGACAATTTACTAGTTCTTGAGAGCAAAGACGACAAAGTGAAGTCAGAAAAATAATCCAACTGATTACTAAGCCTTGCCCAGCCTCACAGCAAGCCCAAAGAAGCTGATCTGTGTCCAGGGGATTCTAGGAAGCAGAAATACCAAGTCACAGAGCAAATATGCCCCACCCCCTAATTTACCAGTTGGTAGATTTCTGAAATGGTAAATGATCCACCAGTCCTGTTCTTGATCCTTCTCTAGTTGACTTCTGCCCTTGATGCTAAGACTCAGACCACTGGAATGCACATGAAAGTGCTATAAAGGGGAGCTCTCTATCCATCTTTTTCCATTGTCCCATTTGCCATACTGTCAGAATGTCTGGCAGCTTTTAGAACATTTAGCTTCACAATACTCCTGTAAGGTAGAGAAGCACTTTCATCCCCATTTTACAGATGGGAAACTGGAGCACAGATAGACAAAGGTATCTAGACACCTAAAAGATAAATATATGTGCCTAGTGGGTCTTTCATAAATCTAGCCACAAATGACTTGCCCAAGGTCACGCAGGAAGTCTGTAGAAAGGAGGGGAATTGATCATGGCTCTCTGTAATACCAAGCTAGTAAGGTAAGCTCTGCACTTGTCTATTTTATAGGGATGAGCTCCCTATCATGGCTAGAAAAACCATCTATGCAGCTGACCCTCACCAGTTCTGCTATGTCTGGAACCCAACATGACAGGACCCAATGGTTTCTTTTTCTTAGCAATCTTTATTGCTGAATGTCAAACACTTGAAAGAAATTAGCACCATTTTCCATGGCACCCATTCATCACTGAGCTTTTAAAAAGCTTAGGTGCATTGCACTTGCGTCATGTGCACAACCCACAGAGTCCCTATGCAACATCTGCTACAATCATTGCCCTTTCCTGTTATTTTTTCCCCTTCTGAATGGTTCATTAGCAGTTTATGACAAAGATATCAGAGCAGCAACATTATAACAACTGATTGCCATTGTCACTCATTTATCCTAGTTGACTTGCCATGCTGGAAAAGTCTTTTTAATGAGGACTTCCTCGTAGAGGGAACGGGAAGCCTGCTTCTACTTAACAGTGTGTGGGTGCAAATATTCTTTGGAAGATCAAAGGAGATCATACAAAACGTAGGAGCTAAATAGTTGGTAGATATATATTTGAAACCAAAAAATGATAGCTATTTAATTACTACTAAGGTACTCTGTGGAAACTGGGGGTGGAAGGTAAACTGTGATAGATCAGGAAAACTCAGCTGATCTATATATTCAATAATTTGACCTCTGTGAATGCTTTTAGTGTTAGCAGAATCTGAAAGTGTATGTGTCGGAAAGGAGAGATGTGGGTCGGGGGTCGGGGTGGCAAGGAAGGCTTAGGAAAACAAACTCTAAGAAAGCATTAACTCTCTCTCTGATGAATAGTGGTTTTAGAAAGGCAGACAGAGGAAGAGGATAATGTATCCCTCCTCTCAGCTGAACATGAAATTATTTAAGAAGAACTCACTGTATATTATTTTTCTGTGTGTTCCTATGACATCATTTTCATGATATTTTAAGCAGGTAAGCACAGACACGGGAAAGACAGGCTTTTTTTGTCTTTGGTGGAAAATGTTCAATTGAAAGGCAAAATTAAATGAGAGCTAAGCTGCGTGCTTGCGCAGCCACTCGGGAGAGACTCAGATGTCACCCAGATGATTAGCAGAGCGCCCACAGCTAGGTTTTTGTTTCTACTGGTGGTGCACATACAGACGCTCCTCTGCACACATAAAAAAATTCCACACATGGATGAAAAAGATTAGCAAAAAAATTGAGCAGAACCAATTTAGTCACATATCTCTGTACTGTAGAATTTTTATAAAGAATGGCTTGGACACATTAACACGGCAGGGATTCTTAAGAAAAAAACTACATATCCAGGCTGATTTCTATTCCTCAGGCGTCCTAAAAATAGTCAGTGAAGTATGTGTTTCTTTTTGTGTGCGGATAGATAGAAAGTGCCTCCATTTTCTCCTGTGCTGAGATTTGATCTATGTGGGAGGTGGCAGGGCAGAGGGAAAGACATCAGAGAACAAGTTACCTCTCCCTGATTTTTGTGGTCCATTTTTGGTCACCCCAGACTACGGGCACAAGTTAAAGCAGCTATAGGGCTATGGTTACTACACAATCCTATGTCAGTTGAGCAATACCAGTGCATGAATGCACACCCACTCCCTCAGCATGCCCCTGCCCCACCCTCTCTACAAGAATGGGAAGAATATCCAATGAAGGAGCTGCTAAGGCAACTTTATATCAGCTGAGCCCGGGGCAGGAGAAATTCTCAGCTGGCCACTTAGGAGCAGAATCCACCACTTCGTAAGTGGCCAGAAGAGGGAGAGAAAATCTAGAACAATGCATAGAGCCAGATTGTAAACTCAGCTAAACTGGTGTAACTCCATTAAATACAATGATGTTACACCAGCTTATATTATCAGATTATTGAGCACACACACACATACACATATTTGTATAACATATATGATATATGTTGTATAACAGATTTTTTAAATCATTAACAGACTCTTACGTCAATCATTTCCCCCAGCATTTCAGAATTAGTTAAGCATGGATCCCTGTTTGCTTTTTTTTCTTCACAACGTAAAGCTTATGTGAATCCTAGAGTCGCTTCGTGGAACCATCTTCCAAATTACTAAAGTATTCTGGAAAGCTTTGTGTATTTTCTTTTTAAATGTAAATACCTGTCTGTGAAGCATTTTTTCTTACATGTTTATCTCCACCTTCAAATGAAATGGAACAAAAATATGTTCGCAAGAGACAAAAATTCCATTGTATATACCGATCAGGGCAGACTAAGCAGTGAGGGGGAAAAATGAGGCATCTGTTGAATACAAATGACGGTGGCAGGTTGGTTTGTGAGTAATTACGTTGTGAAGCTACCAGTCATTTGCTTTCAGTAACCAGCAAGCTCACCCCACTGCCAATCCAAGTCAGGGAGAGTAAAGCTAGGAAAAACACTGTAATGCCTAGAAAGTTATTTAACGTCATGCCCTGGACAACGCTGATACTTATGAGCCCTTTCTTCATCCACTTAAAGGGATGACATTACTTTACTAAAGTTTAATTTCATTCTACACAGTTCCATTTAAGTACTGTTAAAAAGCCTTAAAACAACTCGCATTACAATGTTAACTATAGGGAGCAATGTGCTGAAGCCTAGTATTAGTCTCCTTAAAGGGTTTATTATGATGTCAAAACCAACAGTTTAGAGAGCTCCTGTGTGCCCAAAAGGTCAGTATTGTGCATCAGCAAAGGAGGCTTTCACAATAAATTGAGAAAATTGGAAGAGGAGAAGAAAGAAAGAAACACCCACCATCCCAAACTTCAAACAAAACTTCTCCATTATTCTTCCCAAGTGTTGAATGATATATGACATCATGCAATGTGTGGCAATTCTCCTCCCTTCTCCCCCCCCCATCTCTATTCTGAGGAGAATGAGTATGTTCTATTTCATTGCGATGACTTAGAGCCAAATTTTACTTTCAGTTCAGGGTGTAAGCTCCAGAGCAGAAGAAACTCAGTGTAGTTCCTCTATATTTACAGTGAGACCAGAATGTGGTCTTTGAGTAAGCAGCTGTCACCTTATGGAAAACTTTGAAAAATATCTTATTTGGAAACATGTGTTCTTCTGTGTCACATATTTCCCAATCTTTCTTTTCCTTCATTCTTTCTTACTGAAGACAGTGCATTAAAACAGGATCTCCGTTGTTTCTTAAGAATTTATCTGCTTCTGCCACTTATTCTCCACCTGACATCATAATCCTCTGTTTGTGACATAATAATCATTTCCACAATGTCCAATTGTGATACCACAAGAAGGGTTTAAAATCTGATCCTAAAAATGCATTTTATTACAGTATCTTATATAATGTCATATCAACTTTCAATCCTGAGATACTAATTTCAGCCAAGTGACTTCAATTAAGCTTTCATACATGGGAGAGATATACTTGAAATAACTCCCTGGAGATAATTCCTGCTGGAGTTCACGGTTTTATGATTTGACCTTTCAGAAATGTTTCCACTCTCTACCCAATGCTTCCTTAGGTAAGTCACGGTGACATTGCCAAATTAGAAAATGTAGCACAATCTAGACAACCCAGCTCCCTACACCACATAAAAGTTATAAAGATCAGAAGCTGAAGAAATATTACAAATGTCTAAGGCATTATTCAGCAAAA
>CM057845.1:15004525-15022534 GCA_030068395.1 Apalone spinifera
TTCCGTTTTAAGCATTTCCAGAAAATCATGCCAGTGTAGACGTAGCCATATAGTGATAAATACAGCATAGGAGTCTAAAGAGAATACAAACATCTCTCCTGAAAGGTGCTTGATAGAAACATCTTCATAAGAGTCCCAGTTTGAACTTGCAAAACCTCAATGTGATTCAAGAGGCAATTTTGTCCCTTGCTACTGCCCTGGAACTCAATAGTTTAGTCATTCCCCTCTAATATTGTTGTCAGACTTCATTGGTATTATCCCCACGCTCCAAGTTAAATACATGTTTTGCTGGATCAGGGCATAACTGTGGCTAATAAATTGTTGGTTCTAGGTAATTTACCCAAACCTATCCACAATGACTGAAAGCTAGCTTTTCTTCTTCCTTAATTTACTTGGAACTTTCATAAAAGACATTCTGGAGAAGGTTGAAAGTCAGGGAGAACAGGTTAACAAGAGCTGTAAAGCTACAACCTGTTCTTCCTGACAAATATCTATAAAACTCAGAAAAATACTCTACTAGTCAGATGAGATTCTGCTGACTCATGCAGCCAGATGTGAGATCAAGATTTCCAGCCTTTCCCAGTTTACTGTACAGTTTTTAGATCACTAAGCCACGATTAGTGGCTAATCTTATTTGATGACCATAACCAACATTAAATTCTGGATACTTTTTAATGTGACTTCAAGTTTCACAGTTTGGTGATTCTTTATGTTTCTAAGGAAATTATTTTCGAAGTTTACATGTCATGCTTTCAATGTAGCTCCTCAAACTGTAGGGGAGCCATTTGAACTATTTTATGGGAATACTTCCTGTTATAAAACTGATATTTGTAAAGTAATTACATCTCATTAAGTGATCTGGAGCACCCATTATTTCACAAATTTTGCTTTGATGATTCAAGAGAACTCTTTCTCTTGGTATTGTGCTATTGTGATAGCTTCATCTGGGCTGTCCAAATTCAAAAATATATTACTTACAAAAACAAACTCTTCTATTGTCACCTCACCAAACCTAATGGCTACGTCTACACTGCAAGCTTCTTGCGCAAAAGGTCTTGGGCAAGAGCGTCTCCAGACAGACATATGCTTTTGTGCAAGAGATGTGCTTTTGCACAAGGGCGTTCATGGCAGTGTGGACTCTCTCTTGAGCAAGAAAGCTTTGATGGCTATTCAGTAATATTAAATTACAATCTTGATTATAAAAATGTCATCAATACAGTCTGGATAAAGTTATCCTTTCTCTTTGCCACACAATGGCATAGAATTGAATGCATCCTAGATTTATTGGCTGGAAAGTATTGTATATGTGAAATAGATTAGTTGGATAAAGAAGAATATTTGTATGACTTTTGAAGCATCTCCTTTAGATACTGCTAAAAATGTGAAACCTATTTCATTAATTCC
This sequence comes from Apalone spinifera, assembly GCA_030068395.1. Lineage (NCBI taxonomy): Eukaryota > Metazoa > Chordata > Testudines > Trionychidae > Apalone > Apalone spinifera. The sequence goes on from CM057845.1 coordinate 15,005,930, forward strand.
TTCTGATACATTATATTTGCAACAGGCATTTCTATATTTTTCTATGAGCCCATTGTCAAGGATCATGAAGCAAATCTTTAAAATAAAAAGCCATTCACTAAAGGATCATTCAGAATTTCCTTGGTATAACATAGTGCTCAACTACAGAAGGGCCAGAAGTCTACCAGGTTTTCCTATTACAAAAATAAGGTCTGTAGTGTACAAATACACTACATTCTTCTTAAGATAGAGGTGCTCAGATGAAAATTCAGAACTTTCTATGAAATGTAGAGAAGGATTAATTTATGCCTAAGAAGCAGCAGGCTGTAGCACTTTAAAAACTGTGGCTGTTTCAATCTTATCTGTAGTGTAGACATGGCCAATGAGAATAAAACTTAGTTGCGTCAGAGTATAATGTCAGCATATAATAATACCTCTGAAAATAAGGCTGTGTTTTATACTCCAAAAAAATACACAAAGTATATGTCATTGGCTAATGTATTAGTTTGCAAACAGCTTTAAAGAATATGCCATGCAATACTGTATACTTGACTTCTATCTCTCCTGTTCCCATCTTAGTCAGGGAAAACCCGATAGCAGATATCTATAGTTTGTATGACAGCAAATGGAGGGCTTTGAAGTTCTTTGCTTTCACAAGATAAATAACTTTAGGAGACATGCTTAATGGCACAAGTGGAAGAGTTGGCTGTGATCCACTTCCGAATCTGAATTTTTACTACCACAGTACTGATAAAAAGTTGTTTTCAGGAACCAAGCAAATTGCATTAGATAGAACAGCAGGTTTCTCACCACTTCACTGCATTCAAGAGTCAGCTGAATGCAGTAATTTAATCTGAATGATTTATGTCAGTAGGACAACAGACAACAAGGGAAAAACTATACGTTATTTACATGTAAAAATAATGGTGGCAGTGGCAGTGGCGTGGCACTGGTTCATATCCCCATGCTGATAAGTAAATAGTTCAAGTTTCAGATGATAGAATGGCTTCAGGATTGGTAATGGAATACAGAGCCTTTCACGTCTAGATCACTGGATGAATGATAAGTAGATGGTTAAAACAAAAGGAAAAACTATGTAGCACTTTAAAGACTAACAAGATGGTTTAATAGGTGATGAGTTAGTAGCAGTTAATAGTAGATGGTTAGTGAAAGTCATTAGCATCTCTAGCTCCTTCAATGGTCTCCATGAACTAGTGGCATCACCCAAGTTTAGTGGAGAAGAATCCCTTCTTCAAGACACTTCCATTTCATACCAGTTGGCAGACTCAGCAGAGAGTCCAAAAACTGAACATGAATAGAAGCTAAATTACTTTCTGTACAAAAAAATATAGTCCACTTAAAACAACATGGAAGCATATTGGTCTTCTGTGGATTACAAAAGAACATTATTCTTCAAGCATCATGATTTTGCATCTCTCTTGAGGAATGCACTCCTTTTTTTAAAAAAAATGGCTCTGTTCCTTAGTTTTGATCCTTACCAATAACCATTAAACAGAAGCCAAGCTGTTCCATTTCATTTGTGAAATATTAGCCAGAGTAGGCTTAGATGGCTTTGAAGCAAGAGGAGAATCCATAATCTAGGAGAAGATTTGACCTCCAAATCTTTTTGGATGTGTGATTCTGTTTTCCTAAGATGAGTTCACGTTCAGTATAGTTGAGAGCTGGACTGCAAATGATTCCAAACATAGACAATATAATCTTCCCCACACAACCTGACCACATGTGAATAAGCCTCCATAGTTAAAAACTGTACTGAGACGCTGGCAGACACCAGTCTATTGTAGATGGAATTAAACCTGGGACCCCTGGTTGTTGAGCAGACTCATTCTGTCTATAAATGGTCTCAGTGCCAGTATATGAGACAGTGCACCACACCAAGAACATGTATGGGTTACACTAGTGACCCATGAAGCTAGATTCATAAAGGGAACTTAAGCATTTCTAGCCCCTGGAATTCACAGCCCTGAGTTAGGTAACCAAACTTTCCATGAATTATACAGGAAAATTAATCTCAGGAAGGGATTCTCAGAAGCTTACAAACTGACCAGGGAACTTCCCAAGCTAGCCAGGAGTGAAATGTAAAGGAAAGGAGTAGAGTGTAGGTTCCAGAACCACAAAAGCACTTTAGTGTCTAACTCCCATTGATCTAGGCTTCTGGCAATCTGGAAAGAGGGTCTTATCTCAGGATTCTCAGCTCTAACTCCACTCTTGAAGTTAGGCACTTACGTTAAGTCAGCTCTTTCTCACACAAAAACCCTCCAAAACAAAACAGAACAAAAAACAGAACACCCTTCCCAAACAAAGTAAAACAAAAAGAGAGAGAGAAAAACCCAAATGTAACCTCTTGCCCTCTGGGTAGGACATGTAGAAGACATGTTTCTAATCCCTGCTGTTCCCAGTCTAGGGCAGACACTTGAACTGAGCTCTCTCTCATCCAAGTGAGCACCCAAATCAGCAGACAGGGATGGGTGTGACGCTCTCCACCTTTTCTCCTGAAGCACTTTCACCTTGTGTACGTAACTGTTCATCGGGCCAGAAGAAGTGTGGAGAATTTTTTTTAAAAATTCAACGTGTGAGAACAAGAGTGAGGGGGAAAGCTGCTTTTTGATTGGTTGTCGCCTCAGTGCCTCACCTCCTCGAAGGCTAGAGCAATCAATCAGAACTCTACCTCTAGGTCTCTTCCCTGCTCCCCTTCTGTGTCAGCAAAGGATAAGCTTCTTTGTCCCTCCCTGACTCTCTAGCAGTTGCAGACTGGGAGTGGGAGGAAAAGCCCCTGGAGCTCAAGCTGTGCCATGGCAAAGAAAAGGATGGAAACCACTGCCTCAGGTTCCCAGCTGAAATATGGGGGATAATATTTCCTGTATCCTGCCTGTTGTCTCTCTTGTCTATATGGATTGTAAGCTGTTTGGATCTGGGATGTCTCTTTGCATATATAAAACACTTAACACAATGGGACGCTGTCTTGGGTCAGGGTGCCTAGACACTACTGTAACACAAATGAACATGAATTCATAATGTATCTCTAAGAATATAGTCCTGGTTATTTGGATAGGAAGTCCTCCCATTGTTTTAACTTTGCAAGACAAAGGGAGACCCAGACCGTTCTTTTGCTTATTGCAGTTTTATCATTACCCTGTTAAGGGAAGATGTGACTGATTAGGAAGACATGAATAAAGACAAACAGAGGGTTGATTTTGCTTGCATTAAAGTAAAAAAGGAAATGCAACTGACTGGAAGCAAGAGCAGGATCAGGCCCTAATGAGGAGATAAGGAGCCCTGAAAGAAGACATGACATCACCAGACAACTCCAAAGTGGTGACATAAATCTTTTTATGGGACCATCAATAAGCAGGAAAAAAACCCTTTTGCTTGTAATTTTCAGAGGCAGAGATTTAATTCTGACCTTCTAAAGGACTAATCCCTAAGCTTTCATGAGCAGTTTAAAAAAAATTAAAAGGCCTCACAAGTTTAGGCACTGAAAAAAAAATGCACAATATTGGAGCCAAGTAGGTCGGAAATGATTATGAATCAGTCTGAGCCAGGCCTGCAAGAGCTGATGGAAGTTACTGAATAACAAATAGGTAAACTTCCAAAGCTGCAGTTTTTAATTTGGGTTTGCACAGAGCATCCCCTCCAGCACAAACAAAATTATAGGTCAGTTAAATTCAAATTTCTAGACCTGAGTACAAAGATATTGATAGATTGCATTTTTTCAATATAAATTTTAATAAAAAACATCAGTATTTGTAGCTTCCTAGGCAGAAACGTAATCCAGGGTCTCTGAATTTAAGAACACAAGAATGGACATATTGAGTCCGACAAATGGTATTGGGTAGCCCACTATTATGTGTTTTGATAGTGGCTGGTGCCAGATGCTTCAGAAGGAATTAACAGAACTGTGCAATTTATAGAGTGATCCATTCCCTGTCTTCCAGTCCCAGCTTCCAGCAATCAGTTTTAGGAACACTCCAAGCATGGGTATGTGTCGTGTCCCTGCCATCTTGGCTAAAAGCCCATGATGGATCACTCCTCCATGAACTTATCTAATTCTTTTTTGAACCCACTTATACTGTTGGCCTTTATGACATCCCTTGACAACGAGTTCCATAGATTGTCTGTGTGTTGCATGAAGAAGTGCTTCCTTATGTTTGTTTTAAACCTCATACCTATTAATTTCATCGGATGACCTCTGGTTTTTGTGTTATGTGAAGGGATAAACAGGACTTCCTTATTCACTTTCTCTACATTATTCATGATTTTATAGGCCTCTATCATATCCCTGATTTATTGTCTCTTTTTTAAGATGAACACTGCCCATCTTTTTAATCTCTTCCCATATTTAAGATGTTTCATACCATTTATCATTTTGTTGCCCTTCTCTGTACATTTTCCAATCCTAATACATCTTTTTTTTTTTAGATGGGGCAACCAGAACTGCATGTAGTATTCAACGTTTGGTCATACCATGGATTTATATAGTGACATCATATTTTCTGTTTTATTAGCTATCTCTTTCCGAATGGTTCTTAACATAGTTTTTTTTTTCTTTTTTGGATAGATGCTGCACATTGAACAGCTTTTTTAGAGGAATATCCACACTAACTCCAAGATTTTTTTTAAAGTGATAATAGCTAATTTATACCCTCATTCTTTTTCCAAATAAAGTTTGGATTTAGTTTTTTAGAGTATATTTCTTTGCATTTATCAACCCTGAATTTCATTGGCCATTTTTTTTGTCCAATCAGTTTTGTGAGACCCCTTTGTCATTCATCAATCCAGTTTAGACTTAACTATCTTGAGTTAATTTTGAACCATTTGCAATCTTTGCCACTTTACTGTTTACATATTTTAGATCATTTATGAATTTGTTGAACAGCATTGGCCCCCTCCATTATAAAAGTTGACCATTTATTCCTACCCTATCTTTTAAACTGTTAGTGTGAGTCTACACTGTACCGTAGGTTGAAATAAGATGCAATTTGAGCTACGCAAATTGCATATCTTATTTCGATGTTATTTCAAAATAGTTTATTTTGATATTTGGTGCTATGTACACAGCAATTTTGAAATAAACCGCCATTCTGAAACATCCCTTACTCCTCATGGAATGAGTTTACAGGGATGTCAGAATAGTGAGCCCATTATATTTTGAAATAATGGGTGTGCTCAAAAGATGCTGAATAGCTATTTCAAGATACTAGAGATATCCCAAAATAGTGCTGCAGTGTCGACATAGCTTTTCTGACCCAAGAGAGGACCTTTCTTTTTAGTTCATGACTATTTACTTTGTTTAAGAGCACTGGGTGAGGGAACTTATCTAAGGCTTTCTGAAAGTCCAGGTACACTATATCCACTGGATCATCCTTGTCCACATGCTTGTTGACTCCTTCAACGAATTTTAACACATTGGTGAGGTGTGATTTTCCTTTACAGAAGTCATATTGACTTCTCCCCGAACATATTATATCATCTATGTGTCTGATAATTCTGTTCTTTACTACAGTTTCAACTAATTTATCTGGAGGGGGGACATGATAGCAGTTTTTAGATATCTAAAAGGATGTCATAAGGAGGAGGGAGAGAACTTGTTCATCTTGGCCTCTGAGAATAGAACAAGAAGCAATGGGCTTAAACTGCAGCAAGGGAGGTTTAGGTTGGACATTAGGAAAAAGTTCCTAACTGTCAGGGTGGTCAGACACTGGAATAAATTGCCCAGGGAGGTTGTGGAATCTCCATCTCTGGAGATATTTAAGAGTAGGTTAGATAAATGTCTATCAGGGATGGTCTAGACAGTATTTGGTCCTGACATGAGGGCAGGGGACTGGACTCGATGACCTCTCGAGGTCCCTTCCAGTCCTAGTATTCTATGATTCTATGATTCCAGTTAGGCTTTCAGGCTTGTAATTGCCAAGATCACCTTTGTAACTTTTTTAAAATATTGGCATTATATTAGTACCTTCCAATCATCTGGTACAGAGGCTGATTTAAGCACAGTTAGTGGTGCTGCAGTTTCATGTTTGAGTACATTTGGAAATCTTGGATGAATACCATCTGATGCTGGTGACTTATAACCAATTAATGTATCAATTTGTTTTAAAACTGCCTCTAAAGTCACCTAAAAAATATGGTTTGGGTGTGGGGATCACCCCACATCCTCTGCAATGAAGATGGATACAAAGAATTAATTAGCTTTTACACCTGACCTGACAGAATTTATGTTCCCTTCTGTCTCAATATGATTTGACTTCCAATTTTTAAAAGATGTCCTTTTTGTCTCCAACCACCTCTTTGATTCTGTTGTTAGCCATAGTGGTATTTTTTTGGTCCTCTTTCTGTTTTTGGTTTTAGTTTTAAATTGGGGTATACATTTAATTTGATCTACTATTATTGCATTATTATTGTGTTTTTAAAAGTTTCCAGGCAGCTTGCAGACATTTCACTCTTGTGATTGTTCCATTTAGCTTCTGTTTAACAAGTCCCTTCAGTTTTGTATCACTCCCATTTTTGAAGTTCAGTTGTACTGTGGTAGAATTTACATAGTAGAATAGATCTGAAGCCTGCTATGTATTGTGTATTAGATCTTTCGAAAAATCGCCCCGCTGTCAAAAAAAACCACATCTAAACTGCGGTTTCAGTTTCAAAAGGGTGCTTGTTCGAAACAGCGCCATGATGTGATTATGAAAACGAAGCTCGGGATATTTAAATCCCCGCTTCATTTGCACTTTCAAAGTGCTTCATTTGCATCCCTCTGACGACATGGGGTGTAGAATAGACATGGCCTGAGAGGCTTGCTGTCAGCATGGTGGTACCTACAAATGCAGTTATGTTGGTACCGTATAATTACATTACCTGGGGTGTGGATTTTTCATGACCCTGAGTGACAGTTATGTCAACATAGGTATGTAGTGTAACCTAACCAATGTCTTCATTGTTTTACTTTTAAAGGCTTGTTACTTTATGGCACATACTCCTAGAACACATGGAAAGTCATTTAGACATGCCAGTAACTAAGGGGAATAATATGTAGGCACATCTAGGAGCCAGTCTCTAAAACTTGGTACCATGGGCTTTTCCTTGCAGTGTAGGCATAGCTAATGGGGCTGCAGACAGGTGGGCATAGGAGTCTGCCAGTGCAGAGCAGCAAGCAGGACCAGAGTCTTGAAGAAGCTAAGGACTGCAGCTTCCTACATTGCAGCTGTCTGTGCCATCCTCCACTTACCCGGAGGAAAGAGACTTTCTTCTGTTTTTCAGATCGCCTTAGACAATCTGAAAATTTCCAGTTTTACCATAAAAAAAAAAAGTTTAGAGCCGAAAGCAAAAAACATCTCCCAGTGCCAGCTATGTTTTTAACCACAGGCGCTTAGAGCAAGCAGATTGTTTATCTAGATTATTATCAAAGGCATTTTTCAAAGTAGTATCAGAAGAAGGATAAAAATATATACCTCATTTGTCATAAATTCATGGCTTCTTTTATTAAATCAAGCTGAAGTGTTGCCTGCCCTTTCATGCCATGTTTTGTCATCAGCATGTGTTTGTTTGTTTTGCAGCACAGGCTTTAGTGTGTTTTTTTAATGCGGTAGGCGAGTTTGAAGGATTTGCATCAGCGGTAGGCCCCAGAGACAACCGGGTGGCTTCATTGTAGAAGCAGGCAGATTATTTATGGTGATGCTGAGAAAGTGCATGTCAGAATAAGTACGGCTGCACACTTTGAAAGGGTGCAGTGTGTACTCCTCCCATGACAAATTTGGTCTGAAATCTGGCATGGCCCTTTTCAGGAGTCTAGAGACACTGGTACTGTTGTAGTCCCACCCCCTCTTTGCACTCTTGTATGCAAGAACTGAGATCTTCACTACAACTTCTGGTGTTGCACACAGAAACAATCTGCCTCCTCAGTGTGCTGCTCTCCACACCTACTGCTTTAGAAGTTGACAGCAGACACAGAGCACTGCTGACATACACATAAACACACCCTCAAATTTCAGGCAGCTAAGTCAGAGGCTGATGGGCCCTAAGGACAGCCCCCAAGCGATGGGAACAGTTCGACTCCTGAATGGGTTGAGTTAGGGTAGGCCAAGATGAAAATCCCCCCCTGCTGCCCTGCAAGTAGCCACAACTCACCTCCTGAATGAGTGATATCCACAGCCTGGGACAATCTTCCCGGTGGCCAATTCTAGGTGGGTTGGACCCAGCTACCAGGCTCCAGATAGACGCGTATCTCAGCTCAGCACTTCTGGAAAATGGCAGCTCCTGCCTCCTAGAGATGTTTAACTGACACCTAATGGGAGCCAAGCAATAGCAGGGGACAGTTCCCAGCCCGTAAGGCCCCAGTTAATAGGTAGCATGAACCCCTGCTTTTAACAAAGTCACCCAGGTTGAGGGTGCTGATTCTCTCACCTAAAGGCTCCTTTCCAATAGAAAGAGAAGGGGTCTTCACACCTCAGCCCCTGCTCCTCTTCCCTCAAATGTTGAACCCTAAACTGTCAGTTCCCTTCACAGCCCCCCACACTTTGCACCCCAGACTGCACCCCTGCCTGATCCCAGAAAACCCTACACTCCCATACCCCTCCCACCTTTCCTGAGAAGCTTGTTACCCTCGGGCTCATAGGGTGCACAGTGGCAGTGCCTCCAGAGGCTAGACATGGTGGAGACCCAATATGACTGTATGGCTCCACAGCTGTGGCTGGGGCAGGGGCTGGCCAGGCAGCAGGGTCTAAGTGCCAAGAGGTAGGTAATGTCTGGGTAGCAACATGGAGATCGGCAGAACTCTGTATGGTTCACTGAAACTCTAGCAGCACTCACAGTGCTACTGGAAAAATCCCTGAGCCTCTCTCATCACCTCAACAATGTACAAGGAACCTCATATGGACAAGGGACAGGGTGTGGCTGAGGAGATAGAAGGAGTGTTTTCCCCACAGGCTGAGAGTTGCTTTCTGCCACTCAGAACCCCAGCTGGCCATCACCCGCTCCACACACCAGCATAACCAACCTCCTCCCCTGCTGCTGTCATTCCTGAAGGGTCCTGGAGCCAGTTTACCATCCCAGATATCTACCACTCAGTAGCTGCCTTGTCTGCCTATAACTAGAATAGCTCTGGGTGCACAAGCTGGGAGGAAATGCTCTGTGTTCCTCGCCCAAACTAAGCCAATCATATCATGGCCCAAGCTAAGCCAACTACATCATGGCCACATCATGTCTGTAACTATATCCATGGTACCACACCAAAGGTTTGAGAAAATCAACCTGCTCTTTAGTTACAGAATCTACATCATGGAATAATGCACTCTTTGGAGGTGGGATTTGTAAAATGCACCGACAAGCTGCACAATAATTGGTCCATGGGAATCTCACTAAGAGCTTCCTACTGCACTTTAATATCATTTCAAATGGCACTTTGATAAAGCAAATCAATTAGTGAATACACACCATGATAGGGCAATTTAGAACTCCTCTCCCCAGTACAACATATTACCCCACTGTGTAGACAAACCCCTAGTCTACAGAGTACAGGTGTGCACATCATTAACACCAGCAGCAGCAGCTAGGATTAATTCCACTCTCAACTCATAGGGTTTGTCTTCACTGAAAAGATAATTCAAATTATAATTTGAGTGTTTTCTCTAATTTGGAAATGTTTTCTGACCACACACACAAACCCAGTAACTCAAATGCAGTAGTGATTTTAGCTTTAGTTGGTTGGCCTAAGAGGCTAAGCTTGAATGAGCACAACTGGTCAGCTGCTTACATAACCACTCTGTGGGGTGGATGCAGGCTAATAACTCTGGACTGCTGCTGGTCTTCCAGTGCTTTCTCACAATTATCCTTGTGTTCCTAGACAGGACAGACAAATTCTTCCACTGAGAGAGCATTCATAAAACAGCTTAACATACTACAGTGTAAAGCACCATGGGATTTCCCCTACAACTCTTACCATCATACAAGAATGAGTACAGAGCAAGTGTGGACACAATAGCGTGAGTTTATTTCACATGGTGGCTGCACTCATCCAGGCTCAGCTATCTAGTGAGATGTAACTCCACAGTGAATGCATGCCCATGGAGTTATTTCCTGGCCACAATCCAGGTGAGGACTGAGCAACACGGTTGCCTCCCTAACAAATTTATTCTGTGACTTAATAGCTTCTAGACTTCCACCTTTCACAAGCACTAAGGTTTTCAGGAACAAAAATATTTTAAAGTGATCATGGCAAAAAAAGTCTATTGCACCAACTTTTGAAACATGGATGAACTAAGATCAGACACATATTTCTGAGCTATGTCAGAAAGTGTTGCAAATGGCTGATTGATTATCCTGTAGTCTGGAAGTCTCTGGATTCACAAAGGAGTCCAGGAATATTTGGAACATCTTGGTATTCATGGACATCCAGTTGATGAAACTCTCCAGGAAACTTCCAAAATTAGAAACCAACTCTCTAAATTGGTAGCAGACATTTACTAAGTAAGATTATCCCCAATGATTTACAGGTCACCTTACAAAATATCCTTTGTTCTTTAATGTTTGACATTACACTGTGTGTGTTATTAAGAGGCAATGGAACATGATGTGACCAAAAATATAATCATTACTCTTTTTCTAATATCCATTTGGAAAGTGGCGGAGCATGTCATTCATATTAATTGTGCCAAAACAGCAGCAACATGAATGCTAAATTAATCACCATGTTCACAAACTGTCGAGTGTGGCAGATAGCCAGCTATTCAAAATGATTGCAAAGAAATCAGCACAGCTGTAACATATTTTCAGCTTGTACTCCATATACTATTGAAACCAATGATGTCTTTGATGGAACTGGGCTTGGAGTCACATTTCCTCTTTGCTTTAAATAAGACGAAGAAGCTAAAATTATAATTAGTTAATTTGCTCTATAATTTCATCCTTTGCAATGATATAAAAATGTCAAAAGCCAACAAAGCAGGAATAAATAGTGAGGATAATAAACAATGTATAAATGTGGATGACATGAGCTGACAAAGAGCCTGAACTAATTATGAAAGAAAAAAAAGAAAGGAAAGAAAAAATTACAGCAGTAACCCTCAGTCACATTTTCCTCAAGTCCTAATCCTTTTACTCCCATTGGTTGAACTAGCATTACTAAGAGAAGAATATGGGTGACCATTTCAGCCCATAAAACCACCGCAGCAGCTTTCCATGAAACCTTTTAAGCACATGGTTTCCTTAGTCATTATATGGCAGAGCCTAATCTTAGTGGAAATGCCACATAGTACTTTGTAACTGCAAGATAAGCGCATTGGTACTATGTAATAACTCAATGCAGCACAACTGTAGTACTGATTATTTGTAAAAGTGCTATTATTTATTTATTTGGATCGATATACCCACCTATGGGGTCCAGTTAAGTATCAACCCTGTGCTGTACATACACATAATGAAAAGACAGCACCAGCATGTCAACAGGACACCAAGCCTCCTAGTCCAGCTTCACAGGGGGTTCAGATTACCATTTTCAATACATCTGTGTCGCTGGCATGTATTTGAATTTCTTGAATCCCATTCACCCTAGGCTTCAGAGCCCTGGCTACAATGTCTACACAGCTATTTTTAGCATGGCAGTGTGAGACCTAGGAGCCTGAATTTGTCGACTCACTGGAAGGCTCACTGCCAGGGACTGTGTAGAGGTACCCAAAGAGCTTAAAGTCAAAGTATATGACAAAAGACAATAAGCAAATAAAGCAGATGGGGAGAGTTCAAAATTGTGAAATTATTATTATTAGTGTAATCAGCAATAGGCATTAAGACTGATGTCCCTGCAAAACTCTGAACGTTGCATGAAGGACCTCCACAAAGGAAAAGGGAGATTCTTATTTTCTTCCTCCATAAAGGGCCGCATATGTCAGACTACATCTAGACTGCATTGCTTTTTCATGATACTGGAGTATCCCAGAAAAGCAATGCCGCGTCCAAGGAATGAATCTGTTTTTTTGAAAAAAAAAAATTCAAAAGAATGGATGCGCTCTTTCGCCATCCCTTTAAACCTCATTCAATGAGGAATAAGGGATGGGTTGAAAGAGTACCTTTTCCCAAAATTTGGTGCTGTGTAGACATGCCAAATTTCGAAAGAGCCTTTTTTGAAAGTAAATTGGAAAAAAGATACACAATTTGAGTACTGCAAATTGCATATCTTTTTCCAATTTACAGTGCAGTCTAGACATAGCCTCAGTGTTGTCTCACAAGATCAGTGTAATGATGTAATTGACAGAATCATACCTGTCAGAGCCACCAAAGGCATGGTGAGTCCATAGACATGGGCAGAGGTGGCACAGAATTATTTCCTACAACATGTTTTTATTGCTTTGTTCATGGTGGTTTTAAACGGAGATAGAGAAAGTACTAAAAACCCAGAACTAATTGGGTCAAATTCCATCCTTACACATTTAGACAGTGGATAGGCATGGAGTCAAGAGGCACAGCCAAGCAGAATTATTTACTCACTTCTCCCAAGAGGCCACACTTCATGTTAAAGGGGGCAGGATAAGGCAGAGTAGATAGAGAAGTAACTCAGAACTCTTCTTCCAAACCATACTACAGGGAACATGCAGTGGCATAGCAGTACACAATGAATATGAACCCCTATGAACCAAGGACGTGTGGGAGGATTCTTGCAGAAAGAATGCAGCCCATTACCCCACGTTTTTCAGCATTAATTCAGTGCTAAGCCTCAATACTACAACTGAACTCCTAATAAGCATCATTTGTGGACTCCCTTTATTTTTGAAATGGTACCATAGTTACAAATGAACTATTCAGAATCTACTTATGTAGTCTCTTGAAGAGTTATTTGTCATGATGAACTATGTTTATCACTGAGTGCATAAATACGAGTGATCCAATATTTTATAACATGTTTTTGTTTCCTAGAGCTGTTTGACTAATAAGGGTTTTCAAATTGTTCATATAGTATAATCTTATTGTGGTTGTATTGCCTGGAATCTACTAGCTTCTACAATGTCTTCATACCAATGTGTTACATCCATGAATTAATGGGCGATGGGGGACAAAAAGGCTAGCCTGGAAATAAATTTCCCTAATTCCCTTGCAATATTTTGGTATTTTATTTTGTTGTATCATTATTTTTCTTTTTATATAGATACTCTACACACACACACACACACACACACACACACACACACTTAAGAGGTTCTAAGCTCTGTTGGGGCTTATTGCAATAACCAATGAAGTCAATCCAAAGTTCAATAAAATCAATGGAAGGATTCTCACTTACTTCAGTGAGTTATGGATTGAGGCCCAGGATGCTAAAGTTTTCAAGAAAACAGACAATTGAGCCTCGCTTAAAGAATAGATTATATGGAGACATCACAGTTAGAGAAATGCCACTTTCCTTCCTGTTACACATTTGGGATCGCTCAAGAGGAACACAAAAACATATTTCCAAGCATTGTGATCATGATCCAAAAGCTTTTGTGACACATTCAAAGAAAAATGCCAAATAGAAAATTACTAAAGAAAAATAGCAGAAAACATCTTCATTTTATCATTTCCCAAAATATTAATTAATTTAGAACAGCTATTTTTCTGTGGCATATTGACACACTGCACAAAACCATAACATTTTGTTCAAAATAAATACACAGCTTTTATCCTGTGTCTTTTATTCACTTAACATAGAGAATCAAATTCTAAGTATAAATGCCTACTCAAAATTATATAGGCTTTGGACCTTATCCTTTATCCATTTTTCATGGGTTGCAGTATCGATAACATGATCAGATACAACCAAACCCAATTAATCATGTGTAAAACCACTGAAGGCAATGGAAATTACATAGGAAAGAATTTGACTCGTATGTGCTGGCCTTTAAGTTAGTGCTTCATTAGGCACAAATTGGGTGCCTCTTTTCCATTGCAATTGGTTCCTAACAACCAGGGATTGGACCAGGCCCCACAATTAATGATGACTGAAATCAAGGGAATGACTGCACTGCTCTAAGGTTCTGAGCTTGTTTAAAAGTGAAGCCCAAACCTTTATATATAGCACAACACAGTCCTAGCACCAGCCTAAGCAGCTTTGTAGAAATGAAGAGGAAAATGGGGGAAATTTTAGCAAACTGAATCTGATAAACTATTGTAAGTAAATGGTTCATATTTTCTCATGCTCCTGTTCCCATCTGTAATCCAGCCGTTCATCTTCTGAGAAATCTAAACCTTCTGTGCTTCATGTTTTATTCATCATTTATCCTAAGGTGCTTAATTTATACCAAAGGACAGCAAAAAAGGCTAAGAGTTGCTTGTGTAAGAAGAGATGCTTTAAGGCCATTATTCATACCCTTTGATCTTAAGTTTTCATTTAGGAAACCTTGGTTCTGTGCATAATTAAAGGCTGACACTAACCATCACTATAGAAATTAAAATAAAATTGAATAAATCCAACAGCCTTTGAGATTGTATCTATACCTCATTGTCAACAACTGCAGAACAATTATAAATGTATTTGATAGCTCCAAAGTTAATCCTGATTCAGTTTGTGGTCGTTGTTTGTGGGAGGAGAGAGGGAGGTGGAGATAAAGTAGTTTTTTATAACCATACCAGTTTCAAAAGTATTTGCAATTATTTATCCTTTTATACCATTTAGGCTAGTACATAAAACCACAGCATGATGGATGATCAATGACATTAAACTTCAGCTTTCCCATGGAAATATATATTATGAACTATGCACAATCAATTAGTTCAGACAAAAACCACACTGTTTCCACTTCTCCTAAGACAGTGGCACATATTTAAGTTTTCAGCTCAAATACCCACTTTGGCACCACTAGTGAAATAAATTATGTTTGTTGTCAGGTCTCCCACTGGGTGGCGTGTGGTTCCTCATGCATGTTCATTTGTCACCCTCAAATAGCTTAATGCCTCCTGAATGGCCTTTGAGCAGATAACTACCTAAGTAGAAGTTAATTAAGTCATCAGTTCACTTCAATCTGTAAGATTTTAAGCTACCCAATACTACATGTGATACATACATTACAATAGTCCAGACTTATGTAGTGCAAACACCAGGAACATTTAAATTATATATTTCTCAGAGTTGTCCCCAATGATCTTGAGTCTAACATACCTAATGGTTAATGATAAGATATTCAGTAAGTAAAAAACTCGGACTAGCATCATATTTCAAGAACAGAAGCAAATATCCTGACTATCAGAGCTAGCTGGGAAATTTCTAATGAAACAAAATACAATTTACCTCCATTTTTTGACCTATTCAGCCAATATGAAGGCACCATGCCCTCTCATTTGTAAACCTAGGAGACATTTAATCACTTCATATTGTCCCAAATGAATTTTCACTGGTGATACTCCATCCCTATTGATACCTAATGTATGAGTACAGATTTGCTGCTTCTAACTTTAGGCTGATGGAGGTCTGAGGCTAGAATATTTCTCAGATAATGAAATATATCCAGTGATATGTTACCCTTCAAAGAGGTTGTTAGCAAAATGATATGATGAGCACCATTTTTGTTGCTGTATTACATAAGCAACAGGAAATAACTGGAACGATCACCAAGACACTGTGAAATGGGGGGTGAGGGGGTGAGGGAGGAAGGTTTCAAAACAAAGCATCAGGATTTAGCTACTTGACTTTATGCATGCAAGACTCTACTTCAAGCCCACTAGGAATTTTGCCCCAAATATTAATAACCCTTAGGAATTTGATCAAGTAACAATAGAATCAATAATGTGTTGATGGTTTCTGAAGAATGTTTTATCATGACCATAATAGTAATAATCTTTTGCCAAGACATAGCACTGATCTAGTGAGACCAGAGCAATGGAAATGTGCTTGATAGCCTTTCTTGGTGAGGGTGCTGGTTCAAAGCCAACTTGCATCATCACTGAGTAGAAGTGTTTGTAATGTGGTTGGTGGTGGGCCAGTTTGACAGGGTTCTCACATCACAGAAGTCATTACTTTATCTGGCAAGCACAGCAGAGACTGCAAAGGGAATGGACATTCACCCCAAGAAAAGGGTGTTTTGGTCCTGGGAGGTGCTAAACCTGCATTTGCTCTGTGCGCCTCAGTTATCTATCTGTAAAAAGCACTTCAAGGCAAGGACTGACTCTGATTCTATGTAGGTACAATGCCTATCACAGAGGGACTCCAGGCAAGGCTTGGGGCTACTGTCACACAAATGATAACACTGCTCTACAGCCAAAATGCTTCTGAAATAAATGTAGTCAAATTTTACTAATTCTGGGTCACTGAGAATGAAAATGATGCTTAAAATTGTTGATTGGCTCTAGTTTTCAAGATATGCTACTGGGTCAGTATATACGACCCTTGACTTGGGAATGGTGGAGGATAAGTGAGTTATAAAGGGAAGGGATCTCAATTTAAACCAGAAATGATTAAAATACATCTTTAACTGGATCTATGAATAAATCTATGACTGGGTTTGGACAGTACTTGCTTTTTAGGTAAAACAATGAATGATGCAATCTGAAGCTGGTATTGCGTCAAACATGCTATGAATTGCATCATGTTATTCCTAGAAGTCGTGGATGATGCAACCATAATGAAGCTTACATCACTCTGCTGAACAAATTGCCCTA
>CM057845.1:15075535-15088787 GCA_030068395.1 Apalone spinifera
GGATGTCCAGGGGGCCGTGGGGCCCGAACCTCCAGGAAGCGAGGGGAAGGGGGGTGGGGCACTGACGTACACGGCCAAGGGGCATGGCCATGTATATCAGCGTTACAGACGCACAGACACTTGGCTACTATATATATGATAAAACAAATGAACTTTGCTGGCAAAAGGAAAACAATATTAATGATGATATTTTTCTACCATACATTATTTGCGGTCTGCTCCAACCACCCATGGATTCTGTAGATTTATAGATTCAAAGCCAGGAAGTATGACTGTGATTAACTAATCTGACTTCCTATGTAACACTCGTCACTGAGCTTCCCCAAAATAACTCCTAGAGTGTATCTGTTAGAAAAAAATCCAGTCATGATTTTAAAATTGTCAGGTGACAGAGAATCTACCACAGCTCTTGATAAATTGTTCTAATGGTTAATAAATTTCACCTTTTGAAAGGTACACCTTATTTCTGGTCTGAATTTATCTAAACTTCCAGACATTTGGCCATTTTACACCTCTTTCTGCTAGACTGCAGAGTCCATTATTAAATAGTTGTTTCTCATGTAGAAACATATGTGGGGATAGAAGGCAGAACTGATTGGGGAGCGGGCTGGGCCAATGGGGGAGGCTAGATGCAGAACTGAAGGAGACTGGACAGAAGGTAGAGTGGAGGGCAGAACTGATGGCAGATTGGGCAGATGAGCTGTCTAGAGTGCCGAACTGATGGAGGCTGGATTCCTTCACCTCTCAGTCTTCTTCCTCTTCCCAATCTGGGGACCAAAGTCAGAACTCCATCATTCTGGGAGTGAACCCTCATCCAAAGTTTACTCAAATCCCTGGGAGTCCTTCCAGATTCTTCAGTAAGCTTAGGATCAAGCCCAATATACAGAGAAACTCAAGTAAGGCCTGTGGAGTAACTCTAGATTAGAAAAATATTGGTCCAAAATTGTTCTTACGTTATTGCTGTTTGAATTTTTTTTTTAATTTGCTCTATTTTAGCATCCCTTACTCTGCTATTCACAAAACTGATTGAGAAGACAACCAATCCTGCCCTACTATCAGACAGAGTCAACACTAACTTGTTAAGCTGCCCATTTGGTTGTCTTTCTTTGTGATTTTCTAAAATAATGTCAATGAAAGGACAATCTTGCCTGGACTTAAACCTCAGATCTATTTATTCTCTATCATGTGTCTGCTAACACATATTAAAACTACTTAGGAAGAGAATAGCTTAATTATATTGAAAGTAGAGAGATATTATAAAAGCATCCCCTTTTGTGATACTCCTGTTAACGTTCTGTCAGCACTTGTACAAGTTACAATATCAGCTGTATTTCCAGAATGTGCTAATTCTAGACAAAACATTCTCCAGACTAAAATGTCAACTTGGAATTTTCAGCTACAGCGAAAACATTTTTAATCACAGTGGTGGTGGTGGAGGTCATGATACTATGAAAAATAAAAATACTTCTGGGCCAAGATCTATTTATTGATCTTTATTTTAAATGACTCTTTACTTTGGGTACCTCAATTTTTGGATGTCCAATTTGAAGCATTCTGAAGGAACTTGACTTTCAGAAAGTCCTGAGCATGATTCCTGACCCTCACTGCTTTCTGTGACTCCCATTGGCTGGGAATGATAACCCATGACCACTAGGAGCTGTGAACAGCTGTTCCTGTGGACACTCAGGTAAACAAAATGCCTGGCAGCCTGCAATGGACTAACCCTGGCAAATCACATCTGGCTGGCATGGCAGAAGTTCCCCACCCCAGCCATACAGGCACACTTTTTTATCATTATATCCCATCATGTTTAACATCCCTGAGAGTCAATTTTTCAACTGTTGTAATGTGGTAAAGCTTCAGAGCATTCAGTGGAGCTTCACTGGTATACATCAGGTGAGGATCTGGTTGATCAGACGAGACTGGGTACATCGTAAAAATACACACGGCCCGGTTGTGCAATCCTTACTCATCAGAGGTGCTGAATTCTAAGGGATACCAAAGCCCCAACTTGCTCCTTCCCAGGTCCCATCCCCACTACACCTCTTCCCCCTAACCCTTCCTGCTTCTTCCCACCCTACTTCTTCCACCACTGTTCTGCACCCCCTTCCTGCACCTTCTCCTCCCAGCACCTCTAGCATGTTGCTGAACAGCTGATCCGTAGTGGGGAGAAAGCACTGGAGGAGGGGAGGGGATGATCTGGGGACTACTAAGCAGCCATTATTTTTGCCCACAGTTGTTCCAAGACCTGGAACACAATAGAATCAGTGCCTATGTTACTCAAGAGAGTGTGTGCTCACTCATTCAACTATATCACCAACTGATCCCACACATCAGCAGGTGGGATGGAACCTGGGACGTTTGGTTAGTGTATGAGCCTCTACTGCATGAGTTACAAGCCATGTGACTCTTAGCCAAGGCTGTAGCAGATTCATCAAGCTCTATCAGGGCTAGATGCCACTAGAGGGGGACAGAGCATGACACGAAACAGGCATGGATTACACAGGCAGTTTTCATTTATTTCAAATTACAATGTCTGTGTGAGAAAGTTTTTGCAATTGGTGAAATTTACTCTTATGCTGAGGACCAATATTAGGCCTATGTGTCACTTAAGGTCTCAATATAAGGTTGGGTGGGACTGCAATGCTGTATATACCTTGTGATTCCATTTTGCCCAAAGTGAATTTCAGCCCAGTAAAGACACCTCAGTCTACATCACAGAAGTTGTGAATAGGCAACATGGGGTGGATCACTTAGTGTTTGCCTTTTCTGTTCATTCCCTCTGGGGCACTTGTTATTGGCCACTCTTGGAAGACAGGACAGTGAGCTAGGTGGACCTTTCGTTTGACCCAGTATGGTTGCCCTCATGTTCTTATATACAGTAGGGAACAATCTTATATTTGCAAAGAAATGGACACACATTTCCCCTTTCTAATTGCTATGTACCAAACTCTGACTTTTGCAAAGCAAATAAGCACAAAATAATCAACATCTCAAACTGGAAACGACAGAATGAGTTTAGTTCAGGCCATAATTGTCTCCAGTTGGAATATGCACTCCCAGAAGATTTAACATTTTATTAATTTGCATCCAACTAGCAGCAAAAAGGGTTGAGAAAAATTTCTTTGCCTTTCAAATTATCAGTGAAAATGGACAAAACAATTTCCAGTGTCAGTTTTATAAATGAAAGCTCTCCTTGATTAATTTTATCTTTGGCTCTGTGTTGTTTTCTGTCACAATTAAAACCTTCTTTGAGTGCAATGTTGCTGCGTACATAGTTCTCCATTTAAGACAGAGAGAAGAAATCTGGCCTTTGTGGCTTGAAACTCACAGCAGACCACTCCAATACAAGAGCATTTCTGATTCAGACAGGCAAGCCTTCTCTTTACAGCAGTTGGGGACTTTGCCTAAATGAGAACTGTAGATTCCAACCCATAATTTATAACTGACTGTTCTTCATGTAAAAATATTTCATCAGTTATTTTATGCTTGTGGTTAGACAAATAATTTATTTTGATAAATTATCCTTTGGACTGTGCCGTGCAGGTCAAACACCATGAAATGTGGCTGCTTCACAACATCTTGAGGTTGCAGAATTACTTAAGAAATTTCTGATTTGCTATATGATAAATGTCCCATGATTAATAAAAAATGCAGAAGCAGATGCATCTGTAGATTAAAATAATGCAACAAGATGAAGCATTTGACATATACTACAAACAATAAATGAACCCATCACCCAGGCCTTCTAGTCTCATTAAGAGAGCTATAGGACTGTCCAAAAAGAACCTATCACAACACACCTTTCAAAAAACATGGGTTCTACACTTGCCTCTTAGAACACGTAGTGTCTCTCATCCAGTGCACAAAATGTTCCATTTAAAAGCTATGTGTATAAAATGAGATCATCACTACATGCTAGAATTAATTCATGCAGAAAAAGGATGAAACACACACAAAAAATCACATCACTTTTCCCATGATCACTTTATATGTGTCCAATCATAGGAATGGAGGGGACCTTGAGAAATCATCAAGTCCAGTCCCCTGCCCTCATGGCAGGACCAAGCATCATCTAGACCAGGGCTATTCAACTTTGGAAGCTCTGGGGGCCACAATGATACTCATATCACATGCCGAGGGCCACAACCTAAGTGTGGTTGCATATACATGTAAATATACATACAAATAGCTTCTTCCACAGTGATGGGCATGAATACAAAAATTAAGGCAAGACTACACAACACACAAGCCCCATTTAAGTCAGTTCAGCTGATATTAATAAAATGCAATATTTATCTGATTTCCACCCATATGACAGCACTTTTAATGAACAATAACAGTCCAGGAATTTAACTACTAAAAACACATATCAACAAAAGACCATTATAGTGACTATTTTTTGTTTTGGCTCCTGGCCATGCGTTGAGCACCATGTAAACTCAAACTGATCGTGGGCTGCAGACAAATGCGACGTGGGCTGCATGTGGCCCATGGGCCATATGTTGTGTAGCCCTGATCTAGATCATCCCTAACAATTGTCTACCTAACCTGCTCTTAAATATCTCCAGTGATGGAGATTCCATAACCTCCCTAGGTAATTTATTCCAGTGTTTAACCACCCTGACAGTTAGGAAGTTTTTCCTAATGCCAACCTATAGAATTATAGAATCATAGAGCTGGAAGAGACCTCAGGAGGTTATCAAGTCCTGCTCCCTGCCCAAAGCAGGACTAAATCAAGCCAGCCAAAGTTTTGTCAAGCCAAGCCAAAAAGTCTTGTCAAGCCAGCCAAAGTCTTGTCAAGCCACTTAAAAACCTCTAGGGATGGAGATTCTACCACCTCCCTAGGTAACCCATTCCAGTACTTCACCACCCTCCTAGTGAAATAGTTTTTCCTAATATCCAACCTAGACCTCTCCCACCGTAACTTGAGACCATTGCTTCTTGTTCTTCCATCTTGTACTATGAACAGACTTTCTCCATCCTCTTTGGAAATTCCTTTCAGGAAGGTGAAGGCTGCTATCAAATCCCCCCTCACTTTCTCTTCTACAGACTAAACAAACCCAAATCCCTCAGAGGTCATGTGCTCCAGTCCCCTAATCATTTTGGTCCCCCTCTGCTGGACCCTCTCCGATGCATCCACATCCTTTTTATAGTGGGGGGCCCCAGAACAGGATACAATACTACAGATGTGGCCTCACCAGAGCTGAATAAAGGGGAATAATCACTTCTCTAGACCTGCTGGAAATGTTCCTCCTAATCCAACCTAATATGCCATTAGCCTTCTTGGCTACAAGGGCACACTATTGACAAGGGCACACTGCTTCTCATCCACTGTAATCCCCAGGTCCTTTTCTGCAGAACTTCTATTTAGCCAGTCAGTCCCCAGCCGGTAAAAATGCTTGGGATTCTTCCATCCCAAGTGCAGGACTCTGCACTTATCCTCGTTGAACCTCATCAGATTTCTTTTGGCCCAATCCTCTACTCTGTCTAGGTTGCTCTGGACCTTACCCCTGCCCTCCAGTGTATCTACCTCTCTCCCTAGCTTAGTGTCATCTGCAAACTTGCTGAAAGTGCAATCCATCCCCTTATCCAGGTCATTAATAAAGATGGGAATCATGCCCATCAGTTCTCTGAGGGAATCAAAGTCCAGGGTGTGTATTTTGCTATTCTCCTTTCTTCTTTTGGTCAGGATCCTGAATTCTACCATGTCATGATCACTGCTTCCCAGGTTGTCAACTACCTCTAAACCTCCCTTGCTACAATTTAAGCCCATTGCTATTCCTATTGTCAGAGGTTATAGAGAATATTTTTTTCACTCTTCTTGTTATATTTTAGGTACTTGAAAACTGTTATCAAATTTTCTAGACTATACAACCCCAATTCTTTTAACTTCCCCTCCTAGGTCATGTTTAAACATTTCTGTTTCTCTTCTATGGACTTTTTATTTTCTAATTTGCCCACATTCTCCTGAAATGTGGCACCCAGAACTGGATACAATCCTCCAGTTCAAAACTAATCAGTGTGTAGTAGAGCAGAATAATTATTTCTTGCTTACAACACACCTATTTTTTTGCAACCGTGTTACACTGCTGACTCATATTTAGTTTGTGGTCCACTATAACCCTCAGATCCCTTTCCACAATACTATTTCCTAGGCAGTCATTTCCCATTTTGTAGTTGGGCAATTGATTGTTCTGGATAAGTGGAGTACTTTGCATTTGTCCTTATTGAATTTCATCCTATTTACTTCAGATCATTTCTCCAGTGTGCCCAAGTCATTTTGAATTTCAATTCTATTCTCCAAAGCACTTGCAACCCCTCACAGTTGGTATCATCCACAAACTTTATAAGTGTAACCTCTAGGCCATTATTAAAGTAATTGATCAGTCCTCATCCTCAAAGGAAACCTGTACAATACCTTCAAGAAACAAGCCTGGGAGTTTAAATTTATAACTGTGCAGGACACTGAAAATAATGAACTGAAGAGTGACACTGATTTTGGCTTATTACAAAAATCCAGAAACCACTAACCTCCCTAGCTTTTCCCCCCTCCTATGACTAAAGAGTAGATAGGCCACTTTACCTTCAATGTTTCCCTTGAAATATATGCTGAATTATATTAAACAATCTGTTCCTCTTTGTATTTAGATCTCTGCTGTATAGTCGCTACAAAGCAACATTCTATAGATGCAGTTGTGGGTCCATAAACAATTTCAAGGCTTCTTCCATTGCATGTTTCAATCTGTATTTCATGGACTGTTTTATGAGTGGTTTGGATGTTTGCATCACTGTCACACAAAGACAAATCTTTGACTTTTCACTTGTGCATCAAGTGCCTCTTCAATTTATTAATGCGGAGTATATTCCGCAGAGCTGAAGAACCCTGTATAATCTTGTGAGTGTGTATCCCTCATGAAAAAAAGTTGGTCCAGTAAAAGATTATTACCTCACCCACCTTGTCTCTTTAATTTCCTGGGACAAACACAGCTACAACACAAAGAGAACTGTGTCATATAAATGTCATCTCATAACATTGGCATGGCTGTAAATATTACTGCCTGCCCTTTTCTGGCTAATGCAAGTCCTTCCCTTTTTTTTATTAAGCCATTTTCACTGGGGATAGATATTACATGTCATTTCCTTTTGAAAAGGTAATTACATGTGATAAATACATGAGCACAACTTGCTTTCTCCCTGAAGCTGAAATCTAAAGGTTTTGCACAATGAGACTCTTAGGCACTATCCCCAGGAAGCTGATTTGGTAAGCCTAGGCAGTCAACAGACTAAACTGACAGTGAGATATACCTCAGAATGTGGATTCATTACTACTGTGTAAACACAGACCAAGAATTAGGCAAGGGGAAAATACTACGAACTATTTTAAATTTTTACATAGTTTAAAGTCTCAGAGGGGTACCAGTTTTAGTCTGTAATTTTAAAAGCAATGTGCAGTTCTGTGGCACCTTACAGACTAACATGTTTTTGCATGAGCATCCGTGGGTAAAACCCACTTCCACTCCAATTCATCGGATGAAGTGGGCTTTACCCAGAAAAGTTCATGATATAATGCATGTATTAGTCTCCAAGGTGCTACAGGAACTCATTGTTTTTAGATAGTTTAATGTTTCTTGGAAATATGCTACAATACTAAATTATATCATGGACATTTCAACCAGTAGCCTACAAGTAATATATTGTAATTTTCAAACCTTCTGAAACAAAGCCAATTGCTAGGAGGCCATTTCTATTTGAAAACACTGGGTCATAAATGACTTCGCTCAGAAATCTAGACGTCACTGGGAGTTTTGCCATTGACTGCAATGGGAGCAGCATCAGGCTTCCAGTGTTAATCCAAGTGATATTTCGTTTGTAATACATATCTGCTTTTTAAAGTGTGTATGGAGCTTTCCTTTACAGGTCACTGGTTTGAACACAGTTCTTTTCTGTAGAAAAAAAAAAATCTCTGAGGGCAGTTCAGCAGTCTATTTGAAATTAATAGTTCAATAGTCTTCAGCTGGTTCCTTGAGTAATAATGTCCACATCATAAAAGTCCCCAACACAATTGGAACCTTTGTTAACTGTCTCACCAAAGCAAAGAATCAGGTAGGCAGGAAAACCAAAGAGCACTTTCATGGGGAGAGGTATTCCCTCCAGATGAGAGCATGTATAGGGGTGTATAAGGAAAACATGTGGATAAGCAAAGGACTATAATTCATCTTAATATAGCATTCATTAAAATTTTAAATAACTATTTTAAAATTACCAGCTTTTCTCTCATAACTAAAACAGAACAGTCTATATCTATGACAGTGCGTCAAGTGGTTTCTATGCCTACCAAAGACAGAGAATATTGTAGATGGATAGTAACACTTATAAAGATTAGGAAATAGAGTGGGAAAGAAAATTTAAAAACAGAAGATGTTTTGACCCCATTGTTGAGCACAATATCCTCTTACAGTGAAATGTAGGTTTTTTAAAAAAAATCCAGTTTATTCTCTGATTGTGTTCTACCATAAATCATCTGGACAGATGTGTGCTTTAGTCATGCATCAAGGTTGATTACCATTGCTTTAGGATTATACACCATAGAGTCAGATTTTTTTTTGTTTTATTGTAACATTTAATTGTTTTGGTTTTTATAGCAGAGAAAATGTAATATCCCATGCATTTTTTGTTACAGCCCATCTGTACAATAAAATCACGATATCATGCAATTTTCTATTCTCCTGAACAAGATTCTGAATTCATATCTGAGTCTACTTATTCTGGGTTTTGGGGAGGGGGATGGGAAGCTGTTAAAAGTTTCAGAACTTTTCAACCATGTATTTCACCTCATGCTCCATATTTTGAAAAGTTGGTGGATCAATACAACATCAGACTATATAAACTGATAAATGTGTTAGGGAACAAGTGTTTGTCAGTGTAGTGCCTTGGTCCTATTGAATTCCTGCCACCATGTGTCAAGGATTTTTAAATTACAGGGTGTGCATAATGTGTTAAAACTTCATTGTGCCAGGCCAGTCTGATTTGCAGGAGAGTGAGGGGAGTCAAGTTCATCCATGGGGTGGTTCCTTACCAAAGGAAACTCTGGCGGGGGGGGGGGCGGGAGAGGGAAGAAATATATCAGGGATGGTGGTTGACCTTGGCTATTATAGTTCATCATAGCTGGCATAGAGAGGAGATTAACGTGAGGTTACTCAATATTTCTATTAGATAGAGTTCAGATTTGACATTAGTCATGGGTATAAAGTAAATTTTGAATCTGCTTTGGTATTCAAACTCACTTAGTTATCTGCCAGCTCCAGTGAAACTTACAAAAACAAGATTGTTATACAGCATAAAGGAGAGCATATGGCTGAAACAAAGAGAGTGCAGGATTTGGCTCAGGAACTGATACTGAAATGATCAGTATTCACTGACATTTGTAATTTACCAAATTAAATTTTGTTCTCAGAAAAGCAAACAAAATGACTATTTAGTCTATGATTAATATAACACACACTTCATATCATGTGTAGAGTTGAGTTTGTCTACAGTGAAAGAATCCTTTATGGCAGCTCATAACATGGCATATAAGTAACTGCCACAGCTCCAAAACTGTTTTTTTTTCCTGCCTTCATTTCCCTTCAGACATTCCAGAGGGTGCAGAGAAGGAGATGTGAATTCTACTGTGAAAACCCAAGTTTGCTGAAGGACAACCATTACCTTTTTTCACTCAAGAACATGAAGAACACAGCAGCACCATCAGCAAAGCTGTAACATTCCTTTGTAAAATGTATCACAGCATGACACACATTATTCCATAGCACAGACTGTATTTACCCTTTTCACAGTGGAAACAAAATTTTTGGTCAACTTCTACAACTGAATTTTTCTTTGGCACTTCTTAAAACTTAAAGTGAATTTGTAAAAAGCTTTGATGATTATCAATTATTACTTTTGTTATTTTGAAAAATAGTGGAAAAAAGACACACACCCCCGGATGTACATTTTTGCATGTAGCTCTAATGTTTACTTTCACAATGAGTCATGCTGGAAGGAAAGGAGGTGCTAACACCCAAGATCAAATCAGTTCATAAATTTACTTCATTGCTTAGTCACACCATCAACACTTGTTTTTCTACTGAAATTGTTTTTCATTATTTCCTTTCTTTCACCTCACCTGTGTGATTTTTAAACCTAAATCAATTGAAAACATTTAGCAGAAATATCCCTATGGAGAGATGCATTGGGAATGTAATACAATCAAAATGAAGTTGACAACTTTCAACAACCACTCTTTCCCAAAGAGGGTGACATATTTTGGTCAAGCGAGAACATGCTCTTTTTATGTGTCCTCTCCATCCTGTCTGTATTGCAGTATGGGTGTTTTATATGCCATCATTCTGAGTTCCCTAACCAAAGACAGTGCTGCCACAACATTGCAACATTATTGCCATGATGGACTTCTCTGGCTTACGGATATAATTATTGTTGAACTTCTTCTAGGCTCAGCTGACATAGGCTGTCATAGGAAATAGAAACCAAATAACAAGAAGGAAACAACATGAAACACCAGGTTCCTGTACTATATGCTGATATTGTTTGCTTTAGCTCCAATAAAGAACAGTTTTTCACTATCTATGCCAGGAATTGAAAAGCAACTAACCAATTGACCTCCTTTCTGGATTTTCCTTCCTCACTGAGTCAGAAATTGAACTGGTCTTTTGTTCAGGCACAGGAAAAGCAAGTAACTTCTTTCTACTGCATCTCCCCAAATTAAATCCCTCATCCACCTCCCATCTCTCTGTTTGGCAAGGTAAAAATACTAATACTAATCCTAAATTAACATTAAAAATTAGGTACAATTTATCTTATTGAACTAAACTTAATTCATGATGCAATTCATTTCCAGTAGATACCCATGGCTGGATGAACAATTATCTCTTATTGGTTCAAAGTCATCAGCAACCAGTTTGGAATGGGAGCACTTCCTTTAGGCTACATCTACACTATGAGCTTGGCCTGTGAATCTCAGTTTACGTAAACATTGTCATGTTACCTCTCGTCTGAGCTAGCTGCCAAAAAGACTAATATAGTCACATTAGGACCGGCAGCAGTAGTGAAGACACTGGCCAGCCACTATGACTGTACACCAATGAGACTGAGGTGGGTTTGTTATCAAGGTCACTAGCACAAACTAAGTAAACTGCAGTTTAGGGCCTCAGATTATGAGGGGCCTCTAAATGCAAAACAAATTACTAGTTTTTAGTTGCATCTTTGCCTGTGTACCAGTATGGTGGTATATGTACTAGTAAAATATAAAATTTTACTATGTCTATTTTCATTGTGCTTTCTGTTAGAACAATACACATTTTTGGTAATGTTATGAAGCCTCCTAACTTGACATAGTTTAGGGCCTCAGTATGTTTTAATCCAGCCCTGCTGCTAGTTTGTACTGCAAACTGCCTAAGCTAGCACAGCTGCTCTGCTATTTTTATCATGCTAGTTCAAATGGGAGCTAGCACATGTGTATCTATGGGAGATGGCAATCACCTCCCCTCCCCCTTACAGAGTCTCTAAGGGTACGTCTACACTGCAAAGTTAATTCGAAATAACAGCCGTTATTTTGAATTAACTTTAATAGCATCTATACATGCAAACTGCTATTTCAAAATTAATTCGAAATAGCGGAGTGCTTAATTTGAATTTGGTAAACCTCATTCCACGAGGAGTAACACCAAATTTGAAATAGCTAATTTGAAATAAGTGCTGTGTAGACACTTGGAATTAGCTGGCCTCCAGCCCTTTCCAGTTTTCCCTGGTGGCCACTCTGGGCCAAACCAGGAAAACTCCTCTCCTCTCCCCCAGCCCCGGAGCCCTTAAAGAGGTAGACTCTGGCCGGACTGCACGTGCCAGATCCAGGCCTGCCAGCAGTCTCTGCCCCTGACCGAGTGGCCCCATCATGAGCCGGGCAGCCAGAGCCAGCCAGCTACCCCCCGCCCAGTCCCCCAGCACCCAGGAGCCAGCCAGGGGTCGTAGATGTCGCGCTCCCTCGTAGACTAGTAAGGAGATCATGGACCTCATTGAGGTTTGGGGGCAGGCCCCCAATATCCATGATCTCTGCACTAGATGGAGGAACGTGGCCATCTACGGCCGCATAGCTGCCACCATGGCCCAGAAAGGCCACAGGCGCACCCAGGAGCAGGTGAGCCTTAAAATTAAAGAGTGTGGCAGGGGTATGCCAGGACCACTCAGGGAAGCTCCTCAGCAGGGGCAGACACACCTGCTCCTACTTTGAGGCACTGGACCGCATCCTGGAGGGCGGGATGGTCCGTGCCACCCCAGGGGCCAGCGAGCTGGGACCAGAGGGCCCTGACCAGGGCGCAGAGGAAGAGCTGCCACGGAGGGTACCACACCAGCGGGACTCCCAGAGCTGTCCCAGCAGTAGAATCACCAAGGTCATCCAGGGAGGCTACACCATGTAAGTGCCATCACTGTCCCTTTCCCGGGGGGTGGAGAGGGTGACCAGGGTCCACGCATGTCAGCCTTGCTTCCCACGGATCACGCAGCAACCTGTGCACGTGCGAGCACGAGCCGTGCCACCCTTGGGCAGGTGGCTCTAGCTGTGTGCCACACGGGCTGTGGCCTGATAGCCACATGCGGAAGAGACCTGACATGCTCCTGACCCTGGGGCGGGACACAACAGGATGCCCTCCCTTCACAAGCCCCCTCTACACAGAGGCAGGGGACATCTCCCCCCCCACCTCGGCCGCACTATACACAGCACAAGGGCATGGGTGTGGTCTCAGGGCAGCTCCCACTCCTGGGGATAGCCGGACATTCCGACCATGACCTCTGTGCAAGCACAGCGCCTCTGACGGTGCAGGGCACGGTCATCCTGACCTCGCCGAGGGGGGCTGGGCTTCACCCACTGAGTCCTCAAGGAGAACTGACCACTTGTCTTCTTTCTCCACAGCCGCCCCAGCTGCCTGTGCAGGGCGCACCACCCCGCCCGGGACATGCTCCCGCAGCCGAGGGCTCCACAAGTCGACCGCAACACAGCAGGGGTACTGAGAGCAGCACCTGGGGGCCCTGCGAGCCCTGACCCGCATCATGGAGCAGCGGGAACAGAAAAATGGGAGTTCCGGAAGGAGATGCTTGCCCAGGGTTGTGCCATCTGTACCTATCTGCAGACCCTGGTGCAGAGCATGCTGCCTCATGCTGCTCCAGCACTTGCTGCCCCCCCAGCTACCATTCCTCCTCCCCC
>CM057845.1:15090647-15116229 GCA_030068395.1 Apalone spinifera
CTACATTAGCAACCCTAGTTCGAACTAGGGTGGCAGTGTAGACATACCCATTCAGGCACAGGTTCCGGGGCCATACGATATTTAGTAGTAAAGAATAATTACATTCGCTACTGGAATTAAAGGGTGAAATTCTATGATATGCATGATACAAGTCAGTCTAACTAATCACAGTGGTCCTCTTCAGTCCTCAAAAACTCTGAACTCTCCAGTTGCACTAAAAATCCCTTAGAACTTTTCACTAGCCATATTGATTCTGAGAATGAACAACAAAATATACAACATGTAAAACAAAATAATTAATTTCTTCCCCTTCCAACAATCCCAACATTAAAGAATGCATGTCACCAAATGTGCTAGTCTGCCATGAAGTGTTAATACTTTTGAACAGAAATGCTTTAGCTGCCAACATAAAACACTATATCTGAAAACAGCTGATTGTACCTGAACTAATTTCTTCCTAGGCTTTCCCTATCTCTATTTTGCTTTTTCTTCTTGCCATTGTTTCAGGCAGAAATCCATGCAAATACAGATTGAGCTTCTCCTCCACTGTTCTACACACATCTGAATCTCTGTAATAATTTTAATCTACTGGGATGGCAATTAATAAATGGGAATTAAGATCCTTGGGCTTTGTCCTATCTGCTAAATTCCCTAATTGCTTTGTTCACAGTGAAGGGCTGAGTTACTGTGTTGAGCTATATGTAAAGCTCAGAAAACACAGCTTTGCTACATGGTTAACACATGAAGGTTAATCTCTTCAAAAGGAGCACATGCTGGCTATGCCAGAGGAAATTCATCTAGTATGCACCAGTGGGTAGGTGCATAAGATAAATTAAAATAGGTAGCAAATGAGGTGAGAAAGGAAAAGCCAGCATGAAACAGCAAGTTAAATTGATTGATGAACCAATAAAGTTGGACTCTATGAATTTCTATAAAGTTGGGTGTCTTGGGTAGTTTCATTTCTTTATTACCCAACAAGCATTCATGTGGCAGGTAACTCAAGCTTTTATTGATCTTGGCAAAACAACAAGAGCTATTTTTGTTAAGACAAACTATTCTTTAGCAATTACACCCAACAGGCTTTATATCAAAATCAAGTAGGTATTTCTTCAAGGCCCATATCATTTATTTTCACTGTACAAACCTAGTTATATATGGGCAGTCAAAGGAAATATCCCATTCTTCATTTATAGGAGTCTCTCGCTGTCCCTTTTCACAATATCCTTGGATTTTGAAGAAACATATTGCTTTCCACTTTTATAGCTTTTCTCTCTTAAATTCAGAAAAAAATGGTTTTTCTTCCTACATTTCAGGGTTTTTTTACTCAACCTAAACACTAGGACAAACCTCATGAAAGAAGGCAAGTGTGAAATGTAAATGTTCTTTTTTGATGAATGTCCTATCAGAGAGAACTAGTTTTCTTACTCTGGGTTTCTCTTTTCTGATGAATTGCATTAAAAATCATGTCTGCATGTATTTATCACAGAACATTATCTCAAGAAAAGCAAAATATTCTAATTTATGAACCCACTTCTGCAAGGTGATAATACTGTAGTGGCTTTGGATATGCTATCTTAAAATGTCTTTAGAGCATAAGGAGCATCATGAGCAAGAGACAGATTAAAAATTTGCTGTTATCCATTTGCTATCAAACTTTGGCACTCGCAACACATCACAGAAAGCAAAGTTAGCTTTCTATCCAGAGTAGCTTTTAAAAAGGCAAATCTCTTGCTAGTGCGCTGACTTGTGAATGCCATATAAAGTTCCACTACTTAATCACAGATTTGGGAAATTATATCTCATAATGGTGAACCAATGTGTCAATGGTACTACTCACATAGTCCACATTAAGCAGGTACTTAATCTGTTTGTTGAGTCACGGGAGTTAAAATAGAGGTGCAATTATTTGACACTTTTATTATAATAGGATGTCACCAAAATGTCTCAGACAACCCCACCCATCCTGATGTACCACCAACATTGCCTTTCATGATTATCAATACGGTCTTACTGTTTCCTTGTAGTCCTCCATCTATTTGTCTGTGTGCTTCTGTTGTTTCTTGTCTTAGATGGTAAATTTGTTGGGGGAAGGAATGACTTTTGTTCTGTGTTTGTGCAGCACTTAGCACAATGGGATTCCCTGTCTACGACTGGCAGGCCTACATGCTCTGGTAATATATACAAATAGAATAATTTCAGATTAATAATTTCTATTTTTGAATGAAGACTTAGACGTCACTGTGAGATGTTAAGAATGTTTACCATAAATGTTAGTAGAAATTTTGAAAAAAACTTTACTCAATGGAACACTACTATATTAATATGAGATGTACATTGTAAATCTTATGAAATATCCCAAGGTAACTGTACAATTCGGGATAGCACCACACTAAGTCACTTAAGAACAGACCTTTCAAAGTTTGACCCATTTTAATAAATATTTCTTCAGGTGTGGAGTGCTACTCTTTAAAATTCCAGATTATTCCAGGTATTCAATACAAGCTATTATTATAGACACCAATTATACAGCAACTGTTGATTTTAGCATCTTTGTACCTACAGCATCTGAGAAACAGAGAGGTTAAAAAGAATGCTAAAAATATCTTGCACCACATGGTACATACAATATGGTTAGATTTAATCCTACGCATACAGAATTCTTTAATAATTTAATAGTGACTTCATCATTCTTGCTCAAGTTTGAGACTGTGTTCTATCTGGTGGAATAAATCTTTATCTGGTAGAACAAGTATAATTGGTTTTTTTTAAATTTCTCTGGCTAAGCATTTAATGGAAGGGATACTGTGTCTTAAAAACAATAATGTTCTTGACTTACATTGCTATCTATAATTTGTGATGGTGCAACCAATGAATGTTGGCATTAGCCTACTGAGGGAACGAATGGCTGTCTTTCACACTCACCAATGGTGGGGGAGGCTAACGAGGCAGTTGCCCTGGATCTCAGTGATTCAGTTGCCCGGGAGTTCTGGCCACAGAACTGACTAGAGCCCCTGGCCCTTTAATTAATTACTGGAGCACTATACCGCACTGTGTGTGCCATGAGGGGATGGGAGCATGCTACATTCCAGGCAGTGCAAAGGTCTGGCTGTCACTCTCAATACCCCGCCACTTCCAGGGGCATGGAGCTGTCGGCACCCCTGTTGTCTTCATCCTATTCCATTATTATTATTTCTTTCTGCATTCATCAATAAATCTGGAAAGAAGACTAGCTTAATTTCTATGAATAAAACAAATGTTTAATATTCAGAGATTTGAATACCTGTTCCTGATATCTAGACTGTACACACTGTAGCTTACTAGTCAGCCATATGGTAATTTGTTGCAACTTAATATATATTTCTAAAATTGTCAAAATGTTTTTTTTCTCTATCAGATTGAAGAGCAGCTAAGTGACAAAGGACACGGTCATTTTCTTTTTTGAGCATTGCTGTAGAATAGCACACCCATCGGCCCATCCCTGTGCTGTTTCCACAATTTGTCCTTTTAAAAACATTCCTTAAAATCAATTATCCAAGGTAGACAAGAGCCCCAACAAAAATCCCAGATGGCTCAGTGTATGCATTTTGCTCATGTTCTCTTTCTTTGTAATGGACCAAACTGAAATTCTGGATTCGACACATTAAACTTTGAAGGGTTTGATCTCCCCAAATTCTGACCTGATGTGATTTTCATGACTGAGGTCAGTCTCTAGCTAAAAATCCTTTAGCCCTGGGAAACAAGATTCCCACCTATGATCTGACATCACATTTAGATGTACAGGATTTCCACAGGTGCCTGAACAGTCAAAAGTCTCTCTCCAGCCAAAAGGCCAGGAAATGAAACTTGCCAAAGTAAGTCACACTCATCCAGATGCTGCGGTTGTTTTCTGAGCAACATATTTTAAAACTTGTTGGCAAGTCTGGACTGCAGATGGAACCCGCCATATGAATGTATGCATGTGTGTGAGGGGGTGTGGGTACAGTTCCAGTTCTTCAACATGCAAAAGGAGAATGTGAATGAACTTGTATCTGTTCAACACCACCATCAGGAAGAAAAGGAAATAACCAAGCCATCCTGAGGTCACAATAATATCCAGCATTCTGAAAAAAAATACTATCACTAGCTGTATCTGTGTGGCAATCCATACAATCTATATTAAGTGTGTGTGTGCATGTTTGTTATATATTATATTTATGAATATGCAGTGATAGGAAATGGATGCTGTTCAAACAGGCAGGATTTGTGTTTGGCTGCACAATGAAAATTTGTTTCAGGAATTTTGGTTGCCACTCCTTCCTCCACTGACCAACACATTTTAGATAGCTCTTCTTGAAATTGTGGTCACACCTGATGAGGTAGTACAGATAGATTGAGAAAGGTCAAGTCAACAGAATTGTTAGTGGTGCTTGATCACATTTTTATCCTGAGGATACCTCAGCACCATTATATGAAAATGCCTTTGGGCTTTCTCTTGTTTTGAATTTATGCACGAATGGAGCTCACAATAAAAAGCTAAAACTACCACGTTACCTTCAAATCTCTTCTTCAAACCCACCTTTTCCATGATAGCTACAAAATTCTTGTTAATGGCTAATCTGCTGATAGGATCTTTGGTTTCCCTTTTGCACAATTTATTTCACTATCCATAATCATCTCATTACTACCTTGATCTCTCTCCTATTTGTTTGTTGCATCTGTCTCTCCCATTACATACTTGCAAGTTTTCTGGAATGGGAATATTGTTTCATTATTGTGTGCAAATGCTTGGATTAAGGTCTCTAGATCATCTCCCAAACAAACAACAAATACATAAAATTATTTGCAGATGTAATCTTTTTACTGTTAGCCTAG
Organism: Apalone spinifera; assembly: GCA_030068395.1. Lineage (NCBI taxonomy): Eukaryota > Metazoa > Chordata > Testudines > Trionychidae > Apalone > Apalone spinifera. Next base: position 15,095,499 of record CM057845.1, read on the forward strand.
AAATGCATTTTTAAACATTGTAAATAAATGTTAAATAACTATATAAAATATAAAAATATCTTATTTTTAAGTTCTGGCACATTATTATGAATTTATTTTGATGAAAAAATAGAAACATTTTTTGCTACAGCTCTTTCACAAAAAGGGAGGTGTGGACACTCCATGGGGTTTCTTGCGCAAGAAACCCCTATCAGAAAAAGCACAGGTGCTCTGATGGCCATTCTGTGAATGGCCATCAGAGCTTTCTTGCGCAAGAGCATCCATGCAGTGTGGACGCTCTCTTGTGCAAAAGCACATTGCTTTTGAGATGTGCTTTGAGGTCTGGACGTGCTTCTGCGCAAGAAGTTTTTGCGTAAAAACTCTTCTGCAAAAGCCCTGCAGTGTAGTCGAAGCCGATGATTGGCAGACAGACAGAGATCACTTAAGGCTCTGATGTTTGAAAATGTTGGATATAACCCACCTGTGCTTCAGTTTCTCATCTGTAAGACCAAGATAATATCTCTTAGGAGGTAAATAAATCTTAGAAGTGTTCTGAAAATATATTCACTGATGTTTGGAAAGTGCTGTAAAATTCTTGGCTGGAAGGTGCTATATATATAGTGAGAACAAATTATTGCTTGCTGTTTCCTATCCAAGATATGAGTATATAAACATGTATCCCATGCTTTCATCAGAAAACCCAGATGTATCAAATGTGGTGTTTTCTTGGATTCAGCACTATATCTTATTTCTTAATTTAGGATAGGAGCCAGTGTCTTAAATCTAAAGAGCTAATACATGCAATAGAGAATGAAGCATTTGTTTGCAAGAAATTCATCTGTTTGTTTAATATTCTATGTACATGCATATTCTTAAAAAGTCAATGAACATTTTCAAAATGTCAGTACACATCTGTGCATCATTGTATGTTTTCTGGTTTTAATCAGAGCCTGCCCTTGTGACGAATTAGGATGAGAGTGTATGATTTCCCTCCCTCCCCCCCCCCAATTTACAGCATCCATTATTAACTATTTGGTGATGTGACCTCAGGATCCCATCAATACTGACTGGGAGAAGCAATACCATATGATAAACCAGGCCTAACACACTTATTGCTCCAATACACTGTTGTCCTCATCTATATCTAAAAGGTGTCGTGTGAGGTATCATCTACAAACCGATAACACATTGATCATTAATATTATTGTGTGATGTTTTTACAGAGAGTGTATAAAGAATTACAGATGTGTGCTGAAAATATGTTCTTTAAAAATGTGTTTGGCACACAGTGCATAAGCCTAGTTTGTCCTTGACAAGGAAGGTTGTTTCATCTGGTGAACTGTATCTCCAATGTGAGTTAAGCAACACAAGGACAGAAACAATGGAGGCACATTTACTTATAAGTAAAACAAAGCCATCAAACCAGCAAGTGGGACAGATGATGGTGGTGAAATCACTGGAATGGTTTGCATAAGGAGGTGGTGGAACCTCCATCCTTAGAGGCTTTTAAGGTGAGGCTTGACAAAGCCCTGACTGGGATGATTTAGTTAAGGTTAGTCCTGCTTTGAGCAGGTAGTTAGATTAGATGACCTCCTGAGGTTTCTTTCAACCCTAATCTTCTATGATTCTATGATTCTTCTATAATCACTTAATAATTATGATAGGGGGTTGAGGCTATACCCCCAGGAAGCATGCTTTTCCCTTGAGGTAGAGATAACAGACATCGGGAAATAAAAGCAGAAACAGAAAGCCATTTTGGCATCCATCGCTTGAAGGACAAAAGAGGCCAGAGATCTTCAAATTTGAGAAAGGTGATCCTTCAACCAAGTGGGTGAAATCTTTGGGAACTGACTGCAGGTGAGAAACCTACTTAGGCAAAGATTGTTTCAGACCAGGTTTGGGTAACCTTTTCTGGATCGAGGGCCACTGACCCACAGAAAAATCAGTCATGAGCTGCACACAAGTGAGAAGCAAAAAACCCCAACCAAACAAACAAAACAAAAAACCTCCCCAAAAAAGCAAACAACTCCCCCCTCCTCAGTGACATAACCCTGACTGAGGAGAAAGACACTCCCCACATTCCCCTCACACACCAGTGTCTAGGAAGGCCCAGGCTAGTAGATTTTGTGTACTCTAGCTCCGTGATAGGGCAGCGGGGAGGGGAGGGCTGAAGCACCAGCGTTGGCTCCCGAATGCTAGGGGATGGGGGGGGGTGGTCCTGAGCATCAGGGGCCAGAACCAAGCAAGCCAGGGGCTGCATTCAGCCCCTGGGCCTGAAGTTCTCCATCTCTGTTTTAGACACTAGAAAGTGTGTTTTGTTTGGTTTGTCCTTATTCATAGCTCTTTCACTCTCATCTGAAATGACTTACAGTGATGGTCTTTGTTGTTTTATTACAAAACAATCTTGATGCTGTTATGCTGAGGTGAAATGTCACTCTGCACCTAACCTGCACCTAACCTGTGCTCTGTCTTTTTGGAGGCAGTGAGATTAGGAACTTTCATGAGGGTCCAGTGAGAGGAGCTGTGTAGTGCAGGGACATGTCTCTGGAGAACTCAGTAATTGGGATTCACTAATGGTTACCTGCAAGGGAAGGTTTGGGCTGGCAGAGTCCTGCAATGCAGATATGATCATTTGTCAAGGAGCAGCAGCAAAGCTCGGTCCTGCTGAGGTAGAAAAGTAACACAGTATCTCGCAGTTCTGGGTGCCAGACGTCACATCAATATACCTCAACAACTTCATAAAAGAGGCTTTCTGAGATCAGATGTGGAAACAATCGCTCGATAGAATCAAAACAATGCCTGAGAGAAAAGATAGTTTACCTTCAAAGTCTATATATGTCCAGAAACATGAATGCCTATCATAGTTATCAAATGTTAGGGAACCTGCTTCTCCCAAAAATGAATCCTGCCATGTACCAACCATTTCCGCTAACTCCTACACCTGCTCACCCTCTGTCACAAAAGGGATGGGCCTCTCCCCTGGAATTATCATCTTTGGGAGGAGACTCAGTGGTAATACCCTACTGTGGGCAAAGGGCAGCTAACAAACTTGTCTAGCTTCCAGCTATTTCGTGGGGAGCAGCTGGCCCCAGCCCCTCTCCCTGCTCATTATGAGACATGGCTGGTAACACTGAAGGCAACATTTTAGAAACTGAGGACCAAGCCACCTGCCTAAGAATGGGGAGTTTAGATATGTTCATACTCCACAATCAAGATATTCAGGTATGGACTGGACAGCAATCACCTAAGTGCTATAGTGTGGCTAAATTGTAAAAAACAACAACAAAACACACTGCAATACTCAATGCTCCGAAGGAAGAGCTAGAAAGCAAAGAGAAAAATGTGATTCAGACAACACACTGAAATATCTTGACTACATCATGGGAGATGAGGGCTGTGGCCAAAAATCCTATTAAGAAATGAAACAATGAAAGGCAAAATATTTTGTTATTCTGGTCACTTTTGGGGGCTGTACTTTTACATTCAGTGGCAGCTTAGATGTCTGTGGAATATCCTATTCTCCATGGTATTCTTTTACAAGCCCAGCAAAGGTTTACATGTTTACAATGACTATGACCATGTGTGTTAAAGAATGTTCTCTATCTAGATGTTTGTCCTGCAAGGTGTTAAGAATTCTATTCCAATCCAGAAAAACAGGTCAGCACTGGCTTAACTTTATGCGCATGAGTAAGTCGACTGATGTCAAAGCCACAGCCCTGTATGTTAGTAATAGGGCTATTCTTGGTTTAAATAGGAATTTTTTTGACTATGGACAGAGTACTAAACATATGGCAGGATTAAGCCCTCAGTATGGAAAGTTCCATGTCCCCTATCCAGTCAAGATATCCCAGGGAGTAACAAAAAATCAGACACTGTAACACAGATGTGTGGTTTTATGTCATGAATAAAACACTGTGGGGTGCTGTTACTGACAAATAACCTTCATCCCGTATTTTTCACACAGTTGTCTTTTATTTCCTTGAAATGCTAGTGCTTGGAATTGCTTTAGGCTTCTCAGGAAGCAAACAGCCAATTTGCAATTTCATAAAACATAGGCTACAAGCTTATGCCAGCACAATTACGATAATTCTAAACATAGAGGGATGCTAGCTTGCTAAAATCTGAGCATTTTCTAATTGAGAGTAACCCTAAAGAAAGTCAGATTAAAGTGGATAACAACAATAACAATAATAACAAAGTCACTGGGTGGGCATTTGACATCTATAGATATCCAGTATTTCACCTTTGATCTTTGCCTGTGTGGTTACTAAGGGTATGTCTACACTGCCAACCTAGTTTGAACTAGGGTGGCTAATGTAGGCATTCGAACTTACAAATGAAGCCCGGGATTTAAATATCCCAGGCTTCATTTGCATGTTCCCGGGAGCCACCATTTTTAAATGCCTCACAGTTCGAACTCCCTGCCCGCGGCTACACGCGGCACGGATTAGGTACTTCTAATTAAAGCTCTTAATTCAAACTACCGTTACTCCTCATTGCAGGAGTTCGAACTAGGGTGGCAGTGTAGACATACCCTAAGGGTGCATCTACACAGCACTCTAAACTTGAAATAAGATACACAATATGCGCAACGCAAATTGTGTATCTTATTTCAAAACTATTTTGAAATACCTTATTTTGAAATTTGGTGCATCTACACAGTGCAAAATTTCAAAATAACGTGCTATTTCGAGCCATCCCTAATCCCTTGTACAACGAGGTTTACCAGGATGGTGAAATAGCGCAGCCGTTATTTTGAACAATATTTTGAAATAATGGGTGGTTTGTGGGTAGCTACTTTGAGATACCACCATTATCCTGAAATAGCCGTGCACTGCAGATGTACCCTAAAAGACAGGGTTTGATTCTCTTTTTATTCCACTATAACCAGAGGAATAGTTATAAAAACAGTGAGGGGAGATTCAGACCTTTTATCTTTTTTGTTTCATGTCTACTAACCTCCACAATATGCACTGAAAACCACTCATACTCTTCTTGTTCTAAGGCTGCAAAATATATATTGTATAATACATTTCCATTTTTCTATCTTTGTAGAGCATTTCTGTGGCACTATCAAGGCAGCTGCTCTCAATGCCTAAGGAGTTGCAGCTGTTCATGGACATGTCAGGAAGGAGAGGGTTTAGAGCTTGTTTTGAGGGTTCCTACTGTGTACAAGGTTGGCAAGAACTGTGGAAAAGGAAGGGTATTAAAATAAATGTCAGTGAAGCTGTTTCCCGTAGCTGTGGCTTTGGTCAAATGGGATGAATAGCTATGGAATCCTAGGATGGTTTTTTGGGGCTTGGACCATTTGGGCACTTTCCAAGCAATTCACAGGCAGTCAACAGATTTAGGAACAGTGAATATATTGTTGAGGGCTTTGGTTCTCAAACATTCTCAATATACCTTACACGGTCAGTCATGTTCATAATAAAAGAGCTGATTCCCTTTCTCATTTTAAATTTTGTCATTTTAGTGTGCCAGCCTCTGAAGTCGGACACAGCTATTCTTCAATCTCATTATCCTTTGGGGCATGCTATTAATGCTATTACAGGGGTGAATAGAGGTTAGTGCAATGATGCAACAAAAAGAGACTTCCCCAGTTTATTTTGCTTAGGAGAGATATAGATGATATCTTTCTGACCTCAACTAACTAGGATAGCCTAGAGTTCTCTCTGCCAGCTTTTTAAGGTCTCAGAAGCAGCATTCTTTTTACAATTGTGCAGTTACTGTAGTATGACAAACTTATTTTTAGTGAAGAAATGGATGGAGAGTTTAACTAGCCAGGAAAGATAGCACAGAATAGGAAGAAACTTGTCCCACAAGAACTGTATAGAATCCTTTTTAGAATTCTGGGTAAAGTGAATTAAATTTTGTATGATTTAATGTCTTGCTCCAGTCTTTTGGCATCATTTATAGTAAATTAGAAGATTTAAGCATTATTTCTCAAGTCCTCAACTCAATTAATTTTTTGCTTTTTGGAAAATAAAATGAAAATGCTTTTCCTGGAGAAAGAGGACTACCTCAGCCCTCTCTCACTGCAGCATCTTGGGGCCAAGTGAGAAGCATCTCTCCATGGCTGCTGCAGCTCCAGTGAGCACAGCAGGGGGGAGGGCACATGTCCTCCCAGCTGGGGCAGGTCCCAGTTCATCTGCCTCCTGCACTCCTCAACCAGACTGAGCAAATTGTGCACTTTCTTTTCACTCCCTGACAAAATAGAACAACCAGCAATGTCCCCATTCAAACGGGAGGGATAGAGCTTTAGCTCCCTGGGGAGTGTGGAAGATTGGAGCTCAGGCAGTCCTGGATGGAGCGGAGGGGGGGAAACCCAGAGCCAGCTCCTTTCATCTGCCTGGTGATTCTGTCTCTTTTCTGCATGGTTTTATGAGAAGCAATCCCATTCCAAGCATATCCAATTTTCCTGGCACAACCAAACCCTGACCTTGCTTTAAGCTATGAAAAGTGGAAGCTGAATACCACATTTGGTAGCCCTAGCTCTTACCATTTAGGAGAGTTCTTGAACAAATAGACAAACCCACAAACAGACACACACAGACAAATTCTCTCAAATATATAGTAGACTAGAAGATTTATCCATCTTAACTCAAATAAGTTTTGTTTTTCTTAATTTAAATTGTTGTTTTGGGGTGGGGCTAGGGTTGAGGGATGCAGGCTGCCCCAAGGAGGGCAAAACCCCCAGCTCTCTCTAAATGCAGTAGCTTGGGGCAGGTGGAAAGTACCTCTCCATAGCTGCTGCAGCGGGCACAGTCAGGGGAAGGGTGCACTTCCCCAGCTTGGGAACTGATAAAGACACACAAAAAGACAAACTCTGAAATCTACAGTAGATAGCTCCACCACTTCTCGTGCCTGGCTCAATGGAGTTATTGCTATCCTGCTCCCCCATCTCTGGCCCTTTGCGGCCCCCCGTGGTCATTCTAAAGTATAACTATCCCTCCTGCCAGACTCCTCCCTTTCCATTTTATGAGAAACAATCAAATTTCAGTCAGATCTCATTGTCCTAGTACACCTAAACTCTTACCTTGCTTAAAGTTATTATAGTAGGACACTGAATGGTGGTCCTAACTCTTACCATTTAGGAGAAGTTCTGGAAGAAGCAGCCTCATAGATGGACAGAAGCAGACAGACAGACAAACAAACATCTCTAAAATATATAGTAGCCTTGAAAAAAAGTTAGCACTAAGCTAGGATGACATCTTCTTAGGTGTTGCCTCTATACGATTCACATCTACAGCTTAAACATGTATCAAAATCTTTTCCATATCTCTCCCACTCATCACAGTTGTGTGGTTTTAATTCCTCCAGCTACCTCTGTACCTGGTGCATGTGACTGGAAATTATTTCTTTCAGTGCTTAGGATATGCCATAATCTCTCAGCCCCATTGTTGCAGTGAAGAAAAACAGACGAAAAGGTAGAAGAAGGGAAAGAATGACTTGGAGAGCTTGATTCCCCCAGAATCCCCACAACAGTTGTGTTCTCTTGAGAAGAATATTTTGTGATGCCTAACTCCTTTTATACATCCAGGCCTCTGTGCCCCAGTTCCCCATCTGTAAAATGGAGATAATAGCACTGCCTTATCTACTCCAGTGAAACAGGGTATAGCTTGTAGAAAGGATTATCGAAGCAGCTTGTCTCAAATAAACTTTACAATAATTTATTCTAAAATAAGACTCTATGACCTTATCTATACTAAGATAGATACCCCCATCAATCTAACCTACGCAACTCCAGCTATGCAAATAATATAGCTGAACTTGATATACTTACTGCAGTGTCTTCTGTGAAGTAAGGTAAGCAGGGACTGCTCTCTCAACTCCAGCTACTCTTCTTTTCCTGGTTGAGTAACAGAGTCGACGGGAGAGTGCTTGGAGATTGATTTATTGTGTCTAAGCAGACACGATAAATCAACCACCAGTGGATCAATTGCTTGAGCTTTGATCCACTATGTAGTGAAGACAAGCCCTATGATACATGAGAAACCCAAGTTATGTTCAATAAGAACCATATGTGTAAAAAACCAGATACCCTGACCAAACTGAGCAAATACAATATTAAGAACAGTACATGAGCTATGATGATATTTTATTAATATGCAGTAAAGGATGGACTAGGTAAACCTCACCTTTTCCCATCAAAATCTATGGCAAAACTCGCACTCCTATGGAGTAAGATCCACCCCAGGATTTTTATACTAATGCGTGGGATCTCATGAGCCCTGGAGATCAAACAATTTGCTGAGAGTCTGTTTTTATCTCTCAAGTCACCGACCTTCCGTCTCCATTCTGTTTCTAGGCTTCTGCTATCTATTAGCCTCATATGTAGCAAAGCATTTAATTCTGAAGTTCTCAATGAAATTTATTAATGTGTTCATCATATCAGCCACTCATCCAGATGCCCAACTCTCAAGAGCCAGAGACGTTTGTTAAAAAGGCATAAACTAAACAATGAAATTCATGACTCCCAAGACCACTGTGCAAAACATCTAGTTTTGCTATATTTAAGAGATCCAACACTTGACTTCTAATGCCCCATTCATAATGTTAGTTCCAATCATAGTTTCCATTGTTCTCTTACTCATAAATAAAGAGTTCTCCCAGTATTTTGTTTAAGCCCTCCTTCCAAGATTCTTTGTAGAAGCCATTCATCTCTGTAATATTCAGAGTCTAGTTAAATGGATTCTGAAATTCAAAGCATATCACATCTACTAATTGTCCTGTATCTATCATGGTAGTAATCTAGTTAATATTCTAGAAGACAATCAAACATGATATTACTTGTTGAATGCCTGGCAGCTGGTTAACCTTAATCAAACAGTGCTTATCCTTCTACCATTTATAGGATACTTGTGCAAATCTTTCATCATGCCATGCAATAAACGGAACATTCTACAGAGTCTTATTTTGTAATTATCCTTATCCCATTAAAATTCTAAAGAAGCTATGACAGCTAGTCAACAAATATCCACATTGCAAACTAATTTGGGAATTAACAATAGGAACTAATGTATATGGCTGAAATTTTCAAAACTGCCTAAGAGGTTGGAAATTCAATTCCCATTAATTGGGTGTCTAAATCTCTTGAAAGCCTTTGAAAATATAATCTTTTACGTCAAGTAAGCAGATTCCCTATGCTATTCACATACCTATTGAATAAGATATCAAATTAGATGGAACTTTACCAAATGAACTCCACTTCATAACTCACTCTTACTAAAAACAAGAGAAGAGGTGAGAAGAAAGAAGGGAGAGATTAAAAGGGGGAGAGGAATCATATTCTCAGTTTCCTCAGGGAACACAGGAAGGAACTCAGTCCAGTGGCTGCTTTTGCTTATGATTTCCTTGCATAGATACTTAAATACTATGGTGATGAGTGAGGTGTAAAATCTAAATAGATTTGTGGAGCACTTCTGATCCTCTCCCCAACCCCCAAAAAACCAGTTTGTAGAAATTACAAGCTGTGCACTAACAACTTGCAAACAAATAGAAAGTTCAAACCCAACAAATAAGTTGTTCAAAATGAATAATTTAACCAGTAAGACCCAATAAATCACTAAATCAGACCCTCAGAGGTATCTTTTATTGAGCGCTTCAACATTTATATTGTTCTTGATTGTGTCGTCTTTCCTGCCATATGTTAAATTGCATAAAATAAAATTGTAACATTAAATCACATTCCTCTCCTTTCATGTGTCAGACAGTTACCTATTGGAAACATGTGTTACTCTGACACACTAACAGTTGCCCTCAAGCCCTACACTCCGGACACAATACTCTGAAAAAGAAAGCATATAAAAATGTCACCATGTCCCAGCCAAATATTATGTTTCATTAAAATGATATTATAAATATTTCAAATATAAAATAAGACTTTTAATGTTGTAATAACAACTCCACAGGAGTCCTTAGCATAGAAAGACATGCCAAAGGCCATTTGCAATGTGTCTCTTTCAATGTAAGATTGCGGCTGATTCCATGGCGAAGGATAGAGTATTTATCTTGGAGGATTTAACCCATAGATTTACTTTCCATTCACAGACAGGCCAATTTTACTGTAGACTGTAAGCTAGCTACAGTATGAATTTACCATTTATATAAACAAATCTTTTTTGATTTATTCTGGGATAAGGAGAAGTATACAAAACAAAACTAACATTGTTTCACCTACAGCTTTAATAGTAATTTAACGGGAAGGTTTTCAACCATACTTTTTACTTCTGTTTATAATCTTTGGATCAAGCTTTTTGTAATCTTAAAAAAATGTAACTAAGCAACAGGGAATGACAAGTCCTGTTTTGTGTTTTAAATTGCTTAAAGCATGGCTGCTTTTCCCCACTGCTACTGTGCTTGTTCAACTTTGTTTTTACTCTTTAAAAAAAAAAGTATAGATTCTCCTTCTAATTTTTGTTATTTATCAGTCAGTGGGACCAATCCTGGTCCTATTGATGCTCCTATAATCTCATGCCCTAAACTTTTAAAAATCTGTCCCAGCATGAACTGGTCTCACTTTAAAAACTTCTGAGAGTCATTTGGGGATTCTCTCTTGTTTCATTGTCCCAAGCTCCGTGTGATGAATTTGGGACAGATCATCTTAGACTATTATAACAATATCTGTCATCTTACTAGTAGAGGTAAAGATGAGGCCTTCATGGCAGCATACTAGCTTATCACACATGTCGCTCTACTGCAGAGTTGCTTTCATCTTCCTCTGAAGAATCTAATATTGGCCATTGTCAGAGACAGTGGACTAGATGGACCAAAGATCTGACCTAGTATGGTAATTTCTATGTTGTGTTTGATAGGAAATGAGAAACTATATCACTTTTTCTGTTTGAATCTTTGAGATCTCCTCCATTGCCTCTCAAAATCATGAAATTGAATTGAAATCTCTATTTATTGGGCTTTAAAATTTGATCCTGCTCATAAATTGAGAAGTAAAAACTCTTTTCTAACAGAATCAGCTGTTCAGAATATATTGCCCAGGCTCTATGCTCAGTGCCATTTTGGCTTTGGCAGCTGCGGTTCAACAGTAAACAGTAACATAGCACAACCATTTGGATGAAGAAGTGAAAAGTAATACCTGACATTTAGAGATAGTTCAGACCAGGCAAAATTACAATTAACACGCCAATTCTTTCCAAAAGTGCCATAGGTTCTTTATGACAAAAACAGTCAGTGGGGATTTATTTTGTTTGTTTGGTCTGAAAGACTGTGAAGTACTGAGGTTCAAAAGGCTCTCTAATTAGGTTTCCAAAAGAGGGAGAAAATTTAGCTGTTATTTCTTAGGGCAAAAGTCCAACAAAGCAGCTGAATCTTAGTGAAAGGGATTTTCATATCCTTAAAAAAGACTTTTCTGTGATTTGGGGAGAGATGCTGGATATTATTTCATCAGCTCTAGGAAAATAGCTTGATAGCCTGAGAGCACTTATCTTTCCCTTCCAATATTTTTTCCTTTCCGCTACAATGCCTGAAAACGTGTGGGTTTTTTTTCAATTAAAAGTCAAACCAGAGTAACTTAACCTAGCAGTTAAAATATTGAAAGAAGCTTTGGATGTATCCAATGTTTATTATTTCCTCAGGAAAAGTGGAGGCCTGTGTAATGATTCATTATTTTCTATTCTCAAGCCTAGGAAGAAACACCTAAGGAAGGAACCAATCAGCTGCAAATTGCAAAAATGCCTTGAAGGCTTTGGGTTTTAAAGGAAGAAACCTACATCATGTATTTGCTCCATAAGAAACACAATGAGACAGTGGGATGGAGTCCTCAATCCAAGCCAGAATCCAAGATGAGTCACTGGTGCTAATTCAGAACAGGGATTAGAGGAGTGGAGATAGCAATCCCCTCCAAAAGGATATCTGTTAACTGATCTATATGGTGCATGGAGACATTGCCAATACTCCTGGCCCAACTTCTAGCCCAATAGATGAGCTCCAAAGCTTATCTACTGGATGTAGGGAATGAAAGGAGACCTTCCAGGCAGGTTTTTGCTGCTCTTCCACTTTTGCAATCATCCTACAGATCTACTTTGGGGGTGTTAGTGAATGCATGAAGATTTGTCCCTTAGCTTCTATTTCTTTTTATTCATACACAACCAAAGTGTGCAATACTTAGCTACACTGAATACTTCCTTACTAGAAAAGTGGTTTCATATGATTTCATAGATGCTACTAGGTCAGTCAGGAACTAATCACTGAGTAAGGTGCTATAGTCTAGCTGTAAGTGTAGAAAATATTACCCTAGGTGAGATGAGCATGTTCAATTTTCAGTGCACAAATACCTAAATGTAAATTAAAACAAGAGAAATGGCTCATTTATAGTATATTCCCCCAGTTACTACCATGACATCACAAATATAGAGTGTTACTATGAAACTGGGGTCACAGGGCTTAACAATATAGTAATAAATATGCACTAATATATGGTGCTGTACTTGTTTTATGGGCATAGTTCAATATAGTGTAGTGCTCCTGAACCATTTGGAAATGGAAGCCATGAACTATTACTTTAATGAAGATGCATTAAAGCAGCAGAGCCAGAGGTCATAATCTCTCTCTGATTGTGATATCTTCCTATCTGTAACCTTATCTACACATAAGAGTTATATTGCATTATCTATCCCAATATAGTTAAAGCAGCTAACGCACCCCCCTTTCTTCAGTGTGGATATTTTATTAAAGTGCTTATATGACTAGACCTTATTCCAGTACAGATAAGGGAATAAGTTATGGTAGTATAATGCATCTTTACATAAGTATATTTTACCGAATCTAGGGATTGTACCAGGATTGGCAAAATAAACTGTGTGATAACCCAAATAATTACACTGGTATATAATATGTGAGCAGATCAGACCTATATTCTAGAGGACCAGTTAATCTTCAGCATTCACTTATTCTTTTCTAATGCCCCAGAAGGTCAAGACCATATTTGTCTCATAATGATTTCATCTATTCCTCCTTCTTTTTGATTGCATTCATGCCATCTCATTAAGCATATGCATTCTTTACTGCCCTAAACACTAATACCATGATGTTGCCTTTGACCCTGAATTTCCCCTCACACTACAGCATAAAGCAATGTCCATACCCACTTATTCAACTGTAAGTAATTTTTAAATAGGAAAAATCTTGAAATGTACTTTCTAATTATAAGTAGTGATTTACCAGAAGCCAATTAAGTGACCATAAATTGGATTTGTTGAAGTAAAAGCAAGTCATAGTGGAAATAAAGACATATGCAGCATGTGTTTTAATGAGAAAAAGATGCAATTTAAAGTGCATAAGGTTTTGGCTTTTTTGCTCTCTCTGTCTTGAAACTGCTATCAAACACATAGCTAGAGAAGACTGCTGAGATAAAATCTACATTCTAGGCAACTATCTTTATCTTATGTTAACTTTAAAATATGATTAGGACTTTAGTTGATTACTAATAACATCAGTGATTCTAGTAAAATAACTACTTGAGTTTTTCCATAAATACAACTTGATTTATCTCAAGGCTTAATTTAATTAAAAAAAATTAGACACATGCAATTCATCTCTTGCTAGACATATCTTGGACATCAAGTTATTTTTAAATTCCAGCATTGCATAAAAAGTCATTTGATAGTTGCTAAGAAAAGGATCAGATCCTGTAAACCTTGCATGTTCAGAATTCCTGCTAATATTACTTATCACTTAGATGCAAAAAATGCAAACAAGTGTATTAAATTGTATGAATTATTATCTTCATTTTAAACAAAGGGAAACATTGGCACACAGTAATTTTCAAACATGGACTCTGATTTTGGGTGTCCAATTCCTTTTACTTCTTAAGCAGAACACCCAACTTTGAGGCACACCATATCAGTACAAGTTCTTGCAAATGTTTTGCCAATTAGATTTTTGTATACATAAATATATATGGATTTCTTCTTGCACATATGAAACTGTCTTTCTGAGGTTCATTGTAATCCTCCAAACTCATCTATCCAAATCAATGGATGGGCATACTATTGGCACTAGGAAATAAGCATAAAGCAAATGGCTCAGCATAGTGAAAAATCTGGGTATACATAAACATTCCAGAATTCATGCAAAGCTAAATAGTCATGGGTTTCTTGGACATGGGAGTTGAGCCTTTAGAACTGTTTTCCTGCATGCACGTGACTAATCTGCTCCTCATGTGAAATGCAGGGAAGATGAAAATATGTTGCTTATTGCACAGTAAGCTCCTATTACTAGGTTACTCATAAAAAAGCAGCATGATGAGTAAATCCAAATGTTAGTAGAGCTTACATGTGTAGTCCCCTTACCTGAGGAACCTCCAAACCCTATCAGAAGTATTCTGATTATATAGGACTTTTTATGTGATATGCTTGCTTTGATGGTCTACCATAATGTAGCGGTGGGTATGCTTTGGGACAAGACTAAACCTCCTAGGACAGAGGCTGCTGTAGTACACACACACACAAACACACACACCAGAATTCATTTTTTGGGCAGGGAGCTAGAGAAGAAAGTTGCTTTTCCTTCTGTGGCCTTGGCCAAAGAAAATCTGTGATGGAGCTCATTTGTTGAGTTGCTGGGGTTGAGTACACAACCAGGGTTAAGACTACATTACAGCTGACACAACTTGTTAGTTCTTAGCCACAACTCATAGACATCTCTCCAGCTGGGTAGTGAGAATGGAGACCGGAGAGTATCACTTATGCAAGAGAGCTGAATTCTGCTTACAGATGACTGAAGGAAGAGAGAGTTGTCCCTGAGCTATGCTCTCTGGGTTGCAAAGTCAGAGTTAAGACTTGATGTGGCCCTATGAAGTCTAAGAATTAAAAGTATGGTCAGTATCAGGAGCTATTCCTCCTTAATATAGCTACTGATATTGCCAGATAGAACTATGCAGCCTATGATGGTCATAATACAAAATTGTCTCATTCCTTCAGTGATATAGTGCCAACGGCTTTCTTCAATTCAAGTGTTACATTCAACAGTAGGAGCAAAGTTTAGGCAAAGGATCAAAATAGCATAGTGCATACAATACTATTTAACCTCATTCAGTGTTATGCTTCAGTAAAAGCTAAGTTGAAGGTCTTCCCTCTTGAGTTACAAGAAAAGAACAGAACAATTTACACTACTTTAGGAAGCCAATGAGCTTGTTGAACATCATTAATATTTCATGTCAACTTTGCGTAAAAAAGTCTACGCCTCTCTCCTCCCTAGAGAGAGCAAAGATGTCTAAGACCTGACACGGGGCTATGAAGAATCATGGAACATGGCTGCTGTATCACTGGTACATGACTCCATGTGTGCAAACTCACCGGGAACAGGAACTGCAACAGGTCCCACTTGGCTAAGTGGGAGCATTTCAACACGGAGATAATACCCAGGGCACACAAGTAAAGAATCAGGAGAACCCAGCTGAGCAGCAAAGCAGTATGGAGCAATAGTAAGAGGTCTGCCAGAAGTGGAAGTCGATCTGAAATGTGAATGCATGTGCAGCTACCTTCTCGCAGGAAAACTCATCCTGAATGTCACTAAACCCACTTTCCAAATGGGTTAATTAGGGACCATTGAGATATCAATTGTGTGTGGATGCATGGCAGTTTGTCTGGAAAAAAGCCTCAAGTGAGTCCCAAAACAAGTTCCAAGGCTAGACAGGCCCTTGGAGAATGTCCCTCTCAATCTATTTTCCCCTTTCTCAAGGAAGCTGAGATTTCTTAGAGAAATAACAAACAAAAACCAAATCCTCCTTGTGTGTCTCTGACCCTCCATTGCCACATTGCTCAATTATGTTTGTTACTATGTTAGAGTGTGGAATATTCCTTCTTCCTTACTTTTTTCCAGTGAGTCAGCCAGGCTATCTTGGAGAATATCCTTGTTGTGTTTGAATTAGATTCACTCAGCCTTTAAGGAGTCTCAATTTATTTTGAAAGACCCCCAGAAATGTATTAGTCATAAAAGAGCCCAGAAAGCCAATTTTAAGAGTCATAAATATTTGGATGTGACCCACTTGGAACATACATCAGAAATCTGGAAACATAAGTATCTTCGCAAGTTACATAAAAATCACATTGACATACTTGATGCAGTCAAGGAATATATGGATATCAGATTGATCAGACTACTGCAATCCCCATTCAAATGGTTTTCAGTGCTTTTACACTGTAGTCCAGTGATTTAAGAAGTATTGGCATATTAGAGCAGTGCATAGACTGACAATCTATGTAACCACTTCCACAGGTACTGAGTGAAGGGCAAAAAGAGTGTCCTTTATTATTGTTTGGCTCTGTAATTACATTTAAATACCATCAAATCCCAAACCAATGAAATGAACATTCATGTTTTACTGAGCTTTTAGCCACCTGGATTTCAAGATATATTGCCCTTGTTCTGATATCCTGTGCTACAATACAGGTTTCCCAGAAAGAGCTTAATCAAAACAAGCCTAAATACATATAGGTGGAACATAACACTCATGGATCAAGGGTATATGTGAGGAATTCTCGATTGAGTTCTAAGTGGAGCACAGGATCTGGTCCTAGAGGTGGATGGAGTGGAACTGCCTGGCAATCATGACCATAATGCCATTAATGTTATCATCCTTCTGGGGCCGGTATGGACATTCCTATGTGACAGCTCACGTGCAGATACGTTCTAACTTCCAAAGGCTACTTTGTACTAGTTTTAAGGGAGACTAGGAACAAAATGTATTTATAGGAAAAGTCACAGTAAGCATCTAACATTAGCCTTATATTAGAGTCTTGCAATACTGCATTGGTTTACCTAGCTATCGGCCCAGTTGGGCCTATGTAGATTGTAACCACTTTGGGACAGAGAATTTCTGTTTGTTCTATGTTTGTACAGCACCTAGCACAATGGGGCCCTGGACCATAACTGGGGCTCCTAGGCACTATGATGATACGAATAATGACAATAACAAGCCACGGTATTTATTCTGGGACAAGTCATGTCTTTTATAAATTTGTACAGTGCCTAGCACAATAAGCTTCAGTCTCAATTAAGACCCTGTCTGTAATGCGATACAAATGACTCATTAGTAATATAAATTTAAATAATAATAATAATAGAAATAAGTAATACAACAGTAATGATAATAATAAGCATGTCAGACACACTAGAAACAAGAGACTAAAAATGAGAAGCCTTGTTCCAATTGTCCAAACAAGGAGAAGCATAATGACAATCACAGAAACCACAATATTTTATTTCAATTTACTCGGGTGAATGAGACCACAAACCCATGGCAATTTTTGCCAGACAACCAAATCTGAAGTCTCAACTGCCTGTGAACCACTGAACAGAAGTTTCTTCTCACCAAGCTATGAGCTACTTAAAATCAGAGGGCTGTTTTGCTCTAAGTGATTTTCCCAAGATCCCAATTTACATTACATACAATTATGCAAAGTATGCAAAAGAGAACTTTGTCTCCTGACTCTCAGTCTGGCTTCCCATACAGTGGATCCTATCTGACTGCAATGTATGACTTTCAAGAATGGGCACCCATTTTTTACTTGTGTAAGTAATTAGTGACACAGTTAAACCCCGTGAAACTAGTTGAGTAAGGAGAGTTACTCACATACATAAAGGTAATTTGGTTTGGACATTTGCTTGTTTGTTTTGCAGTAACCATAGTATTTGAACATTGCTCCTATATACTATAAACTACAGATTTTTGGTCCAGTTCTTCAGTCCAGAAGCACCTAAAACTCCTGGGGTATGTCTGCAGTGCACGCTTATTTCAAAATAAGCTATTCAGAAGAAATACTCCAAAATACTTACTTTGAAATAGCACGTCTACACTAGAAGGAAGCCTCGAAATTAGTCAAAGGCAGGCTTTCCTAATGTGGATTCACTACCTCGATTTAGATCCCGAGGAGGCACTGGGGAGTAATTAGTTTGAATGGCCCTGAGGAGGAGCTATTTCAAAATAGCAGCAGCAAAGCGTCCACAATACAGCTATTTTGAAATAATGTTTCAGAATAGGTGTTATTCCTCGTGGAATGAGGTTTACAGAAATCAGAATAAGCCGACTATTATTTCAAAATTATTTCAAAATAATGGAATTGCTGTGTAGACACTTGCATTGTTATTTTGGAATAATGGCCGTTATTCTGAAATAATACTGCTGTGTAGATGCACCCCTGGTGACCTCCAAAGGAGGTTTTTGATATGCCAAGTCTGAACCTTTGGAGTTTATTGG
Source organism: Apalone spinifera (assembly GCA_030068395.1). Taxonomy (NCBI): domain Eukaryota; kingdom Metazoa; phylum Chordata; order Testudines; family Trionychidae; genus Apalone; species Apalone spinifera. The sequence continues at coordinate 15,113,692 of CM057845.1, forward strand.
CAAAACTGACAGACATCAACAAAAGTTCTAGCATGAGTAAACTTAAACAGAAACATCTGGAGCTTATGACTACATTTCCATCATAAAATATTGGGCCAGATCTTCAGCTGGCATAATTAAATATAACTCAGTTGATCTATGCCAATATACACCAGCAATAGGTCTGGCCTCATCTTCCCAATAAATAAATTTGAATGTATTCAAATTCTACAGACAAAAACAGTACTTCTCCTTTTCAATTAAGTCCCACAAATGGTCAAGTTAGTCAATTTTGCTGCTTTTTGCATTCGTATAGCTCAAAACTTCAAGCTGCTGGTTTGAGACATGGATTAGTGCATTGCACAGGGACATGCTGGAAACAGAAAGGAAACATTGCCTGCATGATTTCAGCCTTCACATGTGGTGTAGTTTTATTCAACAAAAAGATTTTTTTCTTTTTGTTCCACAGTCTGGTGATTTTATGGTGTATTTGGGACATGTCTATTTTGAAAATATTGTTTTATTTAATTTTTGATAAGGTGCCCAAAGGCCTTGGGGATTAGAAGCCAAAAAAAATGATCATTATATATATTTTTAGCACATGCATTTTGGGCTTCATCCTGCAAACATATGCTTAACTTAACTCACATGAGATGTTCCACTGAAAACCGTGGGATTGCTCGCATCTTAAAGTTAAACATGTGCGCAAATGTTTGCTGGTCTTGGGCCACAGTGTGTCAACACAGATCAGAAACATGTGAATTTTATGTGTAGGGGAGGGGCAGTTCAGTGTCACTATGGAGGACACAGAAAGAACCCAAGGAATGCTTAACTCTAAATCTATGATAAATAATTTTCATTCTAAATCCCATAAATACATATTTATTGTTCATAAAGCTTCATAAAGTCCATTGAGACAGTATAGAGTATGTCCTACACTCCTTTGATGCAATTCTGGCCTCAGTGATTACCATTGACTTCAATGAGACTAGGATTTCAATTCTTACATTTTATTTTGGGATCTAAGAGGCTAGAAATGAACAGAACCTTTGTCCCAAGGAACTTTCAATCTTTGGATAAGGTAGATGGTACAAAACAGGCCCAGAAAACCCTGGCTGACCAGATGAAATGTAAACCCAAAACAGAGAAGATTCTTTTAGGCAATTATACTTCTTAGATGACTTTTCACTGACATGCATCTAGGAAGAAATCTGTTTTAAGGATGATGTAATGGAGAAGAGGGTTACCATTTGCAATGCAAAAACTGTTGAAGCATAAGAAGCAACAGAGGAGAAAACATGAAATCAGTCCTGGAAAAATGTTATGAAGGGAGAGCTTGGGATGGATGCTTGATTGGAGCATGGAGACCAGGTAGCAAAAGGGAGAGATTAAAAAAAAAAAGGCTTTTGGTTGAGCCTTGAGGAAAAGGACAAGATGCTTGACATGGACTCAGGAGTTAAAGGGAAGCCAGTGAAGAATATTGGCAGCAGAAAAGCGACCTTATCTGCAATAATGTGGATGGATGGTGGGGAGGGAGGCAAGATGCAGGATGGACAGAAAAGGGGAAGTGAAAGAAGAACAAGGTATGGACTTAGGTAATAGGAAGAGGACTGGAGAACTACATGGCAAATTTAATGGACTGGTAGATTTTTAAGGCCAGAACTGACAATCATTACACTGGTCTACAATTTTTTAGAAGTCGTCTGCTTCAGAGATAAAATGTGCTATTTATTATGTATTTTGATGTGCTGAATTCAAATATGACAATTAAAACAACTGATTGGCTACTGTTTCCAAGATATTTAAGTTTTTACATTTTATACATGTATATTGTGTAGATAGCAGAGTTTTAACCATAAATTGTAAGCCGAGGTCTTTTCATATGTTTATGGTTGCTTTACATGATAATATTTCACCTGTCCTGTTTATGTAACACTTTAAAAATCAGCAAAAGGGTTATATAAATAAAATTTATTATGAAACAAAAGGCAAAAAACTATTATGTACATAGTTTAGTCCTATTCTGTGTCTACTCGGCGCTTCTTGGCTTGTTTCTTGTATTCATTAAATGGAGCATTTCTTGTCACTCCTGCAATAGTCTACAAGCATTGATGGGCTCCATTTGCCCTGATAGCGTTTCTCCGTGCTCGTTGCTCACTGCTCCGCAGTTCGGTGGAAAAAAATCTAGATGAGAGTGCAAAAAATGTATCTTTAGTGACATGTTGCAACCAAGGCTTTTGTATGCCTTGAGGAGGTTTTCCACCAACAACCTGTAGTTGTCTGCCTTGTTCTTTCAGAGAAAATTTATTGCCACTAACTGGAAGGCTTTCCATGCCGTCTTTTCCTTGCCACGCAGTGCATGGTCAAATGCATCATCTCGAAGAAGTTCACGAATCTGAGGACCAACAAAGACACCTTCCTTTATCTTAGCTTCGCTTAACCTTGGAAATTTTCCATGGAGGTACTTGAAAAGCTGTTTGTGTTTTGTCCACGGCTTTGACAAATTTCTTCATCAGACCAAGCTTGATGTGTAAGGGTGGTAACAAAATTTTCCTTGAT
>CM057845.1:15126146-15142997 GCA_030068395.1 Apalone spinifera
CCCCTCCCGGCAGCCACGCTGAGGCCTGGTATTTTTTTCCCGCAGCCCGGTACCGAGCCGCGGCCCACAGTTTGGGAAATGCTGCTTTAGAGGAAGATGAATGAAAGCCTGTAGTAAACAATTATGCAATAACCTGCCCATAGGAAAGTTCCATCCTAACCTCTAGCTTGGTTATCTTGTGATATAAAGCATGAGGGTTTGCACATAAGGCTATGATTATGTCATGGAGGTCATGGAAATCACAGAATCTGCAACCAGAATGGGGCTAGAGCTGTCAGCCAAAGGAGGCCCCAGAGCTCTCACCTGCCACAGGCGACAGGGCCCCACCCTAGCTCCCAGCCTCAGAGCTCCAAGACTCAGTGGTTGCCCTGGGCATCTCCCAGCTGTTCAAAAACAATGCCATGGTGGGGGATCTTCTGAGCTGGTGATGGACTCTGCTGTTCTTAGCCACCAGCCTGAAGCCCCGAGCCATTGTGGGGTACCTCCACAGCTCCTGCTCACTACCCTGAGCCTTAGCTTCCATGAGTTTTTGTTTATTACTCATGACCCTGTCTGTTAATTTTTCCTAAAAATAACAGTGCAAAAGCATTGCCTTACTTACCCCCCTCAAGTAAGTAATAAATAACTAACTAAATAAATTAAGAATCTAATATAGCCAATGTTGTTCTTCTAATGTAAGTATGAAAGCTTTTATTACCCATCTAGAAGTCCAGTTCATAGGAAAGTTACAGAAATGTTTGTTAGTCTTTAAGGTGCCACATGACTTTTCATTGTTTTTTGCAGATACAGACTAACACTGCTAGCCCCCTGATACTTCAGAGGGATAGCCGAGTTAGTCTGTAACAGGAAAAACTTAAAAAACAACAAATAGTCTGGTAGTACTTTAAAGACTAACAACATATGTAGATGGGATTTTGAGCTTTCGTGGGCATAGCCCACTTGTCAGAAATGTTTGTAAATAATATGCATCGTTATGGCCATTTATCTACTTTTTAATTTGTCCCTCTGAAGTTAGTACCCATACAGAAATACACACAGTGATAATCTGGGTGCTGTATTTCTGCCCTGGTTGTAAGTATTAACAATATAGAAGCTATTTAAATGAACAAAGGATGTGTTTGAGGAAGTGGTTGCGTGCTGGGAGGGGCGGGGATATCACCAATTACCATTTGCCCTTTTGGCTGGAAGAAAGGCACAGTTCTCAGCTTCTAGCATGCATGAGGTAGATAATATTGCAAAGCGAGATGGTAGGAAAAAAGGCTTAACTGTACCCTGATCAAAGAGTAAAGCTGGCAAGCACACCCCATTTGGGCAACAAATGGACTTCAAAGATCTGGCAGGATTTCATTTTTATTATCTGTCTTGTGTGGCATTTTCCAATTAAGAACAATTTGTATTAAATGAAGTAAGAGAGAGCATTCACAGCATGAATCGAGCCATTGCTAAAAATAATAAATTGGATTAGCTTGGCATCTAGTTCTTGGCAATTTTGAATCAAACGCTTGGACTGTAAATAAGGGAAATAATTGAGGGATGGGATTGAGTTCGTGCTTCATATTTCCAAAAAAACCAATTCCATGTGCTCTGTATCAGCATCATGTGGGCAAGGAAGGGAATTCAGTAGATGTGCGTGTTATTTGATTTTTTTTTTAAATTCACCCCAGTGCAGAGGTGAATGTAAACTGAAACGAGGCCTATGTATCATTTAAGCCCCTTGGACCAAATTCTTGCTCCGTTCCCTGAGATTGCAAGACTTCTCTGCACCCTGGCACAACAAACCACTGTCATTCCAGAGTGCCTGGGAAGGAAGCACGTTATCAGGAGCCTGCCTCAGAGCTGCTCCCATGCTGTGCACCATGGGAATCAGCTCTGCAGGATTTCCTGATATGAATAGTCAGAGCAGCTCCTTAGGGAGAGCTGAGATTGATAACTCCGCAGGATTCTCTGATCTACCTTACACTCCCCATGGTACTAAAACCACAGAGGGTACACCAGTCCACAGGCTACTGAGCAGCTCTTCAGACTGGGGCAGACTTCCTCTTCCTTTGTCCTTGCTGGTGGGTGGTGGTGGTGGTCTGAATGTAGGAACAGGACAATAGAAACATTTAGAGGAGAGAGAAAATGACAGGAGGCTAAAAGTTGAGTAGGGTTTTCTACACATCTTCTACTTGATGCAAATATCCACATCATAAGAGGAAATGATGATCTTACAGTCAAACACAAATAGATGAAAGTCCCTGAAGGGCTTAATCTTTGTTGATACAGCATTCAGCATAATACAACTTCACTCCTGATGTGGATTTTGATTGCTGCTATAACATAAATGTTTAAATACAAAAATATAAAGTATTGCCACTAAAAATAAATATTAAGTAGATTAAATTTAATGGGCACCACCCCTTTGATTACAAATCAGAGACAAATTTGGTATAGTGATCTTTGTCTGTGTAACCTGACTTGTCCAAGGACAACCTGCCTAACACACATGGATATCAAGCAAGAAATTAGGTATGTCCCCAAGAAACTAGATATCTGAGATTAGCTAATTTATTTTAAAAATTAAATTTAGTCACAACAATTTGTGGTTCATTTATGAGGAGGTTACATTGGGAAGCACAATTTTAGTATTCAGATGCATGTCAAAAGGCTAGTCACTCAATGCACCCAGAATTATAAACCACAGGTCAATAGGAGACAATAAATAACACACTTCCAATTGTCCAACCTTAGAATTTAGATGTGCCAGGTTTCCAGATATTGTTTATTCCTAGCCTGCCCCTTTAAAAAGCAAAAGCTTATGTTAAAACTCATTATGTTAGCAGTACATTAAATTCTGAGTTTGTTCATATCATGTTCTGAAAAAGCAGTTAAAAAGAGATTTCATGGGGACATTTTCAGTCTGTAAGAGTTAATAGGGAAGAAGAGTGTGATGCTAATTAGCATCCTAAAGTAATGTAGTGTTGTTAAAAACCCCTTGCAGAATAGATGTCAGACTTGAATCCTAAATCACACATCTTACTTAAATGATGGAATCTGCATTCAAAGGGTGTTACATTTTCACTTTGCAGACTTTAAACTTCCTGACTGTAAAATGCAAAATCTAGCTGCATAAGTACTGTTTACACTTCTGGAGCAGATGTTTATTGCTCTAATAATGTCTCCATCTTAAAAGCCTTTCAGTGATGCAAATGAACCTATAATACAAAGGCAATTTTCCACAGTTCAGCTTTTTAAATGTTAAAAAAGTGAAGGGTTGGTTGTTGTTGTTGTTGTTCTTGTTTTGTTTTGTTTTTAGACCGGGGAAATACTAAATCCAAAACCCTTTCTAAAGCCACTGAAAAAGCACCCGAATCTCACTAGAGTCAAGTGAAGAGGTTTCAATGTCAAAGTTTTTATAAAGCAAAGCATTTGGCATCTGTAGGCTACCAATTCATGATTTTGTGATATTAACAGGGTTCAGTAATTGATTTCATGTTGAAACCTTGCTTTTTCTATGCCCACTGTACTCTTACAGGTCACTTCAGCTTGCCAAGCTATGCAGGAGTTTATATATTACAAACAATATTAAAAAAAAATAATATGCCAGGCAGGATCACACCATAAATATTTATTAAGCTAGGCAAAAGGCAATAAAATAACATGCCTCTAGGAAGATAAATCTCTGATAAAAGTAAATTTTTAGATGAGTCCCCGCAGAGCTATTCCGAGATAATTTTTTTGGCATATGTGGGTAACAAGTGCTCTGTTAAAGTAACAGAATACAATTATAAAGACTTCCACAGGAAACATTCTTTCTATTTTATAATAATGCACAAAATGAAATGTATTGATAGATCTTTGCCACCATTTTTCCATTTGGGGACAGATCATAAAAAAATTCTTACAACCATTGAATTGAATAGGACTACTTGCCTGAGTAAATGAAACCCAGTATCAACAAAGGTGAAGACTTTTATTATGACTATTATGACTATTTTTGTATTGAAGTTAGTTTGTATATTTCAATGGGTATTCACAAAACAAGATGGGGGGGGGGGGAGATTTTATTGCAAAAATACACCTGAAGTGTGGGAGACATGGGAGTAATGTCTTGTAACTGGGAGGAATGTTTTTGTTCCCTACCTTGGCAGAGACGTTTTTAAATGAAAAACTTGAGTTAGGCCAAACTAGTTGTTTTGGCCACATTTTCATCATAATGTAGAATAATTTTCACCAGATTCAACAGTTTTGATTTTTCTTCCTCAAACAGTCTTGTCTAATATTATTCAAAATGAAATGACAGTTATCCTTCAAGATTTTCAATCAACTGTTCACACAGAAAATAGTTGTAGGACAGCGATGGGCAACCTGCAGCCCACGAGCCAAACATGGCTCATCAAGGAGAGCCACTGCTGGACCTCCAGACAAATTGTTTACCTTGAGTCCATAGTTACAGATGGTCTCAGCTCCCATTAGCCATGGTACACCATTCCTGGTTAATGAAAGCTGCAGGAAGCAGTGCAACCTGCAAGGAATTTCTGGCCATCACTTCCCACAGCTCTCATTGGTGAGGGACAACAAACCATTGCGCTTGGGAGCTGAGGCGGCTGTTCCTGTGGATGCAAGGTAAATACTCTGTCTGGAGGCCTGCCAGGGGCTTACCTTGATGAACCATGTATGGTGTATGGCCACAAGTTGCCCACCACTGTTGGAGAAGGAGGAGGAGGAGAGTTCTGTGTAGTTCAAAAAATTGTCTCTCATCAAGAGAAGTTGGTCCAATGAAAGATATTACCTCACCCACCTTGTCTCTCTCATATTGAAAGCTCACCATTTCTAAAACTTTAAAAGGTGCAATGGAGGTGCCAAATCAATTCTCATAATTCCAACAGATATGTCTCAAAATATAATGTAACTACTTGCAAATACAATAGAAATTCTATGTAACATTTCTGTAAAATGTACAATTTCAATTACCAGTATGGCACATTTAGTGTAGTATTTGAGCACCTCACAATCTTTTAACCCGAAAAGGTGTCAAGTAACTAAAAGGGTGTTACAAGGAAGAAGTAGAAAAATTGTTCTTTTTGAACTCTGATGATAGGACAAGAAGCAATGAGCTTAAATTGCAGCAAGGGAGACTTTTATTGGACATCAGGAAAAACTTCCTAACTGTTAGGGTGTTTAAATACTGGAATAAATTCCCTAGAGAGGTTGTGGAATCTCCATCATTGGAGATATTTAAGAGCAAGTTAGATAGACATCTATCAGGGATGATCTAAATGATGTTTGATCCTGCTGTGAGGGCAGGGGACTGGACATGATGACCTCTTGAGGTCCCTTTCAGTTCTAGTATTCTATGATTCTATGATATTTTTCATTACAACACCCCAGGGAAGTATAATCTCCTTTTTACAGATGTGGAACTGAGGCACAGAGTGACTTGGCCAAGGTTAAATAAGAAGTCATTCACAGGGCAAGAAATGAAACCTAGATCTCCTGAGCACGAAACTACTGTCCTACCCACTGGGCCATCCTTCTGTACTCTGTGCAGTGAGAGCATCACAATGACTTAAGTGGGAACATCATCAGGCTTTAAATGTTTAAATATAATCAGGTAGGTTTTGCATAGCCTATCAAGTGGGTCTCCTAAAACTGTTTTACACACACTTTTTGAAATCTGTATCAAATAGTTTATAGAAATTAAGCTGTGCCTTTAAGCAGATATAAACTTTTAGCACATAGGGCTATCAATTTACTGAGCATGTCTTTGAAAAGATTTAATACCATTTAGATGGAACTCAAAATATTTGTTTCTTTAAATCATAGATTGTTTCTCATGTTAATTAAAAAAAAACAAATTGAAATTAAGCAGGATTATAACAAAACCACCTCTGTTGTGTTAGCTCTTTTTGTTCCTGGGAAAATCGGATATTTTGAATGCTCATGATTACAAACTGTCTCCACCTACTCAAGAGGATCTTCAACATGTCTTGTGCATGAGGTCTTGCCAGGCATTGACCCATAGTGCAGGTTCACATCTTTTCTGTCAGTCAAAAAGGTTTTTTTAACAGTTACATGTGTGGTGGACCTGATTAACCCTCCCACAACAGTCTGATCCTTGTGTAAACAAAGATCTACCATCTCTCAGTTATCTCAGTTGCTAAGAAAGGGACACAAAGCTAACGATAATCAGGAAATGTTTAGTGAAGTCATTGTTTGGTGTGTATTGTCCATGGACTGATTTAGTTTTAGATAGGTAGAAAAGAAGGAATCTCTACAAAGAGTCAAATTCTGCTGTCAGGTAGACCACTGAATAACCAGTATAACCCCATTGGCAATACTGTGCAGGCACATTATTAACGTGACAAGTATAGAATTTGGTCCAAATATGGGAATGAATGGTGAAACAAGAAAAATCTACCTGGCCTGTTCTCTGTTGTATGTTCAGTCCGGTTCAGAGAACATGGGGAGCACTTCAGTTAAGTAACTGAGCTGCACAGAGATATAGTGCAGATACTGTTTGCTTATGTGTCATGTCTCAAGTCCAAATACAGTAATCTAATAACACTAAAGGCAAGCTGTTCTCAGGAGGTTCTCAGTGAAGAGAGAACTGAAGTCAGGATGTCTAGGACTTTGATGTAGTGTTAGGTAAAGAGCTTTGTGTTTTAAATAAAGAAAGGCACATTGTATAATGGCTTTGACCATTACTAAAGGCTCATTGTACCATATGGGCTGGGTTTTGCTCCCTCCATATCAATTTTACCCCTGTGTAATTCCACTTACTTTAACAGAGTTCTGCCTGATTTACAGTGGTATATGTGAGAGAAAAACGAGATCTTAAACTTTCACTCAACACAGAATAATATTCATCTCCAAAGGTTCACTGATATAGATGCCAGGATCTGTAGGTGATGTAAATCGACAGAACTCCACTGATTTACACCCTCTAGAATCTCATTCTCTTGCGTATTTAGATATAGAATATAATAGGCTGATAGATGCGTTCAAATGGATAATAAAGTTGCTTTGCTGTATACAGCACAGTCCAGGCTGCATTGATATTTACTAGTTTTAATTGAATACTTATGCATTTCGCTATGGAAAGATCTTAGTAGATAAGATTGCCAGACACACGTGCAATTTCCTAAATTTAAAGAATGTGACTTATTCTCAAAAAAATAAATTGTTTTAAAGTTTAAACTTTGGATGTCACATCATGTACTATTCACACAAAATTTTGTGTGCAGGGGGGCACAACAAGGTTTTTTGATGAAGCAATCCCTGCACAGGTCTGTGTGACAGAAGCATCATCTTATGAGACAAGGATGGTGACTAGATGGCATAGCTAGACACATGGCTGCAAATCTACAGGCTGCCTCATAGACATATCGTTCCCTAACATCAAAACTAATCCTCCCCATGAATGCAGATCAAGCCCTGACCAAGTTGTGCTCTTTTGGACAAGGGGATTGTGGAACTTGGACAAGATGTACTCATCTCCAAGCAGAGGGAAACTGCCTGGTTCAGCACCATCCAACAACCTTTCAGAGGCTTGATAATTCGGCTCCAAGGAAATGTGTTTAACTTCATCCTATCCTTTGGCATACAACAACAACCGCAGCTATGTTACTTTGCAGAGCAAAGTAAATAATCATTGTCAGACTGGCAATTAACTGAAACTGTGGGCAACATTGCTAGATGGAAGAAAAACAAAACAAAATATGTAAGTGCCAGGCTCTGAGTTTTGTATATTTCTCTACCTTTATTACTCTGTTGAAATGTTTCTTTAATACCAGAGCGATGCAACACATAATCCCTTGTTCACTTGAAACTGTAGACCGCAGAAAGACAGATATGGTGAGCGCTGCTCTAATCAAAGAAAATAAGAGTAGACATTGAATCCGATCATGCAGTCTGGCTATTTTATAGCTGTCCTGGCTCCTATGGAACAGATCTCTTTACAAACTGAACCCGTTAGAATGCAGACATTTTTGACATTTAAAAGGCTGCATTTGTTTGATCTTAACCAACAATCTGAATGTGTATCAACAGAAAGAAAGCACACATCTGCCACAACCGGCATGTTTACAATCATTTTAATGACACCATTAGATGCTATTTGCCAGTGTGCGCTCATTTCAGGCTTTTATATAAAAAACATGTGAGATAAGTTTACCACCTGTGCTCTATGGAAATAACCCATTTATATGAACAATTTTAACAACATACATTGTATAGCTCACTTGATTTTGCTATGTTCACTAAGTTAATTATGGAAGCACAATTACATTAGCCTTGGAGACACAAAGGGTTTATGTTCCAGCAAAACGCTTCTTTTAGATTGTGGCTAGACTAAGAATTAGTACAAACAGATCTTCACATGCTTGCAAAACACACAGACACCTTTCAAAGCCTGGCCACTTTAGGAAAGATTTTCAGGTGACAGGTGGGCTTATAGGCTCATTTGAGAACTTTTGTTTAAAAGCCCTCCAGAAAAGGGTAACTGCTAGCTTAATCCCCCTTGGATTTAGATGTTTTAAGAAAAATACAAGGCCAGTGTTTGGAAGCCTGATCTTGTTCCTCCCTGAAGTCAGTGGCAAACCTCTCAATGACTTTTTAAAAATATATTTATTAGGTAGGATTGAAGAGAAAGATGGGAAAATTCTGTGGCGATGACTGTTAGCATTTTCATCCTCTTACACTCAGGCTACATCTAGACTGCAAGCTTCTTTCGGAAGAAACTTTTTTTGGAAGAGATTTTCCAAAAAAATCTTCTTCCAAAAGAGAGCACCCACACTGCAAAAGTGGATCGAAAAAGCGATCTGCTTTTTCGGCAGAAAGCGTCGAGACTGAATGGATGCTCTCTCGCATGTGAGCTGTGATTGCAATGGATGGAATGGCTACTAGGGCACCTGTGCTTTTTCCTCTTTCCTCTTCTTCCAAAAGAAATCCCTCTTCCCTGTCCACACGTGACTTTTTGTGAAAGAGCTCTTTCGCAAAAAGGCTTCTTTCTCGTAGAATGAGGATTACCAGTGCTGGAAAAAACCCTCTCTTCTTTCAATTTTTTTGCAGAAGAATGCAATTGCAGTGTGGTCGTTCTTCAAGTTTTTTCAGAAAACCGGCCGTTTTTCTGAAAAAACTCTATAGTGTGGACATACCCTTCGGAAAAAAGGTGTAGCTTTCTATCTAACAAAAAGTAGAAGAAAAGACCTGAAACAACTTGTACTAGGTTGGTAGCAGTGGGTTGGTAACTGAGATATAATTTTAACAATTTAACAAAAGTTTATGGATGAGCACTCCAGAAAGAGTTTTGTTACCACAGCATTCCTCTGGCTCTCCCTTGCAAGAGAATTTATTCCTGTGTATCCAATTATCTGGCAGCTTGATACTAGGGTGATTGGGCATCAGACAGTGAAAGTAATTTAAATTTCTTACAGCTACTGTTGTATTGCTACCCGGGTCCCTGTCAGGTCTTTAAATAGCTCCCTGCTGGCTTTTTTCACAGTGCACACACACGCTTACTTTCACCTTATTGGGCATATTACATCAACATACTTTTTAAAGGATCACATGGTGAAGCTCTTACTCCCACTGGTGAACAGCTACTCACACGAGCAATTCTACTGAAATCAACATGACAATACGTATGAAGTAAATTCAAAATCAGGATTTCTAATCCTCTGTCTTATGGGGATGATATTCCTAAGTGAGAATATGCCCATGTAATATAAAGACCTGGATGGGATGATTTAGTTGGGGTTGGTCCTGCTTCCAACCCTAATCTTCTTTGAATCTATGATTGCTCTGTCCAGGAAGCTTTGTAGAAAACTTTGTTGGCAAACAGCAGCCAAGGTATGAACTATACAAGTCCCTACTTACATCCATGGAAAACTAAGGAAGCTCACCTGTAATCAGAATGATGCTAGCCCCATACACATACCTGTATCTCGGAAGCAGTTTTCAAAAGAAACATCATTAGATTCCAAGCAGGTGCCCAGAATGCGCTTTTCCTCTATGAATCTGTTTATGAAACAGAACTTTATTTGGAGCTGATCAACATTTTTAGTTCAAAATTCATTTTAAAAAAACCAAAAAATTCAATATTCATTTTGTCCATTTTTTTTTCAGTTTTTACTTGCAAAAAAAAGGGGAAAAATGTCAGCTGATGTGATTTGTTCTGACAAAAACACAAACATATTTGAAAAAAAATCAATTCAAACTGTTTTTTTTTTCATTGTAATTGTTTTTCAAAAGAAAAAAAAATCCATTTCTTAATCAGTTTCACTTTTATGCATGGTAATGCTGCTGAAAGTCAAGGGGACCTCTTACCTCAAAACTTTCAATTTTTTTATTTCTCAGTATTTATTTCTTGTATTCCTAGAAGAGAACACTCCTTCTCCTGGAAAATTAGGTATGCTTCCATAGAAATGGCTCGTATTTTGCTTTAGCACTCCTTCACATATTTGTAGTGAAATAATGCTTTTGCAAAATGTAAACATGCTTTTTATGTTATAAAACCGTTAATATTTGCTAAAATCATATTCTTGTAGCCTGTGGGTTTGCAAACCAGCTACAGTCTGAGGGCATCAGATTTATTTCCAAATCACTAGATTATCCAGAATCCTATGCTATATGCTATGTAAGACCAGATCTACACTACATGAGAAAGTTGACATAAGATATGCAACTCCGGCATATCTTCAGCATAGCTGGAATTGAGGTAAAGTCAAATTTCTGTCGTCCCGCAGAGATAGGTCAATGGGAGAAACGCTTACTCCTCATGACCCTGCGAAGCACCAGGGTTGACATAGATGCCATCAGTAGTTTATTTAGAAGATCCTCACTAGACTTGCTAAATCAGGGGTGTGCAATAATGTTTGTTGAGGGGGCCACTCCAAGAATTTGGAAAGTGGTCGAGGGCAACACTCTTTCATGATATTAATGGAGGGGATGTGGAGTCTGGGATGGAGGTTGGGTGCGGAAAGGAGCTTGGGGTAAGGAATTGGGGTGCAGGAGGGAATGTGGAGTCTAGGAAGAAGTAGGGTGAAGGAGGTGGTTGTGACCTGGGGTGCAGAGGGTTGGATTGTGACATAGGGCAGGGAATTGGGGTGCAGAAGGAGGTTCAAGGGTTTGGGTTGTGAGGCAGGGCAGGAGGGGATTGTGATCGGGGGCAGGGGATTGGGGTGCTGATCTGGGAGGGAATATGGATACAGGAGGGGGGCAGAGGATTGGGGTATGTGGAGTAGGGGGCAGGAGTGGGAGCAGAGGGTCAGGGAAGGGAGGGGATGGGGTGCCAGAGGCAGGCTCTGGCAGGAGACTTATCAGCCAATAGCCCAGCACATTCCTGAATCAGCCTCCCTGACTGCCCAGCCCTGCCCCCGCAAAGGCTGCAGCCAAGTGCTCTGTGAATAACTACTAGCCCCTTGTGCCTCCCAGCCAGGGGCCGCCCGTGAGCCTAGGCAAACTAGGCAGTTGCCTAGGGTGCCACCAGCCCGGGCACCCGATGATAATGTCACGGGGCGCTGGGGTGCCCCATGATTATGTCACGGCCATTGACGGCCGTGTAGACGGGGGCGCCAGCTGCCACAGCCGCTCCTGTTCCCAGCTGCCTGTTATTGAAACAGGCAGCTGACACTGGCCGGTTTCTGTCCAATGGGACTGTGCTGGGGGTGGGAGCAGCTCCCAAAGCTTTCCCCCCTCTCCTCACAGTTTTTAAAGCAAAACTGCCCCACAGCTGTGTTTCTGAGCAGTGTGTGGGTGAGACAAGGCAAGTGGGGAGCCTGCCTGGGGCTCCCCACAGAATCCATGGGCCGGATCCAGTGGCTTGGTGGGCTGCATGCAGCCTGAAGGCCATATTTTGCCCAGGCCTGCTCTAAATCTAACCCTGGATCTCCAGTGTCAATCTGGCGGTAAATGAAGACATGCCCTAAGTAGTAGTACTATCATAGTTCCTGAGGCTCCAGTTCAGGGATGCACTTAAGCATGTGCTTAAGGCTCACTGAGATGTGAGAAGATGGAATAGAAAGATTTCAGTGGGATTTAAGCACTTAATTAAAGCTAAGCGAATGGCTAAGTGTTTTTTTTTTAATTAGTGACTGAGCCATTTCTATTTTCTAAAACTATCAATAAACCACATACATACCTATGCATCATCTTTGGTATTGTACAGATGGGTAGTTAAATAAAATGGATTTTCCCCAAGCTGTTTTAAGTTGCTTTTACAGGGGGTGGTTTATATACACATCCCTGAGTGAGTACCGTGAACTAAGCCTTGACACATGTTACGCGTAAACCAGGTGCTCCTTCACTTTCTTTATTAGCCTGCGTGCAGTGAATGCTGGATTCATTAAAGAGCTGGATTCACCCATCACCCTATACTTGAGCTTTCAATTTTCAGAGGGGGTAAGAAATGCTTAGCAAGCAACTTGAAATATTGCACTCCATCTTCTCACAATAGGCTATTTTACCTTGGGGGGAATGACTAATACAGCTGGAAATAGCCACCAGTGTTCTGACAAACGGGCTACTCTGGAGAAGCCAAAAAACATTTTAAAATGTAGGACTGGTGACATGTTTGTGACAAGTTTCCTTCATACATATTCATTTAAAATGGCATCTACTGAAGAAAGCCTTGTATCAAAAAGATGAATGTCCTACAGCTTGCCCAGAATGCATTGTACCTTAAAGGAACACACACATATACGTGTAATGGGATCTAATGTGCTTTCTACATTGTTTTCAGGATAATAAATATTTTACACTAGGGAACATGCTTTTTTCATTTGGAGGAAGTGGTTTGGAGGATTGTTTAGTAAAGTGAGCAATTTCTTTCTCATGCCATTTTATTTTTATTTCCATAAAGCATAAAATATTTTGGCTTTTAGGAGAGCCAGATTATTTTCTCTGACTTGGCCTCTTATTCTGATCCTTAGCACACTTGCATCTGAAGTAAAGGAAATGTGTTTGTGAGCAAACCTTTCACCAAATGAAGGAATTAAGTGTGTATCCAACTCTCCTATACTAAATTATTATCATAGTAATCCGGATTAGAGTACAGTTTAGAGAGACCCTATCCCATTATAAACAGATAAAACAGCAAACAAGAAGAAGAAGGAGAAGTAAAGGATGCATGGAGAAGCTTCTGTGGATTACAAGGTGGAGAAGTGTGCTCCCTGACATGTGATCCATGCGGTCACCTGACTAGCTGGTAGTACAGATGGAATTAGCATCCAGGCTGCCCACGTCACAGTCCACTGCCCTATCAATTGGATTAATTTGGGATGGCCTAAAGATTTTGTCCACAAGTAGAAGTAAAGGGTTACTCCGGGTCCCAAAAGAGATATGGAGGAATGCCACTACCCACTGCTCCAAACATATGCAGAAGTTCAAAGGACTAATAATATTTTTTCCAAATCTATTAGAAGTTTAATACTCTGGAAGTGTGTGTACTCCATGCAGCTGAGGATCGATGCAGGAGGATGCAGAATCAGGGGAACAAGCATCATCCCACCAGCAATAGTGGTTCTGCAACAAAGTCGGTATTGACTAAGCCATGCTGTTAACTTCCATGTACATCACGCCTGTGAGGTTGAACTCGTTCAGAAAGGGGTTTTATGGCTATAGGTGCAATTGGGAGAGGGTCTGGAAGTGCAGCTCCAAAGCAACTGTGCTGATGATAGGATTCTCTGTCTCCAGAGACAGCACAAAGTCACCGGGGCTCCACATAGTTCACCCAAGCATCTGGCTGAACTGAGGGGACCTGCATAGTCAAGAATCCTGTCCATTGCGTGGTGATACTGGCAGGTGATCAACACCCACCAGAGAGAATGATACAGGGTGGGAAGTTCCTAAGGGAACCTTGGTGAGTTTCTTTTACCCTTTGTGGGTTTTTCCTGCAAAGGAGAGTATCTGGCCACACTTAAGAATCAGTATTCCTAGGCCTTGTTTACTTTCTCCTTTATACAGCTAACTCCAGGGTAGACCATATGAACATAGCAAATGTCACCAGCAAATGGGGATGAACAATATGCTGTGACCACAGCTGAATGATGACTCTTCCCAACACAGAAATAAGGCTGCAGTGAGAACGATTGTTCCCCACACAGACTTTTAAAATGTGTTTAAACCACAAGAGAGAAGACTAACATACACACCATCCTGCAGAGCCAAAAGCAACAGTGCCTACAGCACATTGGTTATGCATTGGAGGATATAATCTCCAGGGTCTCCCAACTGATTCTACATTTCCAAGGGAATGTCCACTCAGAACGCTTATTTCAAAATAAGCTATTTCGGAATTGTTTATTATTTTCTGAAATAGCTTATTTCAAAATAGCACGTCTACACTACAAGGAAGCCTCAAAATTAGCCCACGGCAGGCCTCCTTAATGTGGATGTGCTACCTTGATTTAGAGCTCCAGTAGGCACTGCGGAGTAATTACTTTGAATGAACCTGGGGAGGAGCTATTTCAAAATAGCAGCAGTGAAGCGTCCACACTATAGCTATTTCAGAATAGGCCTTATTTCTCGTGGAATGAGGTTTACAGATATCAAAACAGGATGTCAGTTACTTTGAAATTATTTTGAAATAACGGAATTGCTGTGTAGATGCTCACGTTTTTTTTAAATAACAGCCGTTATTTCAAAACTGTGTAGACGCACCTTCAAGTGACTAATCGCCAAAGCTGCTTACTTCCCTTTATAAGATTTTTACCTTCAACAACCTTAAGAGATGTATCTGTATTAGAAGGCTCCAGACTCTTCCTTATTTCCCAGTTTGCTTATTTGTTCCTATTTGCAAAGGAGAGTTAGCCTGCTCTGTATCATATCCCAAATTCACCCTTCAGGCAAGAGGAATGCAGATTTTAAGATCTGCCTTCTGGCCTTCCTTCCTAGCAGGACACAGAGCACCTACCAAAACTCAAACGACAGAAACAAATCCATCTCTGGGTCTGAGACCACAACCCAAACTTGAACTTGATAATGAACTTGAACCTCAACACACAGTGTGTAGGGAGAAGCGTGGACTTAAATCTGAGTCCAGATTCACTTTGGCAGCTTTGGACCATCATTGCTTGTAACTAGGAAATTTGAGGGGTGGAGAGCTATAGCTGAATCTGCTCCACATGGTGCAGTCCAAACGCCACATAAAAATTCCACTGGAAAACCCATAAACCTTATTTTTCCTAAATAAATTGAGACATATATTCTTCCCAGTCACGTTTTACCCCATAATTGCAAACAACAGCTGGATTGTGCAAGACAAATCCTTGGTAGCATTTTATTTTATTTGTTGTAATAGAAAGAAATATTAGGAATAAATTATTGGGAGACAAAGTGAGGACAAGTCATCCACAACCTGGTACAGAAGAGGCAAAATAATTTGTAGAGGGAAAAAATCCTATAAAAATCTGTAGACTAACAGCATCTCCTCTCATTCCAATAGCACCATATTTCCTTTAGTCTGAGTTAGCTTCTTTCAGACTTTCCATATGCCACAAAAGTCTGCAGCATTTCACCCTGTGTATTTTTTTTCCTTTAAAGAAACCATAATGACCTTTTTTTCTTTTTTACTGTGCCTGGCATACGTTGAAAGGTATCTTCTAAGATTTCATTTATGATAGCTCAGAAATGTATGTCTCGCTAAGACTACAAAGCAGACTAATGGTTTTAAAAGCACAGCGATGAAAAGCTTGGCAGGGGAGTCTGTGCTAACTACATATATGGACCATGTAAAGGGGTACAAGAGGTCAATATTTTTTTTCAAAAGAGACAGGATCAGGTAAGGTCACATTGGTTACAGCCAACTGCACAGTGGCATTCTTTGTCATTCATCCTTATCCGAATCCCTAATTATAGGCTGCACAATCAGAGCGGGTGTGCTAAGTTGCAGAACTGTATTGTCCCACGGTGAGTGCTTAGCAAAAAAAAAAAAAAAAAAAAAAAAAAGGAGGAATCTGATACTTTGTCACAGTTTGCAAACAATGTGGCTGAACCACCTGAGGAGGGTCACATTTTTACATTCTGAGACAATGTATTAGTAATGGTGTTTGTCACTTAAAAATCCCGCGAAAGCTCCTTATTTCTTGAAGACTAGTAGAAGGCAGCTTTTCTCTATGGTGGTTTGAGAAAGGGGCAAATAAAATAGAAAGTTTAATTTACAAAGATAGCAGTGATTCCCTGATCTATCCTGAGAAGTTGCCTGTTAGAGCTTTAAACTCAATTACAGACACTCACCCAGCACTATAAAACCTTCTGGGCTGGGGATTCTTTTATATCCAATCCAATACGGGCTCAATGCAAAGCCCATTGAAAAAAATCACTACAAAGACTCTAATAGATTTTAAGGGAATTGAAATCAGAACATAAGAACGGCCGTACCGGGTCAGACCAAAGGTCCATCTAGCCCAGTATCCTGTCTGCCGACAGTGGCCAGCACCAGGTGCCCCAGAGGGGGTGGACCAAAGACAATGATCAAGCGATTTGTCTCCTGCCATCCCTCTCCAGCCTCTGACAAACAGAGGCCAAGGACACCATTTTATCCCCTGGCTAATAGCCTTTTATGGACCTAACCTCCATGAAATTATCTAGCTTCTTTTTAACTCTATTATAGTCCTAGCCTTCACAGCCTCCTCTGGCAAGGAGTTCCACAGGCTGACTACACGCTGTGTGAACAAGAACTTTGTTTTATTAGTTTTAAACCTGCTAGCCATTAATTTCATTTGGTGTCCTCTAGTTCTTCTATTTAGGGAACTAATAAATAACTTTTCTTTATCAGCTCTCTCCACACCACTCATGATTTTATCTACTTCTATCATATCCCCCCTTTTCTAAACTGAAAAGTCCCAGTCGCTTTAACCTCTCCTCATATGG
>CM057845.1:15143097-15176953 GCA_030068395.1 Apalone spinifera
TTGAGACTCTGAAGCTCTGCCTGCCTACCTGGGCCTGCGCGTGGAACTGGAAGCCATTCCAAGAATGCCACCTTAGAGGTCGTGGATTTCAATCTCTTTCCTAGTAGCCTAAATCAGGTTCTGCATATCCTATTTATTATTGATTATGCACTAAGCACCAGCTTCTTGCTTTTCAAGAGAGAAAAATACATGTTCTTTATCCCAATGAACTTATAACGATGATCTTTGGGCAACTTTGCTTCTTATCAAGTAAACAAGTTTTTCAGGTGAGAGTTACCCAATGACACCTTGGCTACCTTCAGCTTGATTCCTGACACAGGATCATCAGAGATATTATGGAAACAGAATTCATTTGAATCCAGAGCAACTTTAATGCCTATGAAAACAAGACAGTAAAGACCACAAATACTTCTGAGGTGGGTTTTTTTTTTCTTACTTTGTAATTTTTACTCAGATGAGTAATCCCATTTCAGATCCATTGAAATCAAGAGTCTTAGACTGAAATCCATTATTCATCAGAGTTTTTTGAAGGCAATGGGACAATTGCATAGCTTACACGTGACTCATGTGAGAATATGGGTTTGCAGGATCAGGCCCTATACTTGTCTAAAATGCATACAAAACTTACTTTAAATATTTTTACTGTTGCTTATTTTCCCAAGGGTGGCAAAGTACTTAAGGAAATATAACACTACCTTTTCTTAAATAAAACTTACCTAAACAAGATAAATGGCATTTACCTTAGATAATTTTGATTAAGGCTTTTCCTAGTAATATTATCTCTTTATTCATGTAGCTGTTTCTTAAAGTGGACCTATCTTTCTTTTCATGTGCTTTTGGCTCCTGTTCAGGAATTTATCATTTTATAACTTCTGCTTTTATGACACAACATAGCTGAATTACCATCTGGGCAAAGTTTTATTGGCCTTGCCCAGAACTAGGCTAAATGTAGCTTTTAAAGCTTGTCATATTCTCAGAGGATTTGTGGGGGTGATTCAAAAGCTGTGAACAAGGGGATTTAAGGTAAGAACTGGAACATGGGAATTCAACAAAGGAGAACCACACTTCCAAACCAAGATAGAATTTCAAAGTACTTTTTGAAAAATATTACTAGCAATTTTTTCTCTGTATTGAATATCATGAAAGAAAATGTTCACCTTACAGACAAAAAGGAGAATTATTTTCCTAAGAGCAGAAACATTTGACCATGTCATCTCATTTTTTAAAAACTATATTCATGCTATCTCACATATGACATAGATTGTCTAAGCTGTGTAAATACTAAATCAACAACATTTTTTCTTTGTGCCGCCAGTTCTTTGGAAGACTTACTGACCCTTTCCTTTCTTTTAATAAATGTAAAGTCTGATCACCAATGGGAATAAGCTGACGGGGCTCCATTGAAGTCAATGGAATTGGCCAGTCTACACCAGCTGAAGCTTAGCCCATTTGTGCGGATATAAAAATCCAGGTTAAGAATCTTAGGCCTGATCTACGCTAGGATCTTAGTCCAAATAACACCCCCCAAGTTCGAATTTGTAAGAGGTGTGTCCATATTACCAAACCTGTTATTCTGAAATAAGGGGCCATGGAATGCAAACTCAGTACTCCAGCTTTTCATGAGGAATAATGCTAATTCCAAACTTGTAAGTCCGCAATAATGTTAGAACTAATTGGCCTCCAGGAGACCTCACACAGCTCCCCAGAACGATTCCTGGGGCTCTGAGTCTGAGGTAGAGCATCCACATTGGCGGAGCCTGCTTCAGACTACATTAAATTCTTCTCTCTAGTGAGGACATAGACGTTCAAATTTGTTAAATCGGGAGACCATAAGTCAAATTTAGTAACTTTGAAATAATTTCCTAGTGCAGACATGGCCTTTGAGACTAACACATAATTTCCCACACTGCCCCTCTCCCGAAAGGCTGATTGAATAGTATATTTTCCATGCCTGTTTCAATATGTACCCTGTGTTGACAATGGAAGTAAACAATGGTGGTATTTTTGAATAATGGGCCATGACACCGCTACATTACTTCTATATTGCACCAGTGTAACTTTGGCCTTATCCACACTTACTAGGAGATCAATGCTGAAGAGATCAATCTCCCGGGGGTTGAATTAGAGGGCCTAGTAAAGACCTACTAAATTGACTGCTGCTCATGCTCCTGTCGACTCTGGTACTCCACTGTGTCATGAGGAGAAAAGGGAGTCTATGGGAGATTTTCTTCCCTTGATCCCCCGCAGTACGGATGCCATAGTAAGTTGAAGAGTATATGAACAGCTATACTCTTCATGTAGCTTTGATTGCGTACTTTAGTTTGACTTTGCCCCCTACTGCAGATCTGGCCTTCAAAATGAGCCCCTCAACTTCATTGGAGTTGCTCTATACTCACACTAGTTTACATGGGATCAGGATCTCACTTCTTAAGCTTCTCTTTACAGGAGTATTTATGGAGGAGAGCATTTTAGGGTTCTGTCTCTTTGCCTGAGCTCATTTCTTTGAAACAAAGTAGAGAGAATAATAAAATCTACACTAAAAAAGTAGATATTTAGAACCTGAAGATTACGCCCCATCTTTGTAATAGTCTTGTACAAGGTTAATATTGGGGTTATCTCGCATGATGATGAGGCTCCTCAACTTTTTGACAATTTCCTTTAATGAAAATAGGCCACTCCTCTCTTGAACTAAGAAAGTCCTGTGGTAGGAATGTGTGAGTATTGACATAGATTGCAAGACCCGAATAAACCACTATGATCATTTAATCTAACCACCTGTATAACACGGGAGTTAGAACATCTAGTAAATAATTCCTACAGCAAATCTTTGAGAAAAGAAATCCAATCTTGATATAAAAGTGCAACAGCATAATTTTAAATTGTTCTGAGGGTTAATCAACCTCACTGTTAAGATGTATACCTGATTTCCTGTATGAATTTGTCTACTTTCAAATTCTAAGCATTGCATCACTTTATACCTTTCTCTATTAGACTGAGGAACTAATTACTAAATATTTGCTCTCTATGTAGGTCCTTATATACTGTAGTGAACACATTCCTTGATCTTCTCTTGTTAACTAAAGAGATTGAGCTCCTAATATATTATTAAAAGCCATATATTCTAATCCATTAAAAAGTGGAGGGGGAAGTGGTGCTCCCAGTAGTTAGATTCCTGACTCTGAACATAAATATTACATTGTTGTTCCCTATCACCCAAAGACTCAAGAATCAACCCCTGTACATGCCTGCTTCTAACTACCCCCCCCCCATCTCAAATTCTGATGTATTTGGGGTGTTGTTGTTCAGTGTTCTGCAATGACCCTCAGTGATATTGGTCAATGACAAAGTTTATTCTTTGCAGCCTGCAGAAGGAATTTAATTTATTATTGAATCAATTACAAGAATACTTCTAGCTAAAGAAATGGCATTTGACAGGCTTGGGTAAAATACATTCTCCTCTTCCCTAAATGCCAGAATGGATGCTGTTGTAGTTTTATTCCTGCCTGATATAGACCCTCAGCCATATCTACATTATTGAACAGACCACAAGACCTGAAAGCTGTTTAAAAAGTCTGATACAGGCCTAAATCCTCCTCCCATTAAAATCAACACAAGTTTTGACAAATGCAACTTATGCTAATCCAAAAAGAGAGAGGACATGGAATATATATTACCCAATTGAATTGGAACATGGTCTGGTATGTTATCCATTTGGTATCTGGTTCAATACAAATAACTTCACAAGGAGTGCTGGACTCCAGGGTCCCATCAGCTTGATTCAGTTGGGCATTATACTACATGTATGATGTTTGATGTGTCCATCATCACTATTGAAATATTGTGAATATCACTCATTCTATTGGCAGGTAAATCTATGTTGGGAACTAAAAGCTGGCCTTATCTTGGGGGAGCCATAAGATTACACTTGTACTGCATTCAGTAGAATTATAGGTTTAACTTATCCCATAGTAAATATTATGTGCACAGTTCTTTCCATAATGGTTTAATTGTATAATGCAGATATAGGTGATATTCAGGGCCATTAGTGCTGAAGTGAATTGTCTTTACATTTTGAATTTATTTAGGCATTCAAAACTTCAAAGTAATCATTCTTGCTTCTTAGTCTGCATTCAAACACCAACAATGACATGATCTATTTGTGAAGTAATTAGTTATAGTCACAAAAGTGATTGCGAAAGTGACACTGCAGGTTTCCTATTAATTATGTCTGACTGTCTTCCAGTTCCAATTAGTTCAATTTACAGGGCTGAAGTGTAGTTTTCTTTTTCATCCTAACTGGCAATACAGCAATCTTAGCTTGGGATTTGAACAACAAACTCTCTCCTTCCTGCCTATTACATCATTGCCACAAAGGAAAATCTGTGTTAAGGACTTAGGTGGCAATGATGGTGATATGTGAGGCATTCATCATTAAAATGTTATATTTTGGCTATAAAGAAAGTAGTGGAAGATAAACCAGGAGCAGATAAGCAGAGTAAGATATTACTTGTATAGTCACTTTTCTTTCTATAACAACACAATCGGGCCCAATTTTGCAAGGTGCTGACTTGTTCCAGTCACATGAGGCCTGTCAGGGTTCTGTGTTGTATAAAAGGTGTCAGTGTCTACTAATGTCTGTGGCTATTGTTACATATTCTATTGCATAAAGGGATCAAAGGCAAATAATTTAATTTTATTCACAAAAAAACCCACAAACAAATGCAGTTAATTGTGAAACACACAAATGGAGATACATAAAAGGACAGACAGATGACATGATCTGAACCTGGACTGATTTTAATTATGGTGAACTGTTAGACCAAATTATCTAGTGATGAATTTACTTAGTACTACTGAATTTTACTATCCAGCTGAAACTCAGTCAAGTTTCTCTCCCTGACAGTATTATCAAGACTTCACACGAGAAATGTATTTTTGGTAACACAAGAGGATCTACATTAATATAGGATACTATTAATGTATGGCAACCTATTGAACACTGCAAATGACATAACTGTATCTCCAACACCTTGTTCAGTACATAAATTATACAGCTGTTTGATCATCTGAACTTGCACACTGTTTTATAACCGAAGGACATGTGTCTTCCTGTTCCACTCCTTCATAATGCTTTCCATCCATCTCAAAACCCTTCACAATTTTCAAATCTATAATCCATTTATCCTTTCAATGCCCCTTGTAAGGTAGGGAAATACCATGCTCATTTTAAAGATGAGGAAATGAGGCACAGAGAGAGATACATGACTTGCTCAAGATCTCAGAGATAGTTTGCAGTAAAGAAGGGATTCAACGCTGGTTTCACACATTCTAGATTAGTTTCCTAACCACTTACATTCTTCCTCTGATAGGATATGTCTACACTGCAGAGTTTTTTCAGAAAAAACTTCACTTGTGTTCACACTGCGATCATGTTCTTTCAAAAAAAATCGAAAGAACAGAAGAGTTTTTCTGACATTGGTAAACCTCTTTCTACGAGGAAGAAGCCTTTTTCCGAAAAAGCTCTTTCAGAAAAAGCCATGTGTGGATGGGGAAGAGGGAGTTCTTTCGAAAGAATAGGAAAGATGGTGGCCACTCTAGCCATAGTAATCAGAGCTTACATGCAAGATAGCAACCACACTGAATGGACACTATCTTTCGAAAAAGCAGATCTTTTATTTGATGCGTTTTTGCTGTGCAGACACTTTTTTTCGGAAGAAGTTTTTTTGGAAGATCTGTTCCGGAAAAGCTTCTTCCGAAAGAAGCTTGCAGTCTAGACATAGCCTTAGTTAACAAACAAACAAGCCAGTACTTTTCATGTTAACACTCTTCACTCAGTCTTTTGTCAATATAGTGGCTGAATTACATTACACTCAGTTCCTGCATCTCTTCTGATATTTGGTTTTAGTTAATTTATATAAAAATAAAGTCAGCTTTAATTAATCAAACCAGCCTTGATGCTTTTTGTTTTGAGGAGTGATCATGAGCACATATTATTGTGATTTATAAGGAAATGTTTCCATACTATATGATAGCTCATGAAAAGCAATTCTGTTGAATTCCGAATGTCACTATTACTACTCTCATGTTTCATTTGGTTTGCATCTTACTTTTGGCTGGGACTGTAGAGCTATGTTCTTTTATTATGATTCTGGCAACTGTTTAGGAAATAAAGAAAATTAAATTGTCTACACTACATTGCAAGGTGGATTTGATTGCAGTGGATATTTTGGGCAAAACAAAAACCTGTTACAGCAATGTGAATCCATAATAAATTCATTGACATCAGAGTTAGTCCATATTTTCACCAGTGTAACCTTTGCCAGAATTTGATGTAAGATATATGCAAATTGATACACACATACTACAATATGATATACATAGCAAAACAAACATGGAGAAATAATTGATTTATTACTCTGTCAAATGAAAATGTAGGATTCCTTTCACATCAAATTATTTTTCTTTGTACTGATTTACAAGTGTCTTTATTCTGTTACCAAGTTTCCTTCCTCATTTATCCTTCTACCTTTATTTTCTCTTTAGGAGAGGGATAATTATTCTGAAAGTATCCCATTTCAAAAAGGGGCTAGGTTAGTATCAATAGTTTTTCATTATAATGGGGAAAATACCATGTGATTTGCTAGCTATGTGTTTATTGACAATACAGAAAAAGTATTAAACTTCTATCTAAGCTCTACACATAATCCCAGTTTCAGTATGGAGAAGGAGTTAGGGGAGAAACAGATGCAAGCAAGACCAAACATCACATGAAGAAGAAAGTGTGAAGAAGAAAGTTTTTGGGTATCTAAGTGTTATCAATTTCCATGCTGCAGTGTTCCAGAATGACTTTTCTTGTGACTGATACCTCATTCTGATTCTCTATCATAAAGCTAATTTCTTCTGCTGATGTGAGATTTCTGATGCAGTTTAAGGACAAGAATTAATGGAAACAGTTTATTATCCTTAAAGATAATACTACTAACACAGCATGTGATGTTTTTGTTGCAACCTGTGTTATTTTCAGCTATAAGTTACCAAAATGCCATGGAGAAAAATAAGGTTCATCCTTGAAGAGCATACACCAAT
Source organism: Apalone spinifera (assembly GCA_030068395.1). Taxonomy (NCBI): domain Eukaryota; kingdom Metazoa; phylum Chordata; order Testudines; family Trionychidae; genus Apalone; species Apalone spinifera. Next base: position 15,150,184 of record CM057845.1, read on the forward strand.
GTTGACACTATATAATTTAAACCAAAAAGGGCCTCCTAGTTCAAATCACATTAGCAGTGTTCATGAAAAAAAAACCCCAAAACAACTTCCCCCACCCACACTCCCCAAACCCCCAAAGCAGGAATTAGCTACAAAAGTCAACCCAGCATAATAAAACTAAATACTAAGAGTGAAAGTCTGCATACATTATTCAATGGGCCTCATTTCTGAGCTTAGATAAACCAGTGTAACATCCTCTTTTAGGGTATGTACAAACTAGCCTATACAAACTAGCTTGAATCATTAGCACAGGTAACAAAAATCATGTAGACAGTGCATAGCAGGCTTCATTATGAGCAAAGAAGCCTGGAGTGGACCAAGAGTGCACGCTTTGCTCATTAGCCTGCTCTGAAGCCCATGTTGTGTTGTCGTCACATCTATTGCCCACACCAGATGTGTTCAAGCTATCTTACGGACTGCTGTGCTAACATATCCTTACTGGCAGTGATATAGTGGTAGCCATGATTTTATTTTATGGCTAAAATGTAATTTTATAGCTATTATTTAGAAGAAGTGTTGTCTTGTCGATATCTGGGCACAATCCTGTATTCTGTACTTTGGCAAGTTTCAGTTGATTTCATTTCAATGGGAAGTTGCCAACTGGTGTCAAACATACTTATGTATGTGAGTAATTTTACTCATGTGACTAATCCTAACGTAGTGAATGGAACTATTCTTGTAGATTAGAATCATAGAATGAGATGGCTTGTGTCCACTACAGGGTTGATCAGTGCTGCTGTGATTGATTCATCAATTGGTGAGTTAGTAAGGACCCCTTAAATCTACTGCTGATCACTCTCTTGTCGACTTCAGTAATCCAACAGAAGGAGATGAGTAAGGGGAACTGACAGAGTATTCTGTGTCAATCCTCTGCATTGTAGATACAAGGACAAATAGATCTAAGTTACATAAATTTGAGTCATGTTTCTAACATGACTGGAAAGACTGAGTCTTGAGAATTCATCATGTCCATTCCCCTGCACTCAGAACCAAGAACCATCTGGCACCTGAAAGGTATTTGTATAATCTGCTCTTAAAAATCTCCAACAACCTCCCAGGACAATTTATTGCAGTGCTTAATCAGCCTGATGGTTAGAAAGATTTTTCTAATGTCCAACCTAAACCTCCCTTGCTGCAGTTTAAGCCCAGTTGGTTCTTCTCCTATCATTACAGGTGAAACAGTAATTTTTCACTCTCCTCCTTGCAAAATATTTGTAGATACCTGAAAACTGTTATCGAGTCCCCTCTCAATCTTCTCTTTTCTAGACTAAACAAACCTAATTCTTTCAATATTTCCTGATAGGTCATGTTTAATCATTTTTGTTTCTTCTCAGAACTTTTTTCAATTAATTCACTTCTTTCCTGAAATGTGGCACTCAGAACGGGCCACAATATTCCAGGAGAGGCTTAATCAACACAGTGGATTAGAAGAATTATTTCTCTTTTCTTACCTAAGTGTCTCCCAGCCAGCAGCCCTGCAGCACCTCTAAGGCAGGCTGAAGTCCCTATCTGCTGCAGCCCCAGACCTCTTGAAACTGCAGGCTGTTCCCTCCACATGGCGCTCAGCTCTGGGAGGGAGAAGAGGCTTATGTTGTCCCTATCCACCAGGCCAATCTCTCAGCTCCTATTGGCTGGTTGTGTCCAGCGAATAGAAGCTGGGGATTGGGTTGGGGGCGAGGAGATCACACAAAGCCTCCCCCTGCCACAGAGCAGAGAGACTGCTCTTTAAACTACGGCAGCTGTATGTCTGAGGGTCCTGGCAGGGTGGTCTGTGGGCCTGATCCACTGGCTTGTCAGGCCTGATTCAGTCCCCGGGCTGAATTTTGCCCAGCCCTGATCTAGACTGTGTTTTCCTGATAAGGTTATTCCCCTATAAAAGGGTATTAATGTACTTAAATCTGTGATTTAGGAAAGAGGCCTTATTCAAGATGTCACTTCAGGGTTTGCTTAATCTTAAGCACATGTTTAACTCTTACTAAGCATATACTTACAAAATGTCCACACCGCTATGTGCGAGCTGTGCTTTTGCGCAAGAGCGCCTATAGCAGTGTGGATGCTCTCTTGCACAAGAAAGCTCTGATGGCAATTTTAGACATAGGGCTTTCTTGCACAAGAAATCCCTGCCGAGCGTCCACACTGCCCTCTTGCGCAAGAGCCCCGGTGCAAGAGAGCTTACACCTGTTAAAAAAGAGCATAGCTCTTGCGGAAGGAGCCCTCTCTTACCACGCCGTACTGTAAATTTACTTGCACAAGAGCGGGCGGGCAGTGTGGGCTCTCTGCAGATTCTTGCGCAAGAACGGCCGTACTTGCGGAAGAAGCCGCGAGTGTAGACATAGCCCTAGTGTGGTTACTGAGTACTGCAAGTGGCACCTAGACCACTGCAACAGTTAAGATCAAGTGACCTCTACAGGATGGGCTGGGAGCCAGCTGGCTTTTAGCTCAGAGGGTAGAGGCTCCTAGAGTCAGCTCTCCGAGATCCCAGGTTCAAATCTGCCTTGATGGTGGTTACATAGACACACCCTCAGTGCTAAGGAAGAGTTTAAGGTGAAATTTAGAGAGAGATTAACCAATTCAGGACAGTCTACTAACATCAGTTGGAGCCTTGTTAAGGAGTTGAGTGAGCCCTGGATCAGATCCTTAGAGGGAAGGAAAGTCCCAGAGAGCTGGATCAATAAAGGAGAGGAAGGAAGATCCTGGAGTTAAGGTACAGGTCTAGCAATTGGGATACTCTCATTTTAATTCCCACAGACATTGGCAAGTCACTTAGGGGATGCCTACACTTGGAGCTGGAGGTCTGAGTCCGTGCTCACGTAGACTTACTCCTGCTAGTTCTCACGAACTAGAATGCTAAAACTTCTAGTTTAGCCAGGATATTATGGGAAGTGGCGGGTGGCAGCATGGGCTAGTTATGATAAGTACAAACCTGCCTTAATCCCTGGATACAATCGGACATGTCCCACCACTGTCCATGCTATCCTGGCTACACCACTAGTTTTGTGTACTACTGTAAGGAAAGCTAGTGAGAAGGCTTACCCATAGAGTTGGAAGGGGAGGGAAAACTGTCCTGAGAACTGGCAATTCTAAAAGGCCCAGGGCTCCCAGCCACTACTGCTACTGCAGCAGCAGACCCGGAGCCCCAGGCCCTTTGAATCACCCAGTTGAGGCCCCACCCTTTCCATTCCAGGCCACCCCCTTTTTGTCTTCGGGCTTGGCATAGCTGTCTACTCCCCTGCTAGTGTACATATGTCTACACAAGCTGGGAATCACACCTCCTAGCTCCAAGTGTAAATGTAGCCTTAATCTCTCTGCCTCAGTGCCCCATCTGTAGAATGGGGATAACACTTTCCCACCTCACAAGAGAATTATGAGGATAAATATATTAAAGAGGAATTCAGATAACTATGTTAATGGGGGCCATATGAAGTACCTAAGATAGACACAAGTGAAAGAAGAGGATGCGGATATTATGGCCAAACTGAGACCTGGTATAAGTGAAAACAAATCCCATTAGTCTCTCAGGAAGTTAAACTGACTTAGTCAAGGGGTCCCACAGAGGATAGAATTTTCCTGCAAGGAATTTTGAAAAAAATCTTCACATATAAAGGTAAAACTTCTTGTAAGTTAGCCTAATCAATAAAGCTGAGGTTGCTTTCTACTCCTTGATATCATACAGATATGTATTATTCACGTTGTTAGCTAGCTTGTCTGCTTTCCTTCTTAGAATGTATTTAATCAGCCTCCATTCCATCCATGGCCAGCATTGTTAAGATCAACTCTGCCCATTTTAGTTTTGTAGACTGAATATGAATAGCGGGAGAGATGATTTCTGGGATATGTCTTGGCACATTGAAATCCATCCCTGGATGCTGGTGTGTTTATAGGCATCAACGGGATTGTTAAAAAGTTATAAGCAGAGATCAAGCAAGCCATCAAATGTTAATCACATAAAAATGATTTAGAGTAGCTATTAATTGAAGAAAAGATCTTCCCTGTGCTGATATTTGGGAAGTGTGAAGATAACTAAATCTGCAAATTCAAAAACAACAAACAAAAACTGGACAACACATGCAACAGAATTGAACTGTTTTAACAGTGCCTTAAGTGTTATAGTATAATAAAGAAGCAGAATAAGAGAGAGGTACCAACCTTGGTACCTTGCATTATCTAATAATCACCATCCCTTTTTAAATAACATTTTAAAATATTCCAATCTAGTCACATTTTGAGGTGGCAAAAAGGCAAAGAAAATATATTTTTATTACTTTATTCTATCTCCTAGTCAAGTGGCCATTGTTTAAGTACTAAGGTGATCCTTTAATTATAGTATGCTTTTTCAGTCACTCGTAAGGACATAACAGTGATCATATTGGGTGAGATCAAAGGCCCACCTAGCCCAGTATCCTGTCTTCTGACATTGGCCAATGCCAGGTACCCCAGAGGGAATAAACAGAACAGGTCATCATCAAGTGATCCATCCCCTGTTGCCCATTCCCAGCTTCTGAGAAACAGAGACTAGGATATCATGCCTTAGCTTTTTGACAGAGGCCTATAAAATCATGACAGGTATGGAGAAAGTGAATAAGGAAAAAGTTATTTATATGTTCTCAGAACATAAGTACTAGGGATCACCAGATGAAATGAATAGATAGCAGACTTAAAACAAACAAAAGGAAGGTTTTCGTCACACAGTGTACAGTCAATTTATGGAACTCCTTGCCAGAGGATGTTGTGAAGACCAGGACTTTAACAGGATTCAAAAAAGAATTAGATAGATTCATAGAGGTTAGGTCCATCAATGCTTATTAGCCAGGATGAGTAGGAATGGTGTCCCTAGCCTCTGTTTGTCAGAGACTGGGAATGGGTAACAGGGATGGGGTCACTTGATGATTACCTGTTTTGTTCACTCCGTCTGGGGTATCTGACATTGGCCACTGTTGGAAGACAGGCTACTGGGCTAGATGGACTTTTGATGCAACCTAGTATGGCCATTCTTATGTTCTAACTATTGTGTTAAGGTTACATTGCTTTACATGGTCTGTAGATCAATAAAATGTATGAGTTGTACTGAGAAGAGCTTGCTGTTGAAATATCTCCATAGCCTCTTGGAATCCTATAACAGAATGCTGGCTGGGAGTGAGAAGAAGAAAGGCTAATTTAGGGAAGCTGAATGAGTGGTGGGGGAGATGCAGTGGTGAAAGTGACCTGCTTATTTTCTCTTCATCTTGTCTTCTGTCTGTTCCTAGCAAGCACTGGAGTTCGCAGCTTCTCAGCCAGTTGAGTGAAACCCAGCCAGTGCCACCTCACAACCACTTTGCAGGAGTCATGCATCAGTGTAAAGTCTGTGTCTTGAGAAACTAAGTCTCAGGAGAGATGAATGTTACCCACAGTGTCATAGCTCTATGCCTCAGTTTCCCCATGTGTAAATTGAGGGGAGGAAAAGGCCCATATTTGAAAAAACACCTTGAGAGCCGGAGTCAAAAGTTCAGAATAGGTTCAATATATTAAGTCTCCTCATGCTTTAAATTATCTGCCTTCATGACATCTGCGATTTTTGGTTTCCTAACACGGTATTATATAATTCAGAGGTAGTTTATAAATATCCATAGAACGCTAATTAAAGCAGCTCCAATAAAACACATATATGCATGCAGGAATCAGCATTACTCATCATGGCTGAAGTTATTCCTTTAGCCCAGGGCAAAGGTTCCTCAATGAGACTAGTAATACTGCCACCTGCTTTCACCATGGAGCTCTGTTGAAGAATGCTGAGTTCATCTGTCAGTGAGCAGGGGTCCCATTTGTCTTTGCCTTTTATAACTTGCCTGAACTCAGAGCAGCAGGTCACTCGTCACTCTCTGCGGCCATTTGTGCAAGCAAACAAGAAGCATGATTTCGGAAGTAAATCTTTACCAACTGTCATGTGTTTCCCTCCCTCTGTTGATATTAGCATTAGAACATCTATGGACACTATATCATCTTAAGTTAACATGCCCACACAGCTGGAGCTTCACAACAGATTTTTATAAGCTAAAACGTATTCAGAAAACTTCAAAAGTTTGTTGATTTAAAAATGGGGAGGGAGTTGTTTGCAAAGGCTATTGAAGTGAAGAGTCTGAGCCAAAAGATAAAATACTGCATCTAAATAGACATTAGCAATCACCTGCTATTAGTTAAATCCAGTTGTTTATTGTGTGTGAGTGGGGGAGCTTTGTTTCACAGTCAATATCGAACAACTACAATAGACTTTTTCTCTGATTTGGGATCAAACTGGTGTTGAACAAAATCCTGCTCACTTTAATCCTGTTACAGCAGTGTCCATGTGTCTACCTACCACCTCCTCTTCACAAGTGAATCAGGGCCCCAGTATGAAAGGAGATGTACACACATTTAGAAAGTGGTGATCCCTGAAATAACACTGAGTTTAATTGGTCAAATTCAGCCCTGTTAAAAATGGCTACAACTTCACTCAGTTCAAAGCAGCAGGCAATACTACTCATACAAGACTTTCATTGGTATAACAGAACAGAATTTGTTCCAGTGGAATTATACTGCCATAAAACTTACGTAAGTGACATCAGAAACAGTCCTTAATCTAGTTAGATATTTTTGCTGATGTTTTTGGTAGTGCAGTATAAATAAGATAAACTACAGTTAAACTACAGTCCAAAAGTAGGGATGCTATCATGCATTTTGAAAATATATGCCACTTGATTTATTATTTGCCATCAAAAGTGTCTGACCTTAATTAACTATTGAACAACACAAACTGCATAATGTTGGTGTGTGAGTTTCCCATTTATTATCAGTATTATCCTGTTACAATAACTGACACCCCAATGCTTCATAATGAATTTTAAATGAGAGCTCCTACAGATGGGCAGAGTTCATGTAATGTTGAAATCCCTGCTGTTTCATCTGGAATTCAAGATGTCTCATTCCTATTATTAAAAAATGAGTCCCTCCTTCAAATCATATTTTTCATGGAGTAAATTTTACTGTATTAAATCCTTCTACACATTCAGACTGTTGAATCTAATTAAAATGCTTGAGATTTTTTTTTATGTAACAGAAAACTGTAAAACAAAGAAAATCCCAACATGCTGATTCTTTAAAAAAATTGTGACAAATATTTGAGAATATGATTAGAAAAGAAAGAGGCTGTTGGTCCGATGAAGGCAAAAAATAGACGTATGAATTTAAAGGGCCTAGTCTAGCATTTCAGAGATTCCTTTTACTGTAACCCTTTCATACGAGTTCCCATCTGCTTTAAAATATTGTAAGATTTTCAGGGGTGTGAGCAATTATTTGACCCTTGTTTTTATTTTAATTAGCTTGAACATAGTGCACCTAATTCAGTTTAATCTTTTTGTTTTGAAATAAAGAAGTTCGACAGAAATTTCAATCAGATGATCCTCCTATCTAAATTTTTTAAACGATTTTGCATGCAATCTAAGGAAAAGCTAATTGCATGAACATGTGTATTTATTGCCAAAAAAAAAAATTAGGTACTCAAATGTCCATAACTGCGCACACAGATTTTCACATGATGCTTGAATTTCAGAAATACTTGGTCACACCTGTGTCTAATATTTTTGTAAGTAGTTTAGGTGCTGATTTTTGAAGATTTAATCTTTTGACATTGCTATAGCTTCTTCTGTCATGTGTGTGCTGCTCTCTTGATGTTAACAACAGCTGCAAGCAGCAGAGGGCAGAACTTCTATCAATCCATCCAGATTCTCATAATAGCATCCATTTCCCCCTAATGTTTTCTGGAATTTACCTGTCAGTGCCTTAATCCTACCAAAATAGTTACAAATTTATGGTTCCCTGCTTACAATAGACTAAAACAAAGCACAGAATTTGTTCATAGAGACACCAGCTGAGACAATAAAAAGGCCATAAAGAAAAGGTTATGGAGGAGACAGAGAATAATTTGAAGATAGTGGTTTGGTTAAAACACTCATATTTATTGCTGGAGGCACAAATCTCCATCTTTGGTGTCCAGCACTTAGTTTCTAGTAGACATTTTTCAAGATCACTATTAATAACACAATACTACTAAACCAACCATGCCATTTTGCTACCAAAGGAGTGCAAGTTATATGGACACACATGTCAGTTTCCACATTTAAGTTCCACAATTACCAGTTAAATAATTGGCAATAGTCCCTTCTACCAATGAAGAGTGGCAAGATTGTTAAAGAAAAATGGTGATTTGTTTATTTAACACATTCACTTTTACCAAAACAATTATTTCTGCATCTTGCTTTGAACATCAGACCCTTTACCATTTTCTTGCAAATCTGAATCAAGTATTTTCTCAGTAAAACAAACACTTGAAATGCAGAGGGGATAAAATCTCAGAATCCTCCACCACCAAAAAAACCTGCCTGTCACTCAACATGTTTATAAGTAGCAAAGAAGGCATGTTTGCTACTTGCTAAATGTTTGCTAAATGTTCCTGGCATCCCATCAACAGAGTATTCTCATCAACAATGCTTTCACAATCTCATTATGGGATCATCACCAAAGGTTAACTCATTGCTACTTTCTTATCACCTGCTTGTCAATGGTGGTGAACACAAAGAGAAGTGAATAGTTCTTTTATATTTGCCAAGTAAATAGAACCAATGAGTTTTAAATCCATGAAGAACAGAAGGCTACTTTTTAATGACCCGTTCAACAGAATTTTGATTCTTCCAAATCATCTGAGGCCCCCCAAGTTGAACAAGATAAATGTGCAAAAAGATGTGTTTTTGTTTTTCCAGCTGCCTGTTGGCTTCATCTTAATGTTTATAGGCCTGATTCTGATCCCCATCAATTCAGTTTTACACATTTGTAACTTGACTGATTTCAAGGGACTCATTCCCACTATGTTTCAGAGTGGAAAAGGCAAAGAATTCTGGATACAAATATGACTATTGATAATTATACTTTTCCTTGTTCCATGACTCTGTATAATTAAAAGAATGTGGGCTAGCTCATATCCCTGGCATGTAACAGCACAAGGGGCAGACAAGTTCCATTTTCATTCTTCAATCACATGTTGAGGGAGAGGTTCTCCCATGTGAAAGAAAGCAAGGTTCTATCCCACATAACCTGCAGAATCTCTGATTTCTCATAGTAGCACTCACGAGGCACGCTGTTCCATCATACCCCTCCTAAACTTTTAATTGCTAAGGGGGTGTGTCCCCACATGTCCCCTCCCTGCTCTTCTAGCTGGCCCTCCCTGTGCCTCCTCCCCGACAGGTGCCACTCACCTATGTTTCAGGAACCTCTTGCACCTAGGATGACCAGGCAGCAAGTGTGAAAAATTGGGATGGGGGTAGGTGGTGATAGTTGCCTATATAAGAAAAAGCCTTAAATATTGGTACTGGCCCTATTAAATTGGAATATCTGGTCACACTACTTGCAAGCTGCACCCATTTCTGGGTAGATCTCCTATCTAGGTGCTATCTCTGGAACCCCCTTAAAGGACAGAGCTCTGCAAGGAGGTTGCATGTAATATTCACACACCACTGAGGGCTGAGGAGATCAAAGGGAGGTGGTCAAAAATATACATGCTCTCCCCAACTAGACTCCTCCTCCCCCCCAACTAAAATACCCTGGGGTTCTCAGACAGAGCTTGACAAGACCCACTTCTACAGCTGCTTTTGGGTAAAAGTCTCTACACTCCAGCGTAGTGATATTCCATGTGCCCAGTGCTCGAAAGATGCTTTTGCACATATAATTGGAAAGAGCACTTCTACTTGGCAGCATGTCTCTCCCATCACTTTGCTCAATCCAGCGGTTATAATAATCACAGCAACAAAACAAAATTACATTTGCTACCCTTCCGACACATCTATCTTTTGGAATATCATCTCTAGCATGAAAAATCCTGCTTCAAAATAATCCACTTTTGGTGATAACAGGACTTGGCTTTACCTAGATCAACAAAGCAATACGTATTTGACTCAGACTAGATGGCCATCAGAAACATGAAAATTTCATAGGGAAATTAGAAAAAAAATTGAAAAACCGAGTGTTGAACATTTTCTAAAACAGACACATTTTTGTAAAATACCAAGGGCATTTTCTGAGGATTCCTACCTACCACAGGATCTGGCCACTGTGGTGAAAGATACCACACAGAAATCACTTTATGTATATATTTGCATACATAAAGGTATTTTATCATATGCACTATATGCCTTTAACATAACTTTAATACCCCCACATCAATGACACCCCAAAAGAACTAACAAGCAGCAGTACCAGTTAATATAGATTGAACCTTTCTAGTCTGGCAGCCTCAAGATCTTATAGGTTCCAAAGAAGAGCATTTTCCAGACCACAGGAGGTCAATATTGTCTAGCAGCATTACCAACATTTCCACTGCTTATTGGACTTTAAGAGCACTTTTAGAGGTAAATTAGAGTTAAACAACAGCACAGAACACTGAGAGCTAGGACTGTTGGCTGTAAACAAACTTTTATGGGGCCACAGGAAATTTGGCCTTACTCACGAAAAGTGGACATACAGCTAACTAAAATCATTCTGGACCATAGAGGTTTCTGGACTAGAGAGTACCAGAATAGATAGGTTCAACCGATATAAACTGTAACCAGCAAGCCACACAAATTAAAAGCTATAATATTTTGCCACTTTGTAAATTTGCTTCCCTCATGATACTCTGTCCTGAGTACATCTTGGGGAAAAAATGGCCTTACAGCTTGCTATGAAGAGCATCATATCCAGTCATTTGGGAGCCAAAGAAAGGTGCAACATCCCAAAGCAACAGGGCCCTCTCTCCCAGCAACCTCTGGCCAGCAACCTCTCTCTGCTATGTCAGAGCTAGATCCTAAGTGATTTTGGGCTTAACAGGAAGAAGGCCATCACCTTAAAAGCAACCCTGGCAACCCAGAAGCTGCAAGTACAGGAAATTAGTAAAATCTTTGACATACATAATGGCTACAGTTTTAAATCCACATTTCTTCCCTTTAGTTTGTTACAGTAAAATGTTGTAGAATATGTTCCCTGTAATGTGCCCATTATTTAAGTACAAAATGTGAAATGAATGAGGGTTTGCAGCCATTGAGAGAAATGGCAAAACTCCCACTGAACTTAATTGGTACAAGTTCAAACTCTAAACATCCTATCCACAGTTCTGAACACTGATTTCGCAGGGCACATTATGTGCCTATTTTTAAGTATGCCAGTCATCTTGCTGAAATCATGTTTAAAATTAGGCATATGCTTAAGTACCTTGCTCAAGTGATGCCTGACAAGGGAGTTTTGCTTGCCTTTGAACTTCTGGATCAGTCTCTAAAATATGCAAGAAGATATATTTTGGGGTCAGACATGGCCTCCCTGCCGTGTCAGTAACCTATCTTTTTAATTTTTCAAATTTGTTAACTACAAATACTCATCTCCAGCAGAAAGCACATGGATCAGCATTTCCAGACTTCATCTGGCTCCACCTGGAGTGTTTTCCTGTTCTCTGAGTACAGAGTAGAAGTAATTGGATAGATGGAATATGGGATCAACTGGTTACAATTTACATGGAGTTAAAAATGTTGCTAATTGTTGATGACACTTTTGTCAAAATATTACAATATGAATATGTATTGTGATGCATAAATACTTGTAAATCTTTCATTTTATTACTGGCACACTTCATCTCTTTTAAATGAAGGCAGACTTTGGATGCATAAATCAGCCACTCATGCATGAAGAAATACTTTTCTGTGTGTTGCAAACAAGCTCAGAGTATGCCAAAACAATGGGGAAAATTGCCTTCCACACTGTTGCTGTGTAAATAATGTAAGGATCCTTTGGGAGGAGGCTAATGATTTATTTTAAGAAATTGGGTTATGATTTACTTCAAAACGACTAACCTATTAAAGTCTTGCCAACTAAAATACTGTATATAGTATGCAACTCTGTAGGGAAAAATCTATTAATTTCCTAATGTTTATGCACCATAATAGTTATAGAATTTTTCAAATGCTTCCAGAGCTCTAATCTCTCCATCTCTTTCAAGTCTGCACCACTGAACTCTTATATGCAAAGACAAAAGTTGGATCAACAGGGATTTGGGGAGGATTCTCCTGCCTCAGCAGTACTGTTATTCATAGTAAGCAAGGCTCTTCTCTCTGCAAGAAATTTCTTTGACAGTGCTGACTAGCCTGAACTTTTTCAGAATGCCATGTGTGTTTGTTTGATTAAGCCTTGGCTTTGCGTTTGTTTGTAAAAGTCTCAGTGACAAGAGATTAAAAAAGAGCCATTCCTGACTCACTATCTTCTCATAAAAATAGCTCCAGAAGGGCTCAATCCTGTAAACTTTTACTCAGCTGAGTAATTCTGCTGAAGTTAAGGGAGCTATTCACGCAAGTAAGGGTTACTCACTGATTCAGGACTGCAAGAATGGGCTTTAAAATGCTGATATCTGCACCCTAGATCTTTACTAGTTAGCCAAATTCCCACCATGTAAAAATATGATTTGCATAGCACTGTGCATGAAGGTTATCCTAACACTGGGTACATATGCCACCAAAATGTAATTATATCTAATTACATAAAATATTATGGGCTCATTTTACATTTTTTTCCGCAAATCTACATTTCCTGTGATTCTCAAATTGACCTTACAGATGGACTACTGTTTAGCTACTTGAATATATATCTGAAAATAAAGAGAAATAAGATAAAAGATGGAAATGAGCTACAATCAATGGACAGTTAACGCTTGAGCTTATTCTCCAGTATTTACATGCCTATAAAAAGCTAGACAAACAAAGTAGATGATCCTGTATACTGTCATCAGATGTTTGGCTCTGTGTGTGTGTGTGTGTGTGCGTGCTCCCTGTGCACTGTCACTTTGTAAACTGCACGACAGACCTCCAGTGAACTGCCCAATGACCACAAGATCCATTAACATATGAAGGTAGTCAGCCATGTTTGTTATTGATGAAACAAGGTACAAGTATCCCTAAGAATCGACTAGATCACTAATACATGCATACCCATAAAAACAGACCAACTCTGTGCAGGATGGAACATTCTGTTCCTCCTGAGGCCAGACATTTCCTCTGAGTTACATCTGTATAGTCCAATAAGTTATATACCGCCCCTCTGACTTAAAATAGGTGCAACCCTCTGATGTACTTAGTTACTGCCCCCTCTGACTTGATCACCACCCGCTACCTTGTAGCTTATGGTCCAATCAAAACATCTCTATCCACCATGCTATCATCCTCTAAGATGGGTCCTCATATTCCTGGTATCTTTGGGGAATGTGTGGGTTTTGAGGTGTTCTTATACCTCCTTTCTAGAATGTGTTTTCATATGTATTTCTCTGCCTAGTGTAACTCACACACAGTGTGGTTCACTCTCCCATGCAGTGGCACTTATACCACTTATGAGAGAAAGAATGAGTTTGCTCTACAGCCTTAGCTGACAGCCAGCTATCTTTTAGCCCAAGCTGCAGAGGCTCATGCATTAAGCTCCAGAGGTCTCAGAATCAATTCCATCTGTTGGTATTGCACAAGCACTATATAGGAATGCGTGATTTTGCAATATCAGCCCCATTCTTGCCAGACTCTCTAAGCAGGGCTGCCTCTTGCTCAGAATTTAACTTTGCCTATAGCAGCAAAGTTTTGACCACTATTTTAGCCCAGTCCTCAAGCTTCTGATACAAGGCCTTCTATCTCAGGCCCTCTGTCTACTACACACACAACAGAAATGATGTGCTTCAGCAGAATGATAATGGAATTGGGAAGTTTTCAGTACAAGATTCTTGGTTTGGCTCCAGCCAGAGACCAAACATTTTTATAATCTGATGAGTGTTTAACAAATGAGTTGGTATAGGCCTCCAGACCCCAAAGACCAATAGTTATTTTTGTAGGTAGTTTTGGCAGAAATTAAGCATTGAATGGGGCATGGACATTCAATAATATTCTCTCCCCAGCTGGTGGTTCCTGTAGCTCACACAGCCATGGACCTTATTTGCACAGGGAAGTTATGCCCTTTTGTAATGAAAAGTGCAGGGTGGGTTGGGCATGGGCATAGGCAGGAACCAGGGGTGCAGGTTCCCGGGGGTGCTTACCTCAAGCAGTCCCTGGAAGCAGTGGTATGTCTCCCTCTCTGGCTACTTGGTGGAGGCACAGCCAAGAGGCTCTGCACAGCGACTTGTCTGCAGGCACCACTCCCACAGCTTCCACTGACTGCACTGGGAGCTTCGGAGCCAGCGCCTGGGGCAAGCAGCAACATGTAGAGTCCCTGGGCTACCCTTATGCATAGGAGCCAGTGTGTGATATGCTGGTGCTTCCGGGAGCTGCGTGGAGCCAAGGCAGGCGGAGAGCCTTGGACTTAGACTTGTCAGCTTAGAAAAGAGGAGAATAAGGGGAGAATATGATAGAGGTCTATAAAATCATGACTGGTATGGAAAAAGTGAATAAGGAAAATTATTGACTTGTTCCCACAATTTAAGAACTAGAGGGTCACCAAACAAAAAATTAATAGGTAGCAGGTATAAAACAAACAGAAGGAATTTTTCTTCATGCAACACAAATTCTTTGCCAGAGGATGTTGTGAGGACCAGGACTTTAACAGGATTCAAAAAAGAACTAGATAAATTCATAGAGATTTGGTCCATCAACGCTTATTAGTCAGGATGATTAAGAATGGTGTCCCTAGCCTCTGTTTGTTAGAGATTGGGAATGGATGACAGGGATGGGGTCACTTGATGATTACCTGTTTTGTTCATTCTCTCTTGGGCACCTGGCATTGACCATTGTCAGAAGATAGAATATTGGGCTAGATGGACCTTTAGTCTAACCCAGTATGGCCGTTCTTATATTTTCTGACTGAAAATTGGACCCCTGACAACACTAAGTGCACTCTAAGGAACTGTGAAACCTGCACTTTTCATTGTTATTTTGTTCTGTATTTCTAACAGTATTACACACACAGGTATGTTTCTATACTGGACTTACATGTTTCATTGAGACTGACACCAACCCACTGAAATCAACTGGCATTTTCACATTTAAATGAAAGTGCAATATGAATTTAGCTGAGCATCCTACTTTAACTTCTATTCATGCAACTAGGCAATGAAATCAGATGCAAATGTACAAATGCTGTGCTCAGTCCCCACATGGGTTGCATACGTTATACCTCAATAAAAATTCAAAGGAATCGCTCAAAAAGTATTGAGCAAAGCCATGGCAATTGTTATAAAAATTCCATGCAACAAATATGACCAGAAGTGAGTATGATAAGCATTAATTCCTTCTCCAAACAATGTAATTTGTTTATCTAGAAAGAGTGACTTATGCTTTTCTTAATTAATACTGATATTTACTTTAGTCAATCATATTTTTGTATTTCACGTTCATTAAAATTTAACTGGTACTACACAAGGACACTCTGTGTTCTTATGCGGAGGGCTAAATGATGTAATATGACTTCCTGTAGCTATGGAGACCTTTGCTCTTGTTAGTGCTGCTATTCCATTTGACTGTTACCCTGTATAATCTTTAAAGAATGTTTTTAGTCATGAGCCCTTCACCTTCTGGTGATTTCATCCAGATACAATTTCCATGGGCTTCATCCATGTAGAGAGAATAAAAGAGGGAACCATCTGAATAAAATAAAATGTCACCATTAAATTGGTTTTTGTAGCTTAAGGTATAATGTAATGATATTTCTCAACAGCTGCTTTCAGTTGAATTTGAAGTTTGGAAAACCTTTTGCGCCTGATTCAAAGTAATAAAATGCAGGTTTTGGTGTTTCCTTCTTCAGTGTTGCATACAATAAGCAAAGCCCTGATATCTTACATGGCAACTCACGGACATTACAAATTTTTACTTCAGGTTAATATTAATTACTGAACTCAGCAATTGAGAAATGAGGCACCAATGCAAATGTCTTTTTTCCCCCAAAGACCTAAGGAGGGGATGAAACATTTTTAGTATTGTATTTTATATATTTTGCTTTATAATATATAGGGTATCTCTAATTTTCCATGCTAATCAAATATTATTATCCATACAATAATGTTCATAATTTCCTAAAGTGCATTACCAACTGAAATACAAGCTATACCAAGGAATCACCTCACTGTCTGGTGAAGTGAAATATGGGAACTGTTTGCAGAACACAGTACCAGAACATAAGAACTAAGGACAGATGATGAAGATTAATTTATCCAACTAAAATAACAGGAAATTTAGGGAGGCAAAAGAAATTACTCAAGTTGAAATTATCACCTGAGTCGTTCAAAATGTGCTATGGTATTTTTGATGAAAACAAGTGATCAATGCACGAGCCATGTATCAAACCTCAGGGATGGGACTTCCTCCAAAATGCAGCCTTTGGTATTGGTATTGCAGTAGACTGTGGAAGCACTGAGTGAGCATGGGATTGTACTGTGTTAGGTGCTATAAATACACACAGTGAGGGGCAATCCCTGCTCTCTGAAAAGCTTATGGTTTAGGTAGACATCAGACCAAGGATATGAAGGAAAACTGGTTCAGAGAATTGACATGTCTAAGGGCATGTCTAGACTATGTTCTATTTTTGAAAGAGGATATGCAAATTCAGAAGTGAATGGCAAAGCCGGGAATAGAAGCCAGGTTTCCTGAGCTCCAGTACAGTGTCCTAGCCACTAGACATGGAGTTCCCCAACTTCATTACACCATGACCACCTTCTAATTACAAAAATTGCTACACTACACCAAGTGGGGGGGACTGAAACCTGAGCCCTGCCACTCTGAGAAGGGGAGGAACAAACACAAAGCCTAAGTGCTTTGTCCTAGGCAGTGAGGCTTCAGCTTTGGCCCTGGGTGGGGTGGCTTGAGTTCTGGTCCTGGACCCTAGAAAATTTACCACCAGCCCTGGGAATCCCATTAAAATGGTTTGAAAACAACAGTGCTAGATTATGCTGCCTCTCCATACAATTTTCAGAATTAACAAGTACCACTGACATCAAAGCAAGGCATTTCTATCTAATTTCAAACAAACAAACTGTATCCAAGAACATCCAGAGGAGTTAAGAGAACAGACAGAGAATTAATTAAGTCAAAACAATAGACGTAGGGTATGTCTACACTGCAGCATTTTTCCGGAAAAACTATACCTATGTCCACACTGATATTGCGTTCCTTCGACAAAGTCGAAAGAACGGAGGGGTTTTTCCAACAGCAGTAAACCTCTTTTTACAAAGAAGCCTTTTTCCGAAAAAGCATTTTCGAAAAAAGGCATGTGTGGACACAGAAGAGGGAGTTTTCAAAAGAAGAGGCCTCCAGGAAATAACACAGGTGCCCTGGTGGCCACTTCATCCATAGGAATCACAACATAAATGCAAGATAACATCCAATCAATGTGGACGCTATCTTTCGAAAAAGCACATTGCTTTTTCCTTGCACTTTTGCTGTATGGGCGCTCTCTTTTGAAATAGGCTTTTCCGGAAGGCATCTTCCGGAAAAGCTTCTTCCAAAAGAAGCTTGCAGTCTAGACATAGTGCTAGAGAGTGTCAAGGTGAGTGAGGTGATATCTTTTTACTGGACCAGCTTCTGTTAGTGGCATGAGACCGACACTGGTCCAATAAAAGGTGTTACCTCACTTACCTTGTCTTTTTAACTTCCTGGGGATGATGTGACACTGTGTGGAACCACAGAATGGCGTGGTAAGGATGAAAGAAAATTACTATGATTATGAATTATTTACCTGTAGTGCTGAAGTCCTCAGGAGCCTTCATCATGGACCCAGACCCCCACTGTGCTAACACAGAGGAGACTAATGCTAAGTAAATTAGGGAAGATGGGGACGTGGGGCAGAGAGAGAGAGAGACACACACACAATGCATGAGATGGATTGGTGTAAGTCCATGGATTCTAAACAGAAAGGAAAAAATGAGAGAGAAGGGGACATTCTTCACTCTTGGTGAAGACTGATTTCTGATGTCAGGACTGACATAACACACTTCAACTAGCAGCACAGAAAACAGACTTTCTGTCATCCCAATACAATTTCTCCTTTTGTCTTGTGTCTTCAGATGTCTGTTTCCCTAGGGGCTCATGAAAGGCCATCCAAAAGAAGCAATACATTTTCAACACTGCTAGCCTTAATTCTGGAAACAGCTCAATTGCATGATGCAATCTTATTAGTAACATTAGCATTTATTCTGACTCATCATCTTTATATCTGTCATAGGAGAAAGAGAGACAATCCTTTAAAGAGATACCCAGGAATCCCTAAAGAACCACTTTAGAGATCTTCTTCATAAATGTATTTTTAATTAGGTACTAACTCTCAGCTGATCAATTGTATACAATACAAAATTAATAAAACTTAAGTTACAGATTTTCAAGAGCTGGGAAATTGAATGACATGAAAAGCAAATACTCTCTTTGCAAAACTGTGGTGTTGGACTTCCAGTGGTGAATAAACCCTTTTATTTTTGTCAAATTTTGATCCAGATGTGTTAACTACCTTCAGTTTCCATTTGAAATTTAGTGTAGAATGTGTCCAACAACTCAATGTGCTATTCATCTGAAACGGCCAAATCATGTCTGGTTTTTGACTGAAACAATTCAAAACCGCCAGTTTTCACATGAATGACACTTGAACCCATAAATCAGCTCTGATTGTCTTGGAATTTTACAAGGCTTTCCATGAAACTCCTTTTAAATTTACTGAAAGCTAAGTTTGCAAACAGGTACATTATTGTAACCTGAATTTGGAGCTTTTAATTAAATCAGATGAGCAAGAGCTTTCTGGATTTCACCATCATTTTTTTGAAATTGAAACAGTGTACTGTGTTGTGAAATTAAGAGTATTGGTGAAGTGAATGAATTAGGGGAAAAAAAGACTTAGATTTGATAGCCTTTTTGTCGTTTCCAGAGAATCAAGAAGTAACAAGTGTCAGACATGGACAAGCTACATTAGATGAATTTAAAAAATACCTATTCTTCAGTATTCTAACTCTCCAGCACACATTCCCATGAATGATTCTTACTGATGCAATTACTGCTACTAGTTAATGTGGGAATAGTCATCGGGAAAGTACAGATTATCGGTATAAGTAGGAATTTGTAAAGCCACTGATGTAGGCAGGAAAAAAGTTGATATTACCCTGTCTAAATTTAGGATTTCCTCAAAATCTGCATGTTAAAAATCAATAACCATTCTATAAACCTGTTACTTAAAAAGTAAAACCTCATGCTGCAAGGTCCTGAGCACCTCCCGTGAAACACTGAACACTCACAAAGTCAAGATTAAGTTGTAATGTAACAAGCGAGTAAATAGAGAAAAGAATGCTTACTTTTATGGAGCGCTTCAAAATCCTTGTAAATAAGACACTACACAAAGACCAAAGTGTTTTTCCCTCTTTTAATGAGGCTTCTGAATTTAGCACCTATCAGTCTCATTTTAATGCTGCAGTTTGTCAGTTTCACAATACAGAGCAGCATGGGATTAAGGTGTTGGCAATTCCTTAAAAATGTTGCTTTATGATATTACATAGGGTTTGAAAGCTACCTTAGTTAATAAGTGATGAAAGACCATAAGTAGGGCTCAGTGCTGTTGGTCTCTCCAGCTCAGAGATTTCTTTTCATTCTATCCTAGTTTAAGAGATATGAGAACACCACTAAGGCTACATCTAGACTGCAAGCCTCTTTCGGAAAAAAAAAAAGCATCTAGACTACAACCAGCACTTTCAAAAAAGCAAGCCGCTTTTTTGAAAGAGAGCACCCAGGCAGTCTGGATGCTCTCTTTCGAAAAAGCACAGTTTGCATTACATAGCACCTTTTTTCAAAAGAGCACTTTCGAAAAAAGGCTTTATTCCTCGTAAAATGAGGTTTTCTACGGTCAAAAAAACTGCCACGTTCTTTTGATTTACTTTTGAAAGAACGCAGCAGCAGTCTAGACACGGAGAAGTTTTTTCGAAAAAAGACCCCTTTTTCGAAAAAAATCCTGTAGTCTAGACACACCCTAAGGGATGAATGCCGTGGGAGTTCCCTGTATGTATAGACTTTAACATCTTCCCCTGGGTTTTAATCATCATGAAAAAAATCATACAAATTGTCAGGCACAGCCACTGGTAGTCAGCTAATGCTGATTAGGCAGTCATGTGGCTGTTAATGCTATTATTATAGCTGCTGTTAATGATATATCCAGTGATCCATTGTTTTCATGAAAACAATACCTGCACAGCAGCTGTCCTTTTTCTTATTATCTAGGCATAGCAGTAAAGAGAACAAAAGTCTGCTACACTAAAGACGTTAGGAGAACTAAACTGTGAAATGTGGACACAATGAGAAGCAGGGTAACCATAAAGCCAGTAAAATTTGGTGACAGTTGCAGAAATATATAATGAGTCAGATATTGAACAGATTAAGGAAGTGAATGGGAATGGCACTACTACCTCGTGCCTCTACAAGAAGATTTTGTATCACTTGGTAAAATACAATTGTAAATTATTTTTGCGCCATTCAACTCTACAAAGTTAGCAAACCTGACAAACTGCAACTTCAGCTTTTTTCAGAAATGTTTTGGAATCTCTCATGGCATCGGTAGCGCTTTCATTGCTCCAGTACTTGTTCTCCAAAGGGTTCATCCAATGCCCACTGAAATCAATGGAATCATTTTATGGAATTCAGAGGGCTTTTGATCTTATCCAAGTGAGCATAAGAATTAAGATTCTTGCTTTCCACTGTGAAAGCCATAATAAGATTCCCTGTGACCTTTCTTCCTTTCCCTTTGTGTACATGCACAAGGCAAAGCCAGAATGTGGACCCATATTTATGTCCATTGATTATTCCTTTCTACAGAAAACACTTCACATTTATTGAATCTGATTTTGATTATTTTTCTTCTCCCAGCTTTTTTTGTTTATTGATTCCAGGTCATGTCCTGCACCGATGTACACATTAGTTAATTCAATTATAGTAAATCCATACTGAATGTTACACCTTATCTGATTTTAATTTTATGCAATGTATGTTCAGATTACATCTTGGATTATATGCAACTCTGACCATTGTGTTGTTTACTTTGTCCTCGAAATTGTTAATGAAAATACAGCATGGAATATTATTACACACTGATTGGACCTCTGGGAAGCCCCATTTGACAACTCTCCCCAATTTGACAGTAAACCATGAACAATTACTCTGTGTTTGATTTTTTTAGCCAATTATGCATTCATATCTCTATAGTTTCCCTGTGAGACTGTCACTTGGAAATGAATCAAATAGCTTAATAAAGTATGTTATTTGCTCACACAGTATATGTGTCAGCTTAGTTGCCCTATGAACATGCATCTATCAATGTTTACATTGACCGGGAGAGCACTTTTCATGGAAAGAATATCCTATAAAGAAAAATTATTATTATAGCTGTAGTAAATAAAAGTCCATGTTCTCACACAGTGCGATGGTTGGGTTATATGAGCTATTTTGAAGAAGAAGAAGAAGAAGAAAGAAAACCACTTCCATAACCTAACATTGAAGTGATTTTGGCATTCAGTCCTTTCAGGATCTCATGCTCAGCATTCTGAAACAGGGTATGGGCCAGTATGATACTGAAAGCCATTCTGTTGTAATAAAATAAACCTTTTTGCTATTGATTGTGAGATGTGAGATGCCAGATTAACCTCCATTTGTAGGCATGTACTGAGCAAATCTAATTGATTTAAGCCCAGTCTTCCACTAACAGTAGCAGGCAAGTCTTCAATATGAGGTAGTGGATACTGATCTGAACATAAATTGGAATTTCAATGTCACTTTGAAGTCTCCACAAATTCAGACTGAGACGTCCTTCTTGGTCACTGATGCAATGTTGGTAGGCCACTCATTGTGTGAATCTGGTCACAAGACTAATATTCATAAATGGTACAAATCAGTTTCCAGAAGTCTTTATGTAATGGATAGGAGGAGTGCTGGCTAGCACCCAGTGACTAAGGGGCTAAACTCAGGTAGCTAGCAAGACTTTTGGCAGGAAGCCAGGAGAACCAACAGGAATAAAGTGCTGAAATATGATTTGTATAAGGTACCTTGCCTGTTTTCTTTGTGTGGGAGAGCTAAACCAGAAGTTGAGAGAGAGAATGATTTAAACCCTGGCAGGACTACCATGCCACCAAGGAATTTGGGGCATGGAAGTGGACTGAACCAAGAAAAGATTGGAAGTAAAGGGAAAAAGTGAATCTAGTCACAATGAGGGTATTTTATTTATTTTGTGGTTTGGTTTAAATTGCTGTGTGAATCTGTGTGTCACCTCCCCATTTACCATCTAAGCATTGTTCCCAGAGAGCCTCAGACTGAAAGGTCAGATACCAGAGACTTCAGCTTGTTTTTCTCTTTTCAAGCTCTTTTGGGGCAAAAGAGCTTGGGGTGAATTCAAGTGTTCACTCCAGTTTTTAGGGATAAAAATCACTTAATGGTGGCACCTAGCCCCCCAAAATCTGTGCATTTATGGTTCTGGGAGAAGTTTTTGTAACCAGTGCCTGGCAAGGTATATTTAAAATCTTTGCAGGCCCCCATCTTCTGCACTCGGAGTGCTACAGTGGGGAAAAGCCCTGAAAGGTGACAAGACTCAGAGCTTGCAGAATTTTGTTTGGGTGTCAGAGACTAAACAGTAAGCTTTTACACTGGTTACAAAAACTGTAAGCTTCACTGACACATTGTTGAATGCCTCAAGCTGTTTTTCAAAAACTTTGGAGTGTCTAGTTAATATGTTTTGAATATTTCAGGGTGAACATTTCTGTGCTTGCCTTGGTCCAACTCCCCCTGAGCTTCTCAAGCCAAAATAGAGGATACTTTCCTTAAATCAGATACAAGGGTGAAATCAGAGATTGTCCATTTAATTGAACTTTCACCTGGAGACTCCCTTCTGAGTCTCATTATTCCCTGCTGTAAGTCTTGAAAACTGTGGAGGTTTTTTCCCGAGGAACTTGTGACAAAGTCTGGTGACACATTAAGAGGGAAACTTAGTGAAACAGCAGTTCCAATATTAAGCTCCATTCTTGCTGGGACTCCATTGAGCAAGAGAATAACCCAGGTGACATGTAACTCTAGCTTGTGTTAATGTGTTGTACTGGACTTTGCTTTTCCATATAAAGAATTCACAGCTTCGATCCTTGCTTAGGTTCAATCTTCACACGTATCTTCTGGGATGAACTAATATGCTATGGTGCTGGTCACTGAATTGTGTTACAGGTCATGGTGATGTGTCCTTTTTCAGACACTTTCTGCAAATGATCTCACATGTTTAGCAATCCTTTTCTGGGTGAATAATTGGTTCACAATTGCCATAAAGAAGTCCTTACGTTTCCATGGTCATCTGCCTCATCGATATTCAACAATTCATGCACACTAAACTTCAAGAAATCCTTGGCTATGGTTTCCATTTCAGCTACTCTTTCAACAGGTTTCTTAGATATAAGCACTGATATCAATAACTTCTACAGAGCCTGGGCATTATATAATCCAGAGACTAACAGGATCACAGAGCTTTGCTTAATGATTCTTCAAATGGACAGCACTCCTGAATTTCTTAGAGAAGCAATAAGCTTTGCTACTGACTCTTCACTTTCTAGACAGTGTTCTGTTGTCATCAATGGGACAGAGGAAAAATATCGTGGTGTATATGGTTCTGCTGGAGAAAACAGGTCAACCATGGGGCTCTGTTGGAGACAACAGTTCACATGATAGTCCATATGTTTTGAGACTCAGTGTCAGCAAGGCTGAAACTTGTTCATCTAGAACTGGATTGCAGTTGCAAATTACTCAAAATATTTCAGGTACACCACCTGTGGTTTGCAGTTTTATCCAATTCACCAGTGTTGCCCACATAAATTGCCATTTTCTCTGCTCTCCTGGATGTTTGCCACAGGCATATGGCTTGTTGTTACTGCCCTATCTGTTCTTGATTTGCCACTACTGGCTATGTACCAGCACTGCAGATTTCTTCCTTGGGCTGTACCTGGGCTCCCTCTGCTGGCTATCCATCTAAAGTGCATGCTTATCTTGCTTTTCTGCCAGTTTGCTCATTCTCAATCACAACAGCTTCTTGTGTTTCCCACTATTTATTCATTTACAGTAGCTCCCCCAGGGAGTAATCTATTCTTTTATGTTGTTTTCAATAGCCAGTGCCTCCTCTCTAGCTGGCTGGTCCATGATATCCCTGCATTAAAAGCACCAGTCTGTCATCTTGTACCTCTATTTTCCTCCTTTTTGTGTTATTAGTTGCTTACCTTCTCTTCTTGTTGTTCAGGCAGATGCAGCACTAGGCACATATGGGGCAGAAATATGGCAAAATATTATATCTGAACTTGGCAGGATCATGGAATCACAGAAGATGTATAGGCTATTACCAATTCCCCCTTTTTCTTCTCTTCTGCACACTAAATAAATCCAGTTCCCTCAGTCTATCCTCATAAGTCATGTGACCCACCCTCCTAATTATTTTTGTTGCCCTCCATTAGACTCTCTTCAGTTTCTCTACATCCCTTCTGTAGTGGAGGGGCCCAAAACAGGACAAAATACTCCAGATGTGGCCTCACCAGACACTTGCAAATACAGGGAATTAACCTTCTTTAAGGTTCATTGCTTTTACACCCCTCCCCCATACAGATATATTAGCACTGGTCAAAAGGTAGCCATCAAAACTGCTCTTTAACAGAAAATTGGATTTTTGACTAAACAGTTTTTTGGGGGAAATGGGTGTAAAAATTCCTCCTTTTTCCGTACATATCCTCACTTTTTCTTCAAAAGATTTCTATTGAAATTCACGAGATTTTAGCTGAAATGTTTTGTGTTTCTGGTTTTTGGCCAAACAATTCAAAATTTCCAATATTCACAATAGTTCTGCTATCTGAATGAAAGAAATATAGAATCATAGGGTTGGACAAGACCTCAGGAGGTCATCGAGTCCAACCAGCTGCTAAAAGCAGGACCAGTCTCAACTAAATCATCCCAGCCATGGCTTTGTCAAACTGGGACTTAAAAATCTCTAGGGATGGAGATTCCACCACCTCCTTAGATAACCCGTTTCAGTGCTTCACCACCCTCCTAGTAAAATAGTTTTCTCTAATATCCAACCTAGACCTGCAACTTGAGTCCATTGCTCCTCAGTCTGTCATCTATCACCTCTGACAGCAGTCTCTCTCTATCCTCTTTGGAACCTTCCTGCAGGTAGTTGAAGGCTATCATCAAATCCCCCCCACCTTCTCTTCTGTAGACTAAATAAGCTCAAATACCTCTGCCTCCCCTCATAAGTCATGTCTTTCAGCCCCCTAATAATTTTTGTTGCCCTCTCCTGGACTTTCTCCAGTGTGTCCACATCCTTTCTGTAATGGGGTCCCCAAAACTGGATGCAACACTCCAAATGTGGCCTGAGCAATGCTGAAGAAATGGGAATAATCACTTTCCTAGATCTGGTGGCAATGCTCCTCCTAATGCACCCCAACTCTGTGGTGCCCTCCTGTCATCAAAACACAAATTCCTAAGATTTTTAGTCAGATACAGGGATGTACATTGTCTCTTGCTGCTCCACAGCCATTGTATATGGACAACCCCCAATCCATGCAGAAGTCAGCCATTACCATGACACCATGTCCTCTTTGCCCTCCAGAGAAAATCAGCCTGTATGAACTGCTATGCATCAGAGAGTTCCTCATTGGGGTACTCTAAAGGCAATAGCATCTGTGTGGCTACATTGGAGCTACACTATTAAGGAGTTAGAAGAGCAAAGATCTCTGGAGCCAGCATTAAGGCTCTCAGATGGTTTGGGCCTCCAGCAATAGCTTTCAAACTCAGTAGGATTTTGGAGTAACCATAGAATGAATCACTGATTTTTGTAAAGGTGGCCAGACCTACCACACCAACGCGGTGTCTTCTGACAGTGGCCAATACCAAGTGCCCCAGAGGGAATGAACAGAACAGATAATCATCAAGTGAGCCATCCTCTGACAAGCCAGGTTACAGTGACTGAAGACTGAATTTTTAACTCCAGATACATTTCCCAATGACTGCAAATTAGGCCCTAGAAAGAAGGATAGTCAGTCATGCTTCAACAGTATTAAGTTAAACTTCTGTTATTATAGGAAGGGGTAGTATTATTACCTATTGTTAATATTCCCTGACACTTCCTATTACAAGATTCTACTTTTACTTACTTATATCTTTGCCAAACTGTGACTATTTGAGGGTAACATTTTCCATATTAAGTCACTACCTTGGGCTGATTTCTTTAAAATTATTTTTTATTATTATTTTTATTTTTTGTTCAGCAGTTTGAGAATGAGGTTATGCGAAAAAGGCATGATTTTACACATGTTCAAAATCACGGTGACCAAAATTTGAAACACTTTAGCGTCCTCATGTTTGGTGAATGGACTTGAAAAGTTTGAAGGAGGGGGTTGACTTTGCCAAGGTGTGTTCATTTTGCTGTTCTTGTAAACATCTAGCCAAACCTGACCAAGTTATAAGCCCTTGAAAAAGTATACCGTGCACATTCTCAGAGGATCCTTAGATTTAAATAGCTAAATTCCTTGAATTTTCCATCTGCATTGGACAAGCACCAACATGCAGCTGAGCATTTGTTTACCTGTAATTGCAGGTCTGGGCTGTTGCAGTCTGGACTGACTCTGGACCTGGGCACCTGATGTAACAGCAGAGAGCATGTCCGCCTTATGGGCTACGTCTACACAGGCCCCCTTTTCCGGAAAAGGGATGCAAATGAG
>CM057845.1:15177053-15195084 GCA_030068395.1 Apalone spinifera
ATTTGCATCCCTTTTCCGGAAAAGGGGGCCTGTGTAGACGTAGCCATGCTGTCTGTGGCTCATTCCCACCTCCCCATGAGCTTAGACAACATTTTGGACAAAACCAGCAGTTGTGAAGGCAGGAGAGACAAGCCCTGAAGGAAGGAAGCAGTTGTGAAGGCAGGAGAGACAAGCCCTGGGAGCAGACTGGAGCAAGGAGAGGAAACTTGAAAGGAAGATTTGCAAGTGGGGAGAGAAGGAAACTGGGAACAGGGGTGTGTGGAAAGAGTATAAATGACTGGACAATGAGATTGAAACTGAGAGCCAGAGAGAGGAATTGGGGACTGTAAATTGTAGGAAGAGATGGAGGTGTCTTGTGAGAAAAAATAATTTGTGGTCATGTAATTAAAGACTAGACCATAATGCAGGGATGCCAATAATTTTTGTTAGGGGCATGCCAAGATTTTGGTAAATGGTCAAGGGGCACACTTTTCTATGGAGGTGATGTGGGGTCTGAGAGGGAGGTTGGGTGCAAAAGCTCGGGATAGGGGAATGGGGTACAGGAGAGGTTGCAGGGTCTGGGAGAGAGTTGTGATCTGCGGGAGAGGAGGTGCAGAGGGTTTGGGCAGGAGAGGGTGGTGACCTGGGGCAGGAGTTGGTGGGGAGGGAAGGGCAGGGGTGTCAGACTCTGGCAGGAAGCGCTTACCTAGGTGGCTCTCAACCAGAAGCCATACAGGATCCTGAGGCAGGTTTTCTCTGCCACGTCCTAGGCTGCTCTAAATGGCTGGCTGCTCCCTGTGGATCTCTGGTCCAGGTGGGGGACGAGGCTTCGCACACTGCCTCTGACCCCCAGCAAAATCTCTTAGTTCCTATTAGCTGGAAACTGGTCAGTTGAAGCTGAAAGATTTTGTCAGCACAGGAAGGCTCCTCGCCCCATCAGTAGTTGGAACTGAAAACCACAGTAAGCAGCCAGCTGCTTCTGTGCCTGAGGGTCCTGGCAGGAATGCCTGTGGGCCGGATTCAGCCCCTGGGCCATACTTGCCCACCCCTAGCATGATGCATATTTCCAAAGAACCAAACCAAGGACACAGAGGTAACTTTAATTCTCACATTTCCTAACTTTTGAGTGCTTGACTTTACTATCTTCACCATGTTCTTTGAATGTATAATTGTTGTTATTACAATACCACTTATTGAGATCCAGGCCTTGTGCTAGAATCTGCCCATGCACACAGTATTAGAAATTCCTGCCTCAATAGCATCAAAATAGACAAGACCCATTAAGGCTAGAGAAAGAGAATATTGCTACACCTCTACTTTATGTATGTGGAACTTCAGCCCAGAAAGATTAAAATGTCTTAAGCTTTTCCTCCCCATCATGGCCATCAGAGGGTAATGTTGACAACTTTTCTAAACCACTAAAAAGAATGGTGTACAACCTATTAAAACCACATTGATTTACAAGAGCAGAGGATCTGACCCATGATGTCTATAAAACAGATATGTTAGGAAAGGGTCAAATTTAATATGATACAAATGGCATGATCTACCTCCTAGGGTTCACAAACCCATAAAATATGAATAAGGACCTAATTATCTTCCTTTGTTTTATATTTAATTTGACCATTGAGATGACTAATCCTTTCCTAATATATCTGATTTCATGGCTATTGGATTTGCTTCTATCGTTTACTAGTGGCCGGGTCTGGGGACAGATTCTACACAGTGAATATATCCTCTTCAGGCAATGTAGTTATTCCTGATCTATGCCAGTCAAACTGGGAACAGAATTAGGCACATTTCTTTGTTATGGTTCTGACACTGTTCCCACTAAAGTCAATGGAAGTTTTGCAGAACACTTTGTTTTTCAACTTAATTAAAAGTAGCTGATATATTTGGGATCACATTCTACTTTCTTAAGAATCAGTACTAGCTTAGCAGCCTTCTTTGTCCCCATCCTTTCTTGAACTGTCTAACTCTACAGAGACAGCATCTATTGCTGAACACTTCAGCAAATTCACAGACAATCAGGTCTTTAGTATCAGGGGGCATCCATGAATTCAGGCAGTTGTTTTTCCACTTTTGAGCATATAGTAGTTAAATATTATATTTGAAACATTGCCAAATTACCTTGCTGGTATCCAAGGATCCTGGTGTTCATGAATAATTAGCTCTAGAGTTATTCAACCTCTTTATAACAGCTGATGTAGTGCTGCTACATGTAGAATAATATGTTCCTACTGTATTTGATTTCAGGCAATACATGTCAGGTAGTGGAAACAAAATATTCATCCCTTAAACAAGTCTATGAGCTAATCTGAGTCTGGATATATAATAATATTGTAATTTACTAAGAAATGATGCAGCTGGGGCAAAACACAGTTAATTTGAAAGAATATTGGGATTTAATGAAAAATGATCTCATTCAGTCCTAAAATCTTAAGTATAAAGTGCCTATTTCCAGTCTCACTTATGTTGGCCTAAATTAAGCATCACTGCAAAGGTTTTTTTGCAGCAAGACACTTTTGCTTTTTGTCTTGTATGCATCTGAGTTCAAAAGGCCCACCTCTAACTAGGTGCTACATAATGAATAACCCTAACCAATAACGATTCTTGGAGTAGTACTAATACAGCAAAGTTGAAATTCAAACACATGATGCAGAAGTTGGAATATATGGGTATGTTTATATACTCTGCAGATTGAGCAAGATTTCTTAGATCAACCAGCTCCTTTGTTCTGCTCCTCTAAGCATTGCAGAGACACAAGAAATCCCGAAGATCTTTCCAGCTGGACATTTCCATGGCACAGAATAGCCTCAAAGTGGCTTAGGAATTCCTGTCACCCAATTTGCTGCTTTCAGCATAAAAGTTATGTTGGGACCATGACCTACATCAAAGCACTCTGCCTATACTTCACTAGTCTAATCTAATGGTGCAAACTATGTCACACCTGCTATAAAACTGAATCAAGAAGCCAAAATTGAGCCTCTCTTAGCCACACAGATACACTCACCTATTCCCAGTATCTGCTGGTCACAATTGAGAATCCAAGCCATTATTTTCATTTTTAAAGACATTTTTCAGGCGCACCTACTGGCACTTTAAAAGGCGGTTTGGGAAGAAAAACAAAACTCATTTTCTTTTAAAATGTCTGAAACACTGAGGCCAAAGGGCAAACATGAACCAACCAACACAACAAAAGTAAAAAACAAACTCCACTTTTGCAGAACTTCCGTATAGCATCTGACTTCATGAAAAACTCCAAAGCCTTCCCAGATAGAACCACAGGCAATCTTTAGTTATGGCTTTTAAAATGTTAATGTCTTGTTAGCTTAAGCTAACTCTGAAGGCCTGTCTGTGTTAAATAGAGGGCATATCATGGCAGTATTTTTGGACAGCTTCTTATACCCCTGGGACAATTATTGCAAAGATTTACAGCAGTGATTTATGCAAAGAGAGAGTGAGATAGTAGGACAGTGGTTTACTGAAATTTACTTTATACTGATTACTTTATACTGATTTCCCAGGTTCTTTTCCAATTTTGCTTAATTAAAGGTAAATTAAATCCAACTATGTCCCCAATTACATTCTCCTTCTCCATTTTATTACAGTGTCTACAAGCTGACAGAATAAAGAATTGCCTTCAATCGAAAAAAGACAAATTATTCTCTATTTAAACTGCTGGGGCTGCATTTTAATTCTTTAACATCCGCTAAGCACTTAACAGAGGAGGACAAAATTAACTCAAAGAATCAATGCCTCTGTTTTTCAATAGACTTCAGTA
Source organism: Apalone spinifera (assembly GCA_030068395.1). Classification (NCBI taxonomy): domain Eukaryota; kingdom Metazoa; phylum Chordata; order Testudines; family Trionychidae; genus Apalone; species Apalone spinifera. The sequence continues at coordinate 15,180,817 of CM057845.1, forward strand.
ACTTGAAGCTTTTTAATTAAATACTCAGTTGCAGTTTATTACTTTAGCTGGGTCTGGCTCTCTGTACTTTTAAGTCTTTTAAAATATAAACCCTTTTATGTGGTAATAACATTTCTCTATAGTTTCTTAAAACCATAGAGGTGTTGGTGTAGCCTGTTTATATTTAGCTCTCTACAGCTGCTAAGTAATTGCTTTTTGCCTAACTGGAATATTTCTTTACACTCTGTATGTATAGACACTGTATACAGTATATAATAAAGCCATTCATGCTGCAATAATTAAGGCTGTGTCAGCACTTTCATTACAAACTCCATTTTTCAAACATTATAACTCAGCTATAAAATTTGTCCTGGACTCCGTCCACTGTACATGAAGGCATAAAAAAGTTTACAAGTTTTGGACACTTGTTTTGCAGGTGTAGAACTTGAAAACAATTTTGATTTAAAATGAAATTTGACAAAGAGCCACTGGGTTTTGAAACAAATTCAAAACACCTATAATTATCAGGTTTAAAAAATTCTGCCTTCCACAAATTAAGCTGTATTCAGTGATGCATTTGTCAATATTTTTAGGCTGAACATAGTGTGTAGACTCATCAAGATATTGGTGAATAGGTCTTGAATTCAAGCAGTGAGTAAATGCATAGCTTAGCACTGGTCTAGGCTTGAAAATGTTGTGACTGACACACTTTGGTAAGCAGAAATATATGAATTTAAATCTTGTAAAAGGTATTACTTTTAGAGCCAAGCTGAAATCCTGGCCCCACTAAAGTCAATGTGAGTTTGGACAGGATTTCACCCCTGGAGAGTAAAGTCATCTGTTTATTCACACAACAGACACAGCATGGGAATTGGCTACAAATAGATGGGTTTTCACAATGACTTGTCATGTGCTTTCAACCTGGCCTGGAGGGAACATTTCTAATGATAAAAAGGGTAGTTCAGATGTCATGAGCATTACATTCCTGGCTTCTTTGGGTTGAGCTTGCCAATTAATGTCACTGGTGGTGGGGGTGTCCTATAACTGGGACAGCTGTGTGGACTGAGACACCCACATTAATTTCAGAAAATAAATGAGGTAACCTTTCTTTGACATGCCACTCCCTTACATCATCTTGTGGAAATTTGGCAAGTGGAGCCATGGAGTTGTTGATCTGCTGATCCTTAAACTGTGCCATCCTGCAGCACTCCATGCCATGGAACAGGAAACCCACAGAGATGCATGCTGCACTTGCACAGTCTCTCAAATCCTCCCCCATTTATCAAAACAGAACCACATACCTCTTCTAGTGCATTCAGTGTTTTCTTGGTTACAAATGGCAGAACAGGATAGGATTTGCCCCTGCATATCTCTAGCACTGTAACACTCCCCCCATCCTTTCTCTTCTACCCTAGTCTATTCAGGTTCTTATCCTGCCCTCATGATTATAGTATCTGTGTGACTTTCAGTTGTGCATCAGGCACTTAATATCTGTACCAGCAAAGGAGGTTCACACCTGCTTTCAACCACACGAGGAAAACTTGAGTTTCATGAAAAATAAGTAAATAAAAACCTACCTACAAATATATTTTATCTAGTGAATCATACGACTGTCAGGTAAATCGAGATCGACACGCAGGCTGGATTTTCAAAAGTATTTGTGCCCACATTGGAGATCCAATTTTCAGAAGAATTCACAACTCTCTTAGACACACAACTGATGTGGGCAGATTTTCAAAAGTCTGCATCATCCCCCAGATATTACTGAAGACAATGAAGAAGCTTCCAAGTGCTGAATATATTTGAAAATCTGTCTGCTTCATTTAATGCCTAAGAGGGACCTGAGCTTTTCTGAAAATCTGGCTAATTATTTAAACAGGTGCCTGGATAGGAGCTATTTTATTATACTAGAGATATGGTCTAAATGTTAATAGAGTATGATGGGCCTGATCCGGCTATCACTGAACCAATGGAGAGACTTAGGCTGATTTGAATGGGAATAGCTTTGGGCCTGCTAATAAGCCCTGTAATGTATTTATAATATATGGTATCAAAGCCCAGTCTAGACTACATTCCTCTGTCACCAGAGGCATGTAAATTAGGCATACCGACAGAGTCAATGAAGCGGGGGATTTAAATATCCCCCCGCTTCATTAGAATAAAAATGGCCGCCGCATTGTGCCAGCTCAGCTGTTTGTCGGCACAAACCAGCAGTCACGACAGGGATCGGTTGGTAAGGAAAGCCTTTGCCAACCGATCCCTTATGCCTCGTGCAACAAGGTTTACAGGATCGGTCAGCAAAGGCTTTCCTTGCCAACCGATCCCCGTCTTGACTGCCGGTTCGTGCTGACAAACAGCTGAGCCGACACAACGCAGTGGCCATTTTTTATTCTAATGAAGCGGGGGATATATAAATCCCCCGCTTCATTGACTATGTCAGTATGTCTAAATTACATGCCTCTGGCGACAGAGGCATGTAGTCTAGACATACCCCTCTGTGTTTGGCTGCTACATTTAATGACAAAGAATGTACAGTATATAATTTATCATATGCCATTTATTTCTCATATTGGCACAATATTAAAATGGAAAGAAGCCTGATAACTATATGTCTGAGCATGTTCAAAACATCTAATTTATTATTTTAAAAATAGTATTACTAATGTATCAGTTTTCAAGATGGTGGGATCTATTTGTACTCTGAAAAAAAAAAAAGCTAGAGGGACAAAAACTTTCCAGCAGAAAACCCATTAATTTGTACCATACATGTTTCTTTCATTTGGTCAAATGTAAATGTGATGGTAACACTAATATTATTACTCAGGTATGACGACATCTGTGATATGCAGCATGTGAATTTGCTGTGCTGATATTTCAAAGACTGTTTTAAATTTATGGAGCTTTTAAAGTCCAGCCCAACTGTCTGGAAATTTAACAAACACATTTTTGACCTCAACCCATGCTCTTTGCAGGATTGTTGGCCAATTTGTACTGATTTTACAGGGTTTTTATTTCAAAGTTGTCACAGGAACAGAACCCATAAATGACTATTAGTTTAAAGCAGCTCCAAATAAAAATGGCCGGCCAAATTCAGCTCTGGTATTCATTTCAATGAAGTCATTGGAATTACACCAGAGATTACTGCTGATCATTGAACCCAAAATATTTCTTTAAACTTTTTGTTTGTATAGTTTCACTTCCCTACCCCCAAATTTAGGTGAGAAAAATGTAGCTTTCACAAGTGAAAAAGAATGGGACCTGATTCACAGCTGTATTATTTCAGTGTAATGAAACTGATTGCAACAGATTTACTTTGGTATATAAACAGATGGATGCAATGGTGAATTAGGCTCATAGTCAGCATACATGGTATTTGTACACATCATGAGGTTTAAATAGCTTTAAAGAACAGTATAAATTTTGTAACTTCCCATTAATCACCTTATGTGAACTCATTCAATTTATAACAAAGATTTAGGCATGTTGCTCTTTAAATGCACATAGTGTGTCTTTAGCTAGGGGAAAGTAAAACTGCACACAACTCTTAGAACAAGTATATCTTTCCATTTGAATTCTCTTTATATAACTTTATATCTCTCTTCCCATAACTTGTGATTAGATGCCTGTTCCTTTTTAAGGAGTTATAAACTGTTCAACTACTAAGAATATAATATCATAGCTCCCCACCCTTCCAATCATCGCATCTGGTAATATGATAGGTGAATCTAAGAACTTTTGTAGACTGGTTCAGTACAGATAAGTAAATATGTAGTTTAGTGGTTGTGTTTCCAGTGAGGTCCTGCAGGGATTAGTTCTTGTATGTAATTTTTTAATCAAAAACCTGGAAGAACACCACAAAAACATTGTGTTAAAGTTTGCAGATGACAGAAAATGTGGGGGAATGGTAAATAAAGAGGAGGCTAGGTCAGTAATCTCTCTCAGTTTTGAGAGCCATGGATCACTTGCTAAACAGGGCACAGCCAAACAATACGCATTTTAATATGGCTAAATGTAAATGTACACATCAAGGGGAAAAGAATGTAGGCTGTACTTACAGGATGTGGGACCGTATTCTGAGAAGCAGTGATTCTGAAAAAAGATTTGTGGATTTTGGGGGATAATCAACAAAACAGTATAACATTGGGGCTAAAACAGTTAGTGCAGTCCTGAGATACATAAACGAGAATTTCAAGTAGAACTATGGAGAGTATTTTAGATATTGGCATTGGTGTGACTGCTGCTAGAATATTCTGTCCACAATTCAAGGATGTTGATAAATGGGAGAAGATTCAGAGAAGAGCCATGAGAATGATAAATGGGTTTGAAAATTGACCCAAAGAGCTCAGTCTTTTTAGCTTAACAAAGAGAGAGCTACAGGGTAATGACTTTAATCTGTAGGTATCTAAATGCAGAACAAATATTTAATAATGCACTCTTCAGTCTCGTGGAGGAAGGTATAACAGAAGCCAATGGCTGGGAGCTGGAAGTGAGACAAATTCAGATTGGAAATAAGGTATAACTTTTTAATGGTGAGAGTAGCTCATCATTGGAACAATTTACACAGATTATCATCAATACATAATTTTAAAATTGAGATAGGATTTTTTTTTTCTAAAAGACTTTCTCCAGAAATTTTGGGGAATTTCTAATGGTTGGTGTTATGTAGGAGATCAGACTAGATGATCACAATCATCCATTTTGGCCTTACAATCTATGAATCCATGAAAACATCTAACAGTCTCAGTGAATATCCAGAAGTCTGTATATTAATCCTGTCTCAAACAAGACTACATCAATGGAAACTAAGTACCTTTTAATTTGATCCAGGAAGATCTACAGTAGGCTGGATCATATTAGAATGGTCTACAGTTCACACTGCGACACTTTGTAGACAAGCACTGTATATTTATCTGGAATACTGACATCATTTTAAGTCTATAAAAGTGTCCTGGAGAAATTAAAATGATATTTAATCAATTTTGCTTCTAGTCCCAGATACAAAGACTAAAATAAAGCAATGTGAATGTATCAGAATTCTTTACAACATCTGGGTTGATTAGATTTTGGTTCTGACATCAGGCAGTAGGTTGGAAGTGATGTGTATTGTTTTATCCAGAACTATTTCTCTATCCTTCAATCTGACCATCTTGGTATTAAACACTACGGGCTAGTCTACACTACGCAAAACGTATATGTGGATTTGGCTTACCTTAAGCCAGACGGCTGCAGCGTCTACACTGTGGGAGGCCTATGGGAGCACACACTCCCGTCAGCTTCCTTTACTCCTCGCAGAATCAGGAGGACTACATTAGACCAGCTAAGTCAAACACTAGAAGATTGACTTCTGGACGGTCGATCTCTGTAGTGTGGACATACCCTATGTTAAAAAAGCATGGGCCCACACCAACTGATCATTAGATATTAATGTCAAAAGCTTCGTTTCCATGCTGGTATTTAAATACTATCAAGGCTACCAGCAGTGCTGATGTCTAAACTACAAAAAACAAGGTCAAAATAATTCTCAACTTATTCATGCCAATATTACCATTGAAATTAATGAAACCAAGGCAAATAGAACTTTGTGCAAAATATGCAGTATATCAGTGATAATTATGATTGTTGTAGTGTAAATAAGTCCAGCCATGCTTGTTAACTACACTTACAAAATAGTTCTAAAGTTTCAGAGGGGTAACCGAGTTAGTCTGTAACTGGAAAAACTTAAAAAACAACAAATAGTGTAGCAGCACCTTAAAGATTAAGAAAATATGTAGATGGTATCATGAACTTTAAAGTGGGTTGTACCCACAAAAACTCATATCATCTACATGTTTTGTTAGTCTGTAAGGTGCTGCTAGACTATTCATTGTTTTTTAAGTTTTTAAAATTGTTCTACTTGGGTGTCCAAAGATCTGACCAACTTATATAAGTATTATATCAGAAAGGATGGAGGACTTTTTCCAGTGAGTTCTTATGGAAAGTATTTCAGAACTGCAAAAATGGTTTTGTTTTTCCTTGTAATTTTCTCTAATATTCCAGTAATCTTTTGATGATCATCAATAACACATTACTTTGCCTGTAGGCACCATTTCTACATATTGTCCAGTTTATGACTTATGAAATCTTTAGCATCCAGCAGTAATTGTATCAAAGGGGATAATATATGATTCATTGGGTCATGCAATATCTACAGCTTCCACAAGACCAGAAATTGGAATAAAATTAAAGCCTTATGTAGAAAAGATTCATTAGAGAAAATTCTCTGCCAGCATAATAGAATTAAGTTAGCAGAGAATTTGACTGAGTTATTCCACAATGAACTAATATTTTTTAAATTATTTTTCAATGAGTAAAGATTTACTAACACCTTCTACTTCACTTTGTATGGTTATTGCTAATTTATCTATTATTGTACATCTTACCACAGACAATGGTGAATTCTTTGTCATTGGAAATTTTTAAATCAGCATTGGATGTTTCTCTAAAAGATAAACTCTAGTTCAAATGGGAATGAATTCAGGGAAGTCCCATGCCTTTGTAATGCAAAAGGTCACAATGGTCACTATATGATCACAATGGTCATCCCTGGCCTTATAGTCTAGGTTTCATACTTCCTCTGCAGATACTAAAAAGGAAGTCAACTTGCCAACTTGCTCTGGGTCTGAGAAACTGTCTTCCTGGAATTAACATAGGTCAAAACTGTCAAATGTGAATGCCTGAACTTGGACACCTAAATCTATATTTACACAACTAAACAAAAGGGCCAATAAAAATAAACCTCTAACTTCTGACCAAAAAAAATCTCCTCATTTGCTTAGATGACTAGGTATGGAGTCAGGTGCCTAATTTGAAGTGCTCAAGCTTAACATTTTTACTCTGGTCCCTTTTTAATTTTTTTTAATGTACTCAGAAGCAGGCCCACAGTTTCATTGGGCCAGATTCTTACCCCTTTAATCTCACAGAGTAGGGCTCTTACTCGACAAAAATTTCCACTGAACGGGATGTGTGTAAAGATGGAAAATTGACATTGGATGATTTCAAAATGAATACTATTAGATCAACATCAGTGGGCAGAATCTGGCTCTTAGTAATGAAGGGCCTAATTTTACCAGCCTCACTCGTGTTGAATAGCACTTTACTCTGAGAGTATTCCCATGGAAAACAATGAGACTACATTTGTAATAGGATAGTACTTTATATACAGAAGTGTGCCGATCTGAGCCCTAAATCATGGTACACTGAATACACAGTAAATCTGCACATTTGTTTATAATTAATTAAAATCTAAGTCCTACATATATAAAAGAAGTGCACTGCTGACTCAAACTTTAAAATTCAGAGTCCCTGCCACTGAGTTACACTGAAGGGAAATAAAATGTCCATTGCTATTTATCAGCGCTCCTTAAGAGAGATCCAGCCCTTTGAAACCTATTTACTATTAATCATAGTCTGACCTCTTCATTGAGGGGCACTTGTTGGAGCTTGAAACTATCTTCACTGTTCATATCTGTGAATCATACTACCATATAGTGTTCATGAACTAGTGAAATTAGATTCTCTCCCTGTAGGGGGTAGGCATTGACCGCTATTGGATGTCAGCAAATGCAAGTCTAAATATTTCTTGTGGGATGCTGTCTTACCTCTTTATCCTCTCCACTTCAGCAATTTCAAATAATCATTGCTGTGCATAGAAACTCACTGTAACTACTAATACATGGGACTTTTCACAACAGCCATTATTATGATCAAAGGAATCCCTAGCAGCCTAAAGGCATGGCTCATTGAAACACCACCTACTATCCTGTCCAAGTGCAAAGAAAATAATTCCTTTGAAAAAGGGAAGACCATTTGAAAACATTTTATAATAGTGCTGAGTCATTTGTTCCACTTTTAGTGAAGACAACAGACACCAAGCCCAGTAGTATTTCAAAATACAGCCTAACTTCAGAACTGTCATCTCACTGGATCTTCCAAAGTGCCAATATCTTGACAGTCTCTGGTCTGCATTCTTTGTTTGTGTCATCATCTATTGGAGAGTCTGGAGGATCTATTTTTAACTGCACATTTATTTCTCACACAGTATATTTTTATACATGAAACAGACACGTTCTTTTACCTTGGCTGACATTCCACCTGAAAGACCATCACAGCAAGCTTATTAATGTGCTTCAGGGTATATGGTGCCGTAATAAATAGACTCCCTATAGCAAAGTAAAATTGGGATAGGAGGCTCAAAGAGCGTGTGTGTGTGTGTGTGCGCGCGCGCGCGAGCGTGTGTTAAGATCAAATCTTAACTTCAAGTTCAGGCATAGTTTAACAGCAAATCCAAAGTTGTAAATGCAAAAGTAAATGCTGCTTTAAACCAAGCATGAAAGACGAAGAAGTCAAAGTTGAGATTCCATACATCTGGTTTTAATATGCCACTTTATGCAGGTTAGACAAGTGACCTTCTTTTTTGCATTTTAAACTTCTCTATTGGTGTGGTTGCTCCAATACATTAATGCCATCATTTGGGGTTATTTTTGTAATATTTAAAGGAACAATTCAGTAAACAAATAATACAGCTTTCCTCAAAGTAAACTTTAATGTTTTAGATGCTAAAATCCCAGGATAGCTATAGCAAGGGGTTTAAGTATTTGTTGGTTTTTTATTCCTACATTTAGAGCATTTACTTTTTGCATTTTTGTAACAAAGGTACATCATTAATTCTGCCCAATACTAAAATTTACAGCATAGGGACCTAACTGGATAAAGAAATGATCTAAGATATGTTCTTATTATCACTAATGCACATTTTTGATGAGCAGTCCTCTTCAGACCAGGAATTCAATCTGAGCATTCAAGCAGCAGTGGCAATGCAAGGGCACGATATAAAATGAAATAGGAGACTACCCACAGGGGACCTGCATGCAAACGTTATTCTGGTTCATTTCTGCACCAGTCTTTAGAGGGTTCCTTCCAAAGTAAACACCCTTAATTAATTCCCAAGTAAAATAAGTAAAGGCGAATTTTCCACTTACTGTTTGCTGTGCTTTGTCCGTCACTGAGAAGAAGAGACAGTTCTGCAGCTCTCACCTAGATCCAGGTTGCATTCTAAATTAGCCATACATGCGAGCTGGAGGAAGCTTATTGACTTAACTGTGCAAAGAGCAACCCATCTCACTGCTGCTAGACAACCCTTCAGGACACAGCGCTGAACTTCAGCATAAGAGCACGGCATCTATTATCCCTGAGGCACTATCATTTCACCTACACCTGGGCGGATCTATCAAGCTCCATCTCTATTAGAGCTGTTTGACTCTGTGGTTTAAGAAAGAGAGAGAGAGAGAGAAAGAGGGAGAGAGAGAGAGAAGGGCTTGCTGTTGTCACACTTGTTTCCTATTAAAGAGCCTTACGGTGGATTGAGTAATTGTGTACGAAGGTAGTCTGGCTGGCAGATGTGTACAGCCCCAGTGGAGCACTAGATTCAAGGCAGATGGGTTGTACCAGGGCGCAAACAACATTGAGAAAGGGAGGCGTGATTAAAACAGCAGGCCTCTGTTTTATAGCGCTGGAAAGGGGGTAGCAAGAATGCACCCGGGAACTGGAATGCCCAGAACTGGGACTGGGCAGTCACAAACAAATACAATAAACAAGAATGGATAATTCAGCGTGGATATTCAGACCGGCCAAGACACACGATTCTGTAATCATCCTGATGAGCAATGGCTCTCTTGCCCCTCCCCCACTTTTTGCATACACTTAATTAAAACGACTCCATTATGGATGGCATTAACTGTTTGTTCAGAAGAGAAACCTGTGCTACTGTACAACTGGAGGAATGACTGGGAAGTGGATTAGAAGAAGTGGGCCACTGCCTGATCTGGCTCAGTTTAGAGAGGAAAGGGAGGCTGACTGGAGAGGGAGAATCTACAGTTAGCTGTTAGTTCTGAGGATGGCTGAAGTAGCTCCTCAGACAAATGTACGGGGGCCCTTCTTATACTCTTCTGTATAGCGTCCAATGGGTCAAATTCACTTCTGGTGGAGCCCCATTGATATACATGAGGGGGAAAAATATCTTACCATCTCTCACAGAAGGATACTAAACCTTGGCAAGAGCAGATTGTCTGAAGATCCCTGTAATGTCAACAGTGCTTTAGAATGCCTCACAGGCGTAACGCCTACCTAGGCTGGAGAGCAGTCAAATGCTTAGTGCAGAAGTGACCCTCCATTGTTCTAAGAGAGCAATTCACCCTGTCCAAAGGGCCCATGCACAAGCTATTCACTTATTCAGAAGGGTTAAGTAGTGTAGCGGGTTCGACTCACTTTCACAGCTTCTTCCCTGAGGGTGGCTTTTGGTGAAGTAATGGGCTGCTCTGATGCCGACACACCCCCTTTGGGTGAGGTGTTCTCTTAGGGCACTGCCCTCCGGCAGTGACCACTCCAGTCTTGTCCACGCCCCCTTCCGGGTGGGGTGGGGTGGTCATTGTTTTTTCTCCGCTCCTTGTCAGGGTCCTCCCTACGACCCCCCCAGTTCTTCTCTCACTCTGCCTGCCCAGTTGCCTCCTGCAACCCTGCCTTGCGGACTTATGGCCTAGGGCTTCCCCGGCTCAAACTCTCCTGGCCTCCTTGTGAACTGCAGCTGCCTCCATGCGAGCCCCACCCTCCATAACTGCCTTCTTGCAGCCCTGGGCCTCAGGCCGGGTAGCCTAGGTTTGCTAGGCTGAAGCCTCTCTCATTGCAGTCAGGCAGGTCTCTCTCCTCCTCCCAGGAGCTGCTCTATATGGCCTCCAGCTGGGCCCTTAGCTGGGCTTCCTCCTGACTCCAGGTCTCAGCTCCTTAAAGGGCCAGTACAGGACAACGCCCTGCCACAGTAGGACTTACAGAACACAGAGATCTTGCATTGGCTCCCGGCACAGTGGTGAATTTGGAACTGCCACTCAGTCCCTTTGTGAATCCTGATTACAGCCGTCTATGGGAATGGCCTAAAATACTGTGTGTCACATTCTCAGCTAGTGTAATTCAATATACTTTTCTGAAGCAAAGAGCTATGCAGATTTACCCCAGCTGGGGATCTGGCCATGTAGCTTACAATGGTATTTTGGGCTATATATTGAGCTATTGTGTTTAAGGGATGCTCGCCCTTCATGCTTAGCAGCTGCATGATCAGGTCCTTTATAGCGGAAAAGGTTCCTCAGAAAAGTTTATGAATACTTCTCCTCCCAAAAATATACTATATTTTTAATAGGTCCATTCATACCCAAATACTTGAAACTGCAAAGGGAACATTAAAATAAGCTGACTGGCCAAATAAATTTTCTTTTATATGAATGTTCTTCTCACGGCACGTCATACGATTGCTGGGGGTAAAATGCCTTCTTTAAAATGTATTTTTCATTACCTCCTAGAGCTCTTTAAGAAGCAGGTTATTAATATGAAACTAGTCTTCTCTAATAACAAAAGGCCAAATGCTTGTACCGGTTCTACCTAATTGTTACACTTTATGCCACCTCTATGTGACAGTGATTAACTGTGGGGACTGCACAAATGAAGAGTAGAAAAATTCCAAACCTGTCTGCACTCATGACCCATGGAACTATTTGAAGAGAAATCTCTGTCCCTCTGAGAAGGCCTTTACATACCCTTAGTCTCTCTCATTTTGCTCTTCAGGGACTGATGTTGCCACAGAGCAGTTATGGGGTCCCAGTTTGTCCTTTTGAAATGGAAACTTTCCCTTCTGAGGCAAGGAGATATTCTGGAGTTGTCAGCCTGAAACTCCATCAACTGGTATGTGGCCCTTTTAGGTTCTCCCTGGCTGCTTGTCAGTCTGCTGAGAGAACACTTCCATCAGATACAGTGGGTCTGATTCACTTCTCAGTTACTCCAGTGCAGCTCTGTTGTTGTGTCCTGGCTCTGTGCCCACCTGACTTCTCCCAGAGTCCTGAAGGGGCAGGAGCTGCAGGCTATGGAATTGTTCCAGGGCCACCCAGCATGGAACAGAAGTTGCCTGTCTCAAAATACTGAGTCTTGAGGGTGGAGCCGGTAGTGATTGATTTAGGTAATTGTGACCCTTTTCTTGAGATGGTTTCACACCTCTTTTAACGCCAAGCCTTTGATTATTAGCAGGGAGAAAGCTTTCAGAGTAGAGGAATGTTTGTTTGTTTGTTTGTTTTCTCACATAAATTCCATTCAAATTAGCCAATATAGAAACCATTAAAAATAGCCAGTTGCCTTCTTCAGGAACATTCTAGAAAGCTGAGCTCCTGTTTAAGAAGCACTGGAAAACCTTTTTATTTGAGAAACCTTCTCCACCTACCAGAGGGGAACAGAGATGGCAACAACAGTACCCTTTAAAAAAAATCTACCCCAAGCAGAGCTTCCTGTAAACTAGAAACTGGAGCTGTTTGAAAATAAACTTGATGGAAAAATGTCTAAATTAATCACTGCAACATTCTTTTTCTGTCACATAAAAAATGGTTAGTTTAGACAAGTCAAAGCATTTTGTTTTGACTTTAATGTTCTGATTAATTTCATTTTGACATGTATATTATTTTAATATATTAATTTAAATGTGAATGTCAATATACACACTCTTTTCTTTTATAAGATTTTGACCTTATGAAAATGAAACAATTCACCATTGACTAAATGAAATTGTTCAATTTCACAATTTTGGGGAATCTCCATTTTGTGGGAAAATTTGATTTCTCATTATAATTAAGAATGAAAAAAATTATAACTTTCAGAATTTCCATATCCAACCAGTTCTTTTGGAGAAAAGAGAAGAAGCCCCTTCATCAAGAAATCCACTAGGCATTATTCATTATTGCCAATTTAACACGGAGGGTGCTTAGCTACTAAGATAAGGAACAGAGGTACCAAACTCTAAGATAGTTAGAAAAATATGTATTAGAGATCAACATTAGAAAAGTCTTTAACAGCAATTAAAACAGGGGCTGCTATTGAAGTGGCTAGTTCCAGCATAGGCTTTCTTAAAAAAAAGAAAAAAAGGTGCTTGGAGAAGAACAGCAAAAGCCAAAACTGAACCCACAACACCTTGACAAGGAACAGAGGAATTGCCATACTACACATACATCAGACTCACCTTCTCCTGTGTCCTGTCTATGACAGTGGACGATGGCAGATTCATCACAGGAAACACCATTAATGGAATAACTGGCCCATAGGGAAACTTTCTTATTAACTGTCATCTGTTGTTGGTGTTCTTTTGCCTTGAAACAGGAGGTATGATGTCCTTTATAGATTTTTCTCTGAGCTAAGGTAATGCCAGGATATTCTTATTATTCACATATATAATTAATATTTTTGGTCCTTTTTCCTCTGCCCTAGTCTCTGCCACCTCTTTCCTAGGGTATAACTTACAATGGGACAAATTCTCAGTTTTACTCATTTTTTAATGTGACAAAATCTTACTGAAGTCAACTAGGGCTTGTATAAGTGTAGGTTGAATACATACTGATTGAAGATCTTATAATGCAACCCATGGGATTCTTTGTATTGGAACTATCCTGAAGTTCCTCTGACATACAAGCAACTGAAAAACTGGGTTCTATTTTATTTTAATGATTTCAAAATGTGGACTGAAGAAAGTGTTTGTAAATAACACCTGTTGGCAGCATGAATGGGAAATATACATAAATACTTTGGGATGTGTTAGGAAAGCAAAAAATGGCTCTTCTTATAACATCTCCTTTTCAAGTACTGAGAACCTACCAAAGTATTAATTTTGATTCCTGAGATTTTCTGGTGAAAATTACTGTTTTGCTCTAGAGCAATATTAGAGGATAAAAAGAAAAAATATGCTTTTAAAGGGGATATTTTCATCAGGGTTTATCAATGTGTCTCATGGATGTACTTTAGGGAATTACTTCATTTATGGTATAGAGGTTTCAGCATGACTGTGAATAGAAGAGTTATTGTCCAGCCATCAATTTACCACTCAATAATAAACATTTCTATAATGATTTATTAGCATGCCTTTTAGCTTTGATGATAGTCTTGAGTTGCAAAATTCCTGTCACCAGTAGCTTCATCAGAAAAATGCAGATCCCAGAATTAAAAAAGTTAAAGAGAACAACAACAACAATAAAAAACATTTGCCAGAAACTAGATGCATAATCCCTGTGCTGCTTTATCTTCAATTTCCAGTGGTGATGGCTGATGCTTAAAATAAATGGTGTACCTAAGTTGGCCGATTAGGCAGCAGACACCACCTACCAGTTAAATGAGTGCATGTGCATACGCATATACACACACTCTTTCTCTCTCTCTCCCTCACACACACACAGGGTG
>CM057845.1:15210140-15227704 GCA_030068395.1 Apalone spinifera
GGGGGGGGGGGCAGGGCAGTGATGTGTGGCGTGACAGCGGCTCCAGGCCCTGGCCCCTGGTCATGAACATCACCGCCCTACCCCCCTTCACCTCCTGCCTTGACACTTGGCTGACTTCTGCGCTGCTCAGCCAGGCTTCCACGAGGGAGCAAGTAGCACAAGCGACCATTTGGGCTCCGCGCTCCCCATGCAGCACGGCCATTTGAGCTCTGCAGTCCCCCAAGTGAGAAGAAGGAGGGGGAGGAGAAGAGAAAGAGACAGACAGAGAGAGAGGCAGGAGGCAGAGGAGAGCTGAGGGGGAGGGAGGAGGCAGTAGGAAGAGGAGAGAGAGAGAGAGAGAGAGACGGAGCGAGAGACCGGAGGCTCAGGAGAGAAGACCGACGTGGAGGAGAGACCTGAAAATCCCATTTTATGACGGGCTAATTGGCTAGTTCTTCATGAAAAAGATACCTTCAGCCAGGTCAACCCTAATTCTAGGAGATGTTTCATATCTGAGAATATTGAGTGGAAACAGGCACCTCCTTCCAGGTTGGCAGTCAGTCATCAAAGGCTCAGAGCAATTGGATTTAGGCACTTAATACTTGTGATGGATTTGGGCCCTTCCATGTGTACTTTACTTTTGGCTAGTTTAGGCAGCTCCCTGCTCCGCTTTATGGGTTTTGAAAATCTCATGCTGAGAAGCTTAACTCTCCTCATGCATTGTATGGGAAGCCTGGTGTCCTAACTTTATTAATTCCACCTGGTAGCAGGGAACCTAGGACATAGGCATTATAATGTTCAGCATTTCCATGCCAAACACTCTCTGTGTGTCTATCCCATAATCTTTCAGGCTCCTAACTCCCAGTTTTTAAAGTGACTTAGGAGCCTAAGTCCTATTGACTTGTCACTTTAAAAACTCAGAATTAGGGTCCTAGGTAACTTTGGAAAATTTTATCCTTAATCTCTCTGCACCTCTGTTCACCATATGTAAAATGGAAATTATATTTTATACTGTCCATCTTGTCTGTTTGAATTATATGTTCTCTGGAGCAATAACTCTTTCTTACTGTAAAAACAATAAGTAGTTGGCTGGCACCTTAGAGACTAACAAAAATATATAGTATCATGAGGTTTCGTAAGTAAAACCCACTTCATCAGATGAACTGGAGTGGAAATAACAGAAACCAATGTTTAACAGGAAAAAAAGGACCTGTCAACTGTAGGACTGGTACTAATGAGGCTAATTAAGTGGGCTAGAAGTGTCCCATTCTTAGCTTTTGAGGTAGAAGTACAGTTATTAAAGGCAGAAGAGATTGACTTTATAGTTCAACATCCAGTTAATGTCTTTGTTCAAGCCCAGGGAAACTATGTCAAATTTGTAGATGAATACCAATTCTGCACAATTCAAGTTCCTCACAATGACTCAACAGCAGTCCAATCTAGTTTTGTTGTTACGCCCTCCCCTCAAGCCCAATGACAGGGAAGGGCAAAAGGAGCAATTACCTAGGGGCCCTTCAGATTGCTGCCAGAGCGCCTCTTTGTGTAGCTCAAGGTGCCAGTGACAGCACTGAAGACTGGTTACCTTGGCCCCATTCCTTCTGTCTGAGGTCCCACTCCTTCCTGGTGGCCCACAGAAGCTGTCACTTCCCCTGGTTACTTCCAGAATATCAGTCATTCACTATGAAGTATAACATGTTGCATAAAGAACTGATTCAGTAGGAGATAGGAGAAAATAAGAACTGATACATGTAGAGAAAAGCACAGCTTGACTCATAGAAAGGGCACAATTCTCACTCACAAATTTCACACAAAAACCAGGGAGAAAATGGATAGTCACCTGATGATGGGTGATCACTTGTTGCTGTCAATCCTCAGGTGGCTGATAAGGCAGATCCTGGAACCACGAGTTCTATTACAATGAGCACAGATGCTTCTAGATACAGCAGGAGGCTGTTGATAATCATTAGAAGCCAGTCTCCCCTTCTTTCTGTGCCTCTCCTCCTCTTCAGTTTGTCGGCAGGCAAATTCAATATGCAGGGAGCTATTGTATAGAACTTCTCTCCATTTTGAGCGATCCTAGGCAAATGTCTCTCAAGTGTCAACGTCAATGTTGCACTTCTTTAGGTTATCCTTCAGCTAGTCTTTATAACACTTCTGTTGTCCACCCACATTATCCTTCTTTCATCAGAGAAAACAGGACTTGTTTTGGGAGGCAATGGTCAGGTGTCTGAACAACGTGACCAGTCCAGTGAAGTTGCTGATGGATGGTCATTGCCTTGATATTGGAGGTCTTTACCTCTTTCAGAACACTAATGTCAGTACACTTGTTTCCCCATTTGATCGTCAAGATCTTGGGGAGTCAGCATCAGTGATAATTCTCAAAGACTTTCAAGTGATGTCTGTAAGTTGTCCACGTTTCAGACCCATAGAATAGTGTTGGGAGAATGATGGTTTGATAGACAAGGAATTTGGTGTCTGTTCAAATGTCATGATCTTCAAAAGACCTTTGCCAGAAACGAGCAATGGCTGCATTGGCATGGTTCAGAACATGTTGGTTTTCTACATCAATATCTACGTTGGATAAAAGATAACTTCCAAGGTAGAGAAAATGAATGGCATTCTGCAGCACATCTTCACTGATTTTAATAGATGGGGCATATAATACCTCATTTGTAGAGGGATGATGGAGCACTTTGGTATTCTTCATGGTGAGGGTCAGACCAAGACGTATAAGCATCAGCAAACACATTCAAAATAGTTTGAAGATTTTTCTCAGAATGGGCAACAATTGAATTGTCATACTGAAGTTCCACAAAGGATGTGATAGAAGCCTTATTCGGGGGACACTTACTACCCAATGCAGTCTTTGTGACTTCCTTTCCATGGAAAGGAAAGCTGACAGCCCAGAGTGAACTGTTGAGTATTTAGGGTAGCCTGTATGCTATGTATGGTCTCAGTTCTTTCCTGGGACTTATGCCATACTCCAATCTAGATTGATCTTATTACCACATAAATATCACTGGCCCTTCCCCAGAATAAAACTAACAAATCATTTCCCCTCAAATTTTAACCCAATATTTTTGGAGCTTCAATATTTGTCATCGATGCTATTTTATATATTTAGGCATAGCCCCCAATAAAAAATGCTATGTATTTTTCATGACAAATGTAGAAACCTAGAGTGGTTCTATGAAACTTATTTCCCGCCCTGCCTCCCACTTGCTTAGTTCTGGTGGAGAGATGGGATTAGTAATTCTCTCCTGACCTAAAACAGCACAACGTTAGAACACCCCAACCTCTGCCCAGCTGTGCAGGTACACTGAGGAGGTGGAACCAAATTTTCTCCAGCCCTGCTGGTTCTGGGAAAGCAATAGCCTGCCCTCACCTGCCCATCCAAAGTCAGGATGGGGAAAGTCCACAGAACCATAAGAATGTTCTTACTCCCCTGTATAGATGTACACTCCAAGGTATAAGCTAATAATTTATTTTATTTAAAAGTACAGATGCTTGAAATTTGACAAATGAAAGAAGTTTGAGCTATTTCTTTTTGAAAATTGTTCTTTTACGAAACCTTTTGACTAAAACTGCTGACAGTTTAGGAGTATTTTTCTGCATTTTCAAGGATGCTTTAAAAAAAAAACTTACTGACATGCTTATGAAAATGCTCAATTTATACCCCACACCCTTTTGTAAGCAAAACACTTTTGACAACCATTTTGATGACAGTTCTGATAACAAAGAATTCCAAATTTTTGAAATACTTTATGAAAATTTAACCATATCATTTCAAATTCCTGCTGCTGGTTTATGTTGTGTGTCCTTTATTTAGTGCCCTTTTGTCATATATAAACAGAATAGATGGGTAGGGTTCTAAAATCTTTGTTCTCTATTCATTTTTAATTCTTATCAGCTAGATGGTAAAGTTGGAGGAAGTATCTTTAAATTCTAAATCTTTTTTCTTCTTCTCTTGGGGTGTGCCTACACAGCGGGGCTTACCTTGAAATAAGCTACACAAATTGAGGTACATCAATTGTGTAGCTTATTTATTCTAAATATCTTATTTCAAAATTGGGAACATCTACACAGAACTTTTTTTGAAATAGAGCATTCTTCCTCTGACTTCCCTTACTCCTCGTACAATGAAGGTTACAGTAGTTGGAGTAAGAAGCCCTCCAGCTTGACAGTATTTTGACATTATTTTGAAATAACTGCCTGCAGTGTAGAAGCAGACTAAGTTATTTCAAAATAACTCTAGTTATTTTGAAATAATTTTGCCATGTAGACGTATCTTTGGACTCTCAGTTCTTGCAGATGAAGGCATAATAGGGTTTTATTCCAAGCCCACTGAAACTGAAGTTTTTCAATGGGCTTTGGATTAGGCTTTTAGGGTCTTATCAACCAAAAATCAATTGAAATATTTCCATTGATATTAACAGAAGTGGGATGGAGACCATGCTACCTACACTCACAAACCAGTTTGATATTCTATTATCCAGGCCAGAGGCAATGCTCATAGAACAGCCACTTTATTAACCTTTCTCTCCAGTGGAAACCAAGACCCTGAGTTGCAAAAGGAATCTTGAATTTAAAACTTTACCCAAGAGGGGACTTTACCTAAGTGTTTATGAGTAGGGTGAGTTTTATTCCCTTTGTCTCTCCAACCAGATCAAAAAGTCAGCTACTCTTGCCCAACTGACCTTTGACTCCAGTAAAAAAATTGAACAATAAATGTCATATCATTAGGTTCAAAATTATCTTTATTCTTTAATAATTCCCACTTAAGCAAAATATTGCAAATCATTGGTAATGCAATCCAGAGTATGATCAACCCCTGCACCAGCTCACATGGAATTTCAGTAGTTATTGCAAAATGTAAAACTTTCCAGCTTGTCTTTGAGTCTTCTTGAAACCGGCTCTATCCTTGAGGTGTCAGATTAACACTCCACTCAGAAGACAAATTGTTCGTGGGCATGCTGGACATATGAGAGCCATTAGACAGTGTGATCTACATTCTTGAAAAATGAAAAATTCTAGGCAACATTACATTTTATAAATGCAAGATGTTTATTATTACTGCAGGAGCAATAAATGTTTAGAAACTGGAGAGGGTTCACAATGGTTCTGACTAGGAACATATGAGTATGGAGCCATTGAATTCTGGCATGAAATAAAGTGTCTGGAAGCTATTATGCATTTAGCCTTCTATGAGTATTTAATTATATCAATAGGAGAACACAATTTCTGTTGCGTGCTTTGTGATGAATGTCTTCATTTATTCGTGTTACAAAGAATGATAGATGAGTTCAAGCCAGATGTGGGAACTCATTTGCAATTTGCTTATATTATTTTAGTAAAATTTCTTTTAAAGTTCATAGGATACCTCAGTGAACATCATGGGGGGTTAACCCAGTACACAAAGTTTGATTTCTGCTTGACAATAAGATGTGTGTTTCACAGGCAATATACAGAGAAATGACAGTGATGATCGAAGGCTGGGTGGTGAGTAGTTCTTTAGATGCTAATGAAAACCTCTCTTTAATGAGGAAACGAGATCTCAGTTGCAGTGATTCTTATCCATGCTGTCACAGAGAGGAAAGACAATCTTGTGGTTGAGGCACCTGACTGGGGCTCAGAAGAGCTTGATTTAATTGCTGGCTCTGTTGCAGGGTGTTCTATGATTTCCAGCAGTCATTTAGATACAATTTTCAATAGCGACCAATGATTTTGGCTGCCCGGTTTGAAACATCTGAAAGGGGCTTTTTTTTGTTTGTTTGTTGACTCTCCCTGAAAATCTGGTTCCATTAAGACGTCTGATGTTCAAAACTGCCAAATGGAGAATGCAGAAATCACTAGTCAGAGCTGAAAATGAGTTTCTTTGCACCTTAGTTTTCCATCTGTAAAATGGAAATAGAATCTATCTCTTAGGGATAAATCTGTTAATGTATGTTTTTGTCTCTGGCAGTGGTATTGTCTTATGCAGTAGAGTGATGAAGCCATGGAGATTGGATGGGTAATAAAGGAGGATTAGAATTTTAAATTCTGCTGAAGGCCCAATTTATTTGTCAACATATGCTTTCAAACAGGAAGCCCCAATACTCGCTTTGATCTTTATTTCTAGCTGTCCCTTTATATTGCATGTCTGTGATTTTAGACATACACCCCCACTCACTCATCTTTCATTTTTGGCTGTTAGATTGTTCCCTGGGTTTCAAATCTGCCAGTTCCACCACCATGACTGTCTATATGCTTAACCAATTAGCAAGCTCCCTAATTGGGTGGCTCCATTTTATGAGTTGTCTTAGATATTATTCCATCACAAACTTTAAATAGGACTTTTTTGTGGTCTGTCACCAATATACAAAGAGCCTAAAGGAAGTCCTCATCAGTCTAAAGGAGAGGAGCTGTAAAGCCCTAGAAGTCCGCTCTTTAATTCTTTTTCAACACAATAGTTAGACTTTCACTCTTTTTCTTCTTCTCCACATCTCAAAAGCAGAAAACCTGAAAACTTCTCTTAGAAAGTCTTAATTTAAAGGCTGAACACAGACTTTTCCAGTAAAAGTTTAAATTTTCAGAAGAATGATGAATAGGCTGTATGCACTATTCTGATAATGCCTATTAATTTACTTCTGAGTGATAAGATCTCATTTGATTTTATGAAACATCTTGGATCAGCTCATGTTATCAAATCATTTTTACCTTTGGCATCAGTGCCCACAAAGTTAACATACAATAAAATATATGTTAAGTGCAGTGTGCTATTCCTCTGGGTGCAATATAACTCATAATCTGATAGCTTTCTTTGATAGGATAACAAGTTTTATGGATAATGGAGAAGCGGTGGATATGGTATACTTAGATTTTAATAAAGCATTTGATATGTTCTCACATGACCTTCTATCAATAAACTTGGGAAATACAACCTAGAAGGTGGGCACATAACTGGCTGGATAACTATTCTCAGAGAGTAGTTATAAATGGTTCACAGTCATGCTGGAAGGTCATAATAAGTGGGGTTCCACAGGGGTCTGTTTTGGGACTGATTCTGTTCAATATCTCCATCAACAATTTAGATATTGTCATAGAAATTATGCTTATTAAGTTTGCAGATTATATCAATCTGGGGAGGGTTGCAAGTGTTTTGAAGGATAGGGCCATAATTCTAAATGATCGGGACAAACTGAGAAATGGTCTGAGTTAAATAGGATGAAGTTTAATAAGGACAAATGCAAAGTACTCCACTTAGGAAGGAACAATCAGTTTCACACATACAGAATGGGAAGTGACTGTCTAGGAAGGAGTACTGTGGCAAGGAATCTAGGGGTTATAGTGGACCACAAGCTAAATATAAATCTATAGTGTTACACTGTTGCTGAAAAAAGCAAACATGAGTGTTGTGAGCAAGACACAAGAAGTAATTCTTCCACTCTGCTCTGTGCTGATAAGGCCTCAGTTGGAGTATTGTGTCCAGTTCTGGGCACCACATTTCAAGAAAGCTGCAGAGAAACTGGAGAAGGTCCACAGAAGAAGAACAAAAATGATTCAAGGTCTAGAAAACATGACTTATGAGGGAAGATTGAAAGAATTGGGCTTGTTGACTGAGATGGGACATGATAGCAGTTTTCAAGTATCTAAAAGGGTGTTACAAGGAGTAGGGAGAAAAAAAATTCTAGCTGGTCTCTTATGATAAGACAAAAAGCAATGGGCTTAAATTGCAGCAAGGGAGGTTTAAGTTGTACATTAGGAAAAACTTCCTAACTGTCAGGGTGGTTAAAAACTGGAATAAATTGCCTAGAGAGGTTGTGGAATCTCCATCACTGGAGATATTTAAGTGCAGGTTAGACAGACATCTATCAGGGATGGTCTAAATCAGGGGTGGGCAAAAGGGCCTCCGTGTGCCAGATCTGGCCCACCAAGTGAGTTGATCCGGCCCGCAGAGGCCCTGCTGCTCCCCTCGCTCCCAGGCCAATCAGGGCCTGGGGACGGGGGAAGTGCGCGACATCTCCTCCAGTCCTGCCGGCTTCACCTTGCAAGGAGTGCACAGTGCTTAGAAGCACTACACACTCCTGGCAGGGTGGGAGGAGACTTCACGCACGCCCTCTCCCCCCTGGCCAATCAGTGCTTGGGAGCGGGTTGAGCGCGTAAAGTCTCCTCCCACTCTGCAAGGAGCTCAGCACTTAAAGTCAACCACCAGCTGCTGCTCAGCGGGGGCAGGGAGTGAGAGACTTCACATGCTCCCCTCTCCAGGCCCTGATTGACCTGGGGGCAGCAGGGGGGAGCATGTGAAGTCTTCTCCCACTGCCAACAGCATGGGTACCTAGGGTACCTAGATGGAACCGCCAGCTGTCCAGACCAATCAGGGTCCATGGGTGGGGAAAAAGGAAGTATCCTGGCCCCGCACCTTTCACCCAAGGCCCCACCATGAGGCTTCTGCCATGAGAGCACAGGACTGGACTCGAAGATCTCTGAACTTCACTTTTAGTTCTAGTATTCTATGTTTCTATGAGTCTATAATTGTAAGTTATAAAAGAATCTGGTCTCCTAAGGAAGCATGCTAACAGGGTACTACAATAAAATGTTGTATTTTGAGTAATTTCCTAATGCTTCAAAATCAGACGTTAAGATTTGATGAATGAGAAATATAATTCAAATGCTTCCTTACACCCCTCTGCCTCCTTTGCTTCTGTGTTTGGTAACAGTATTTGTACGAATCAAAATGTGCCTCACCCTCAATATCCTATTGTGCCCCACAGATTTTGTCAGATTGCTATTTGAGACAGCACTTTCAATAAGGTACACCTTCTGTCTGAAACTCTTGTGTTCCACTCAAGAAAGGGCTGCATTTCATTTGCAGTGAAGAAATCTCTCTGTGTCTGCATTGGCAAGATTTTGCGCAAAATCTTGCCGTCTGTCTACACTGGCCGCAAGTATTTGCGCAAGAACACTGACGTTGTAATGTACAAAATCCGTGCTTCTTGCACAAATACTCTGACGCTCCCACTCAGGGATAAGCCCTCTTGCGCAAGTATTCTTGCACAAGAGGCCAGTGTAGACAGGCAACGTTAATTTCTTGCACAAGAAAGCCTGATGGCTAAAATGGCCATCGGAGCTTTCTTGCACAAGAAAGTGTCTACACTGGCACGGATGCTTTTGTGCAAAAGCACATCTTTTGCACAAAAGCACATGCCAGTGTAGACGCTCTCTTGCGCAAATACTTTTAACGGAAAAACTTTTCGGTTAAAAGTATTTGCGCAAAATCATGCTAGTGTAGACTCAGCCTATATGTATTAGCTATAACAGAGAAAGGGTGTGAAATGTAATTAGTTAACATATGTGTAGGTCTTTCAGATACATAGAAGTGGGAAATATTACTATTAGCCTTTCAGTTTTGAAACACTGAGTTTGGACTCTGCACTAGGTCACAGAAAATGGGTTTGTTGGTGTCATTTAAGAGCCATCAGAAAATCACCACCCAGTGAGACAGAATTTGGTATAGGTGTCACTCTCTGTACAAGGCAGGCCCAGAAGTGGGATAAGAGCAGTCAGGCAAGAAGATGACACATCACCTAGCAAATGTTACACTGCAGAAAAGGAAGAGAAATAACAACAAGCACGCTACCAATTGTCTGCAGTATAACAAGAAAGGACTGTGTGCATTGGAGATGATATGTCCTTGAGAATATGACTCCTAAGGGCTGACTGGAATTTCAAACTTCTGAGATTTTTTCCTCTTCCTCACTTTATGCTTAGTCTCTCTTTTCCCATAAAGTCTGGTAGACTATTTCCACTCCCACCTTCAATGTATGGGGCTATATAGTAAAATATAGGCTGTTGACATCTGAAAGTGAGTGAAATTGACACATAAAGAGATGATCCAAAAGTGGGTAAAACTGATAATGTAACTGATTAGAACCTGTCCTGATGAGTCATTAGCGGTACAGTGTCTTTGTTTAACAAAGTACAGTATTGGAGAAATGAAACCATGTGGCAGTTTTGCCCATGTGAAATCAAGCAACGAATGTAGATCTGTGGGGACTATTTTATTCATGGCAGCATTACAGTGTGCATGGGATATTTTCCAGATACTGTAAATTAAATGTATGTGTGTATAAGTTAGTTCTAACAAAAAAGTAAAGTAAAATAAAATCTAAACTAATGAATAATAATGTATACTGAGAGACTAATTACTACAGAACTGCCATAGAAAGAAGAAAACCATAGCCCTATTATTGTGTGGAAACCTCTGGCAGAAAGGCAAGTAACTAGCAGTAGTTCTTTTCCCCATTTAGCTATGCCATTCAAGTCAATAATAGCTTCAGGAATAAATGTATATTAGCAGCAACTAAAAGTTTCTGTAAGTTATTTGTGCAGATAGATTTCCAGATGCTTAAGGTTGGCATAGGCTATGAGACTTGGAGATTGCAAGCTCTTTCCACTATATATGTCCCCAGGCTGCATAGTCTGAATCTGGAGTTGAATTTGCCAAAAGTTTGATCATGTTGAGCTCAAGAATTTTGGGGTCAGCACCATCTCTACTTGCTATGTGTACAGCATGTCATGAAGCCAAGAGGTGACAACACAATATTTTTATATATGTTTTATAAATAAATATAAAGGATAGACTAATAACATTACCTTAGGTACAGTTAATGCAGTCAATAGGCACCATGCTTGCTGTTATTGCTTTTGTCTGCAGCGTAACATTTGCTAGGGATGTCAGCAGCTATGATGTTATTTTCCATATTTGTGAGGGATAGTTAGCTAAATTCTATTATGTAACAGACACTATTGCTTTCTAACAGCCCAGGACTGAATATAAATGAAGAATGAAGCATTCCTTTGTTTTAATTTCTATTGGATTAGTGAAGAAATAGGAGGCATAATATATTGCACATGTTTTCACTGTACTTGATCTCTTAATGAATGAACAAGTAGTTTCTTACTGGAATTTTTTAATTGTGATAGCTGCCACTAATTCTAACTTGAATAATTATATCATTCCTATTCGCTGATAAGAAAGCAAAAGGATTGGAAGCCTCCATTTTTATCTTTAATATAGTTCTGAAGTCAAATTAAGTTAAAAAAAGTAAGTGGACAGAGACAGTGGCAGTACAAATCCATGAAACTATTTATCTTTTTCTTTTTATTTTAACATCTTTTTTAAAATAAATTGCCAGCAACTACGACATCCAGGAAACTAGCTTCTGCAGAAGTGATGAAGTTTTAACAAAGTAGGGTTCTTCCTGTTTCTCTTGGACTGAGATTTCCAAAGGTACATGAAGATTTTGGATATACAATTCCTCTTACTCACAAGATGTATTTCAGTCTCTGGACTGCTGCTGAGGTGATTACACAGGGCTAGAAGTGACCATATATTGTACCGTATAAATAATAACCCTCAAGTACTCTAGAATTTCATCAAACCAACCCAGGAGCTAACCAGAAGAGGCTCATTTGCTTCTGGTTTGTGCAGACAAAACCGCAAATTTTGTGGACTCCTACTTAAATCTCACCTTGTGACATTAGCTTTTTGTATTTTGCAGAGCTGCTAGTTTTTAGAGGTAAAGAGAATTTAATATATATTGTATTATAGGGAATGGCACCAATTACAATGGCCATTGTTCAGAATGATACAAAGGGCAGTGTTAGCAGTAGTCTAATTCCAGAGGGCCCCTCTTAGTCTATAAAACAGATTAGTGGTTTCCACTGATTTGTAACAAGGATATTGGCAAATGAAGTGTGCCTGACAAGGGACAGTAGAACAAAAATGGACTATAAAGTAACTAGACTTTTCTCTTATGTTTTTACTCATTCCGTGTTATATTTCAGCATTGCATGGTCATATTCAATAAGAATTGAATAATGGCACTCGGGTTTAAATTTAGGACTAGGAATCAGGATTCTTATTTTATTTCTGTCTGCTCCAATGATTGTTTCTGTGATTTATCTTCTGCATGCCTCAGTTCCCCCATTTGTAAAATGAGGATAATAATATTTAGCTGGGAGGGATGGACTGATGCTTTAATTCAGTGAAAGTTATAAAGTACTCATTAAGAACAAGTTAGTATTTCATTAATATAGTTATCAAAGAGAAGGCCCTGCATCATAGTTACTGGTCGGAAATAACTTTCCCAAGTAGGGACAAAATTGGTAAAGTTTAAAGGAAAGTTTGTTCAGTAATTAAAAATAAATGTTAAGGTATTGTTGCATCAATATATAATTAGAAGGTTTCCAAAAATACTGCAATAGATATTATATGACAGATATGCAAGTGTTTTCTGAATCATGAAAACTTCAGCACAGGATGACCAAAAACTGTAAAGTTACATGAGAAAAGTGCAGTGGAAAGCATCTGTTTATTTATGAGACTGGGGACATTTATAGCAGATGACAGTGCAGTAGGTCAAGAAATGTTTCCTCTCCACAGTTTCCCTACGGAAATTCAGTGATAAAATGCAGCAACTTGCAGAGACATTAAATTCCTGATCAACAATACAGATTCACAAGGTGAAATGATCCCTGACTTTAAAGAGTCAAAATCTCCAAAGGAACCTGGTGCAGCAAAGGCACAATGTTAGAGCACTGGTCCATGTCTCTGTAGCCAATACTATGTTGGTCCTTGAGAAATAATAGACAATCACAGTAGATAGGTTTTTTTATTGAAGAGAGATGACACGTTGTTATAAATTTTATTACCAAAGCAGGTTTCATGGGTCATAGTAGGAACTGTCCAAAATACTCAATGAAAATAGCAATAAGCTTACTTTTATATACTATCTTTCATTCCAAAGGATCCCAAAGAGCTAAAAGAATCATGACACCTATTACTAAATACAATCACCTTAGTCAGGTCAGAGCACCCTACACTTGTGACAAGTGCCGCAGGATATTTCATGGTTGCAAAACCTACCCATGGAAAAACATGCTAGGACACTGGTCCAGAGAAAATTTTCTAATCTACTAATTCCTTATTTTTTTCTTTAAGATGTCCCATAAAAGACCTGCTGAATGGTCTGATGAAATCAAAGCCCCAGGCTCATAGAGTACACATAGAACTGATACTGGAATTTTAGAGATGCACATAGCAAGTGTTAAAAATGAATAAGAGGAAGATTGCATGGAGAGCAGTTACAGCTGTGTCAGTCCAAGGATATGGGAGAGACAAGATGCATGAGGTAATATCTTTTACTGATCCAACTTCCGTGGGTCAGAAGAAAAGTTTGGCTGTGCCAAAAGCCTTGTCTCCCTCATCAACAGAAGTTGGGCTACATTAGATTATAGGGTTTTTGTGGGATACCAGAGGAAGAACAAACACGCTCTTTCAGGAAGCCCTGTATACCTCGTTTCACGAGGCATAAGGGCTCCACCAAAAGAGGAGGCTTTTCTGCCATGTGGTCAAGATGGGGCCAAATGGCAGAAAAGCCTCTTCCGAAAAAAAAGCAGAGTGCATTTTGGGTAGCTTTTTCCACAAAAATGCCACAGTCTAGTCCTAGCCTCGGTCCAATAAAATATATTACCACACCCACCTTGTCTCTTTAAAGAGAGATTGTAATACAGTGACCTAGGACTTATGATCATGTGTTCCTCCAGTAAGTTGTGCCTTTGCAATAAAGACACGCTTGTTTCTCAATGTTAAGAACTCTCTTTTAGCTTAGGTGATCAAGGCCTAGGTTTTTCATAACAAAGGTCCTGGGTTCTCTATCCACTGACAGCTGCAGAGTGAAATCCTGGCCCTATAAAAATAAAAATATTTCACTTGCAGTCTCTGTGTCTATGGGGCAATAGAGCCAGCTACCCAGCTGTTTCATGGAGCTGTGCTGATTTTAAATGTCTAATTTTTAGCACGCTACCCTTCTATATAATCTTTTATCCAAAAAATTCAAAGCATTTTACAGACATTATCTATATAAACCTCACAACATATATATAATTATCTTTGAGTGCTTGTTAACTGAGGTAATGGGAATTCTTCTGGCATCTCTGAGAAAATACTGTCAATCTCTGGCAAGTAGGTGAAGGCGTGGAAGGAACAAACATGGAAATAAAAACAAATTCAGCTTCATGCCTTCTCGTGTAAGCACTATTGCTCCAGCTGGGGTCACAAGTGGAAAAGACATTTGAATGCCAAGAGCATAAAAGCCCTACAAAGACAAACATCATAATTAGCACTGGATGGGAAAACCAGCATGAGGCTAAGTGGTCAGTTTGATCTTTGGAGTTATCAGCCTAAAGAGTGTCACCGAGATTACACAATGTCATGCAGGTAAAACAAATGTTAAACAAATCATGCATTTTGGAATTTCTTAAGCTCCACTTTACAGCTTTCAGATCAGCCGTTTTTTGAAACCTGTAATGTTTCTCTTTGTTCGATTCCCTAATGAATATAACAGCCTTTATGCCTAGCAGGAAATCTGGACTGACCATTTGAGGACTGTTTTCTATATATCTTGTGGCTCTCGGGTTTGCATTTGGACACCTAATAAATCATGAACTAACATCTAAGAATTAGAAGTTGGCATGTGTGTGTGTGTGTTTCCAAACTGTTAAATCAAGGACAGCAAAATATGGAAGAAGCTTGCGTTGTTTCTCTTTCTCCTGTGACCCAAGGCCTAGGAATGCTTTGTTTCCAGGGATTTAGAGCATTTTTTTTTTCATAATGAGCTCTTGAATAATGGTCTCAAACTTTACTTTTTATTTATGTGTTCAATTGTTTGGCCATTAACAATGCTGAATATTTCTCTCTTCGTAGCCCACAAAGGAATATAACCACACACAGCTGTCATTGGGCTCGCCCAGTGCCCCATGGCTATTCAGATTGCTGCTGACAGCTTTTTGACTGTGAGGGGGATCTATTAGCTAGTATCAAACCTTGATTTACTTGGATAGTGAAAATAGTCCTTGCTTTAGTATGGGGAAAGGACCAGGCAGGTAAAGACAAAGAAGAGCACAAATACTTACAAAAACAGACTGTTTCCATTCCCATATTTTCTAGCAGCACTATAGGTTGTGGATGCTAAAATGGCCTGGAGGCTCTAAGAATTAAAGGGCTAGATCCTCCTATAATCCACACACCTGCTGGGTGTGGTTCACTGTCACAAGTAGTAGCACTTAGACCACTTATAGGAGAAAAAATGAGCTTCCTCTATGGCCTTAGCTGAGAGTAGGCTGGCTGGTAGCTCAAGCAATACAAGCTTATGTCTTGAGGTTGCAGGTTCAGTTCTTCCTCTTGGGCATTGCACTCTTAGCAGGAATAAATTAGCATAGTGGAGGATCTGGCCTCAAATGTGTATATACAAGCGCAAATAATTCTCTTAGTTACACCAATATAAATCTGGAGTAATTCCATGGAAGCTGATGCACAAAATGTATTTATTTTAGGTTTACACTTGTGTAAACAAAAGCAGAATGTGACCCAAAGAGCATGCAGGGATTTGAGAGAACCTCAAAATGTTTAACTTGTAAATAAGTAAACTCAAATCAAACTGGGCCTTCACTCGCCAATAAAATATTTATATCTATTTTATGTGAAATAACTTCCAGACCAAGATAACTAGGGATTTGCAGCTGCTTTTCCTTTGAACAGCACATTCTGTGGCAACCACAATACCAATACACAGAGGGGTAAAACAATATGTTTACAGTAACAAGAACTGTCTCATTTGTGCCTTGTGAACAGAATCATGGACTACATTTGCAGCAAATATTATTTGAAATGAACAATTCAACCAGCACCATATGGTGATACGCCCTGACATCTTCACACCATTTTGACTCAGTCCTTAAGCCAAAATATTATTGATGTGAATGGGCCAAATCTTTAAGTTCTTGCCCAGTCAGAATTCATATTTGGCCAAATCCTGAGGGCCTTTTATTTAAGAAATAGAACACTCAGTGTGAGTGAAAGTGGCCGGATGTGGCCCAAAGGGAATGAGGGAAGAAAAAGCTCTCTCTCGCTCCTTCCTTTTTGTGATGCTGCAATAGTATAAATTAAATTGTAATGCAATGGTGACTGTTTCTTTTAATTTTAAACGAGGGAGACCTCTCTACTATTTGAAATATTACTTCATTATGAGTAGTAATAGTTAATTGAACTGCAGTAGCATCTTGAGGCCCTAATGAGAAATCAAAACATCTTGCTGAACACAACAGTAAAAAAAAAGAGCTTATAATCTATCATACAATACAGACAAGAGGATCTTAAATAACCAATGAATGAAGGACAAGAGCGAAATTTCATTTGGGTAACAACAGTGAAATCATTGAAGTGGAAAAGTTCCCAAACAACCACAGTTACTTTAAGGAAACCTCTATTCTCCTAACAACCAGCCTACATATATTTCCGTTAATTTCTTCATGTAACTTTCTTTGGAACTCAAAACTGAAGTAATGGAAAACTTGTAAGGGATAAATAAATGAACTCCACCATCATTTCAGGGAACCACCTCTGCTTTTTTTGTGTCGTGTGCCAATCCGTACATACTGCACCTGTCTTAATCAGCAAAGTTGTTCTATGCTTAGTTCCTCCCACAAGGTGGAGAAATAGAGCTTAATCTCCTAAAGCTCTATAACCTTGCTCAAGGAAAACAATGATCCTGCAGGTACCAGTATGGCAATAAACTGATTCTCTGTAGGTTGTTCTTTTTGGTAGTCCAGTGTGGTGCTCACAGCCAACAGTGCAAATTCAAATAGCATATTTTCAATAGCTTAGTGCTGAAGAATCTGTTTTACATTGTAACTAATTTGGAATGGGTGCTAAGAATTTGGCGCATGCTAGCAACAGACAAGCATACATAATGCAAGCAACACAAGTGGCAACTGCTCACAGTGGTATTATTGTGGAAACTGGAGTGAAGGAAGGAGTAAGGTCATTCTGAAGGGAAGGGAAAGGAAGCAAGAGAGAAAGGAAGATGGTTCAGCTTCCATTTCTCCTCTTAGAGTCTTCAAGACAAGTGGACTAGTGTTTAGGGACCACTTCATTGCTCACTGAAGTCAATGACCATCCTATTGACTTCAAAGTGCTTCAGATCGGGCCCTGAGACCATAGCTCTACAAGTGTAGAAGTCAGTTAAGCAGATTGCATGATCTTACAGGTGGTACTTTTTTCTCTAGGTTACACAGTGCCTACCACAATGGAATCCCTCTCCTGCTGAGCCCTTGAGGCACTATAAGAACACAACTAATAATTGCATAATAAACAACATGATGTTACCTATTGCCATGAAGCCTGTCCCCTGTCCGAAGCCTCAGGTTGGGTTAGGATGGGGCATCATCACACAAGGCTCCCTTAGCCAAGAAAGGGCTGTTGTCCTAAAGCAATATCCATGTCAGTTCCTCTCCTATTCCTACCCTAGATCCACCTGCAAGCAGGTGTGTGCATGGGGAGGAGGGCAAGCAGGGGCCCCCTCCAAAATGGCAGAGGATGCAGAACTCCTCCTGCTCCTGGACAGTGGTGTCATTAGAGGTGTCATTAGAGGAGGTTTTGGAACAAATAGAAAAACTTAATGTTAACAAGTGGTGTCATTAGACAGTGGTGACCTGGACAGTGGTGTCATTAGAGGTGTCATTAGAGGAGGTTTTGGAACAAATAG
>CM057845.1:15233754-15246426 GCA_030068395.1 Apalone spinifera
CATTTGCATAGCTTTGGCGCAAAAGCGCGCCAATGTAGACGTAGCCAACATGTTACAGTAATGCTCCAGCTGCATAGGGGGTGATTACTAGGAGAAAACTGTAGTAAGGTCTGACCTCTGGTGAATTATTGTAACAAGGTCATTTCTTTGATCCATTACTTTTGATTTTGGTATCTCTGTATCAAACTCACAGTAAAGAGCAGCTGTGACGTAGGCATTTTATCATTGCCCACTGTGGTGAAGATGGATGCAAAGAAACCATTTATCTGCTCTGCAATCTTCTTCTTTTGATTGGTCCCTTTGCATTTTGGTGGCCTAGCAAATCCGCTGTTATTCTGTAGGCTATTTCTGATAGTTGTACCAAAATAGTTGTAAAGGGGATTTCTTGGTCTTTATATCTTTGACTCTTTGTTTCTTAACTCCCCTCCTTAGCTTTCTTAATCTCCGTCTTCCATCTTACCTTCCAGAGTTTACATATTCCTTTGTTTTAGCATCACTTCTGTTGGTTTTCCATTATATAAAATACCCTTTGGCCATAGTAAATCCTCATACCTTGCCATTTGATCATACTATTTTTCCCCTTTGCACTTTGCTTTTTTTGTTGCTGTTCTGGGATAAGCATGGATTCTATACTAATCCAAGTGTCTAAAAATCTACCATGCTGATTCTCTGGATTTTAATTTCCTAACTTTTCCCTTAAGGCTGTTTCTAACTTCCTCTTTTCCGTTAACGCCCCCCCCCCTTTTGAAGTTCAGTGTCACAGTCCTGCCTCTTGGTCTCATGCCACCTAAGTGCATGTCAAAATTGATTATATTATGCTCACTGCTATTTAGTAGCTTAACCACACTTACATCCTGAACTAAATCTTTCATAAAAAATAAGTCAAGACTAATATCTCCTGTTATGTTCTATAATGTGCTGCTCCATCAAAAACATTGTCAAAAGTTCAAAAAAAATGCCACAAAAGCCTTTTTCTTACTCTTCAATTAATCAAAATGTGATTGGTGTCCAAAACTCTGGAAAAGTTCCAGTGGCAAAGTATTTTGTAACAAAGCTACAGTATTGACTTCCTAATGAAATCTACAAGCTCCTGGAAAGATGTTTCTTATATTTCAATATAGCAAGTCCTTCAGATTAACAACAAAACAAAGGATGTGAGGCTGGCACAACATAATAAACTTTAATTTTTTTGAGATGCTACTACTCCTCTCACTCCCTTTTTACGTGTTTGGACCTCTGTTGACTTTGTATTATAACTTTTTTTTTGTTATTTCTATTTATAGTTTTGCCTAAGTGTACCCAACCAATATTTCCTTTTTTTAAGTGTGATACAAACATAGTGAGAGACAAACCCCACTCCTGAAGGTATCACAGACCCAGTGTGGGAGGGGAGGGAAACAGAGGTACAGAGTGATAAAGTGACTTTTCCTAAGTCACTCATCATATCAGTAACTGAGCCAGAAATAGAATCCAGATCTCTTGACTCCCAATCCAGTGCCCTATCCACTGGTTTCAAGGAAATATTATAAAAATTCTAAATTGTTGCAGAAAGATACAAACTTCATTTAATCAGCATCAGCCTCACCTAAAAAAACCCTAGTTGTACACTCAGGCTATGTCTACACCACAGGATTTTTGCGCAAAAACACCTCAAGCACATTTTTGTGCAAGTAAAGTAAATCAACAGAACAGAGGGCTTTTTGCGGTGTAGGTATTCCTCTTTCTATGAGGAATAACTCCTTTTTGTACAAGAGCTCTTATGCAAAAAGGTGTGTGTGGACGGGCAACAGGATTTTTTTTGCACAAAAACAGGAAAGAGGGAAAAAAGCACAGGTGCCTTGGTGGCCATTCTGTGGATAGCTATCAGCTCTTTCCTTCGAGAGAGCATCCATGCGTCTGGATGCTCTCTTGCGCAAATGCGTATCACTTTTTCAATGCGCTTTTGCAGTCTGGATGCTCTCTTGTGCAAGAAGCCTGCAGTGTAGACATAGCCTCAGATATTAAGGTGAAACTGATTATCATGCCTTCTGTCAAAAGCTTGAGAAAGCTCTAGTAATTAGGTGGGATGCACATATACGACCTCCTGGATCCTGAACCCCAATCACAACTCCCCCTTCACTTAAACTCCCTCTCATACCCCACACCCCGTCTTTCATCCTAGTCCCCTACTCCAACCTCCTTTCTGTACCCAACCTCTGTCCCAGACCCTTTCCCCATAGAAAAGTGCTGCCCTTGACCAACTACCAAAATCTTAGCGCCTCTCCATCAGAAATTACTGTCCACCCCTGCTCTAAGCCCATATGTACCCGTTTGTCAGTGTGCAAAGTGGTGACATTGCATCCCCAGCTGGTACAGGTATAAATAGCTGCAGAGACAGTGAGACATGGCTTATGCAAATAAAGTACCCCAGATTATATACCCTACAAGGCTACATGCAATTACTCCCACTTCTACACTGCTACTTTTAGCAGTGTTTTGTCCCATTGCTCCTGCCTCCCTCTCCCAGCCTGAAACTTTCCTCACCACAGTGAAAGGATTTGGCAGCTGTGAAAGGTTCTAGCAGGGGGAGGATATTGGGAGAAATTCCAGCAGTATACAGCCCAGTCTTCCACTACAGTGTGCTGCTATGCAAGCCTGGATGCAGACCAGTTTTTCACTGGGGCATGAAGGTGCACATATAGAACATGTACTGTACATGGCTCCATAAGTGCAGACATAAGCTAAGACAGCTAGGCCCTCAACAATTAAAATCAATACCCAAAATGGACTGAGAGCAGTTTTTGGAGCATTCCTCAACATGATCCTAGTCATTAACATAATTAAATACACTGGCTGTCACGTTCTGCATCAAGTGCTATTTCCCAGTTGTATTCTAATGAAACCTTGTGTTTGGAAGGAATCCAGGCTTTAGATCGCAGCAGCAAGAATAACCGTAGGCCAGCGATGGGCAACCTAGGCTAGTGAGTGAACAACGTGAGTGGCCCTCCTTCATCTCAGTGGGCCATAGGACTGTCATAACCAAGACAGGGTCTCTCAAGGTACTCTTGCATACCTTGAATTTGTGGGCTGTGTCTCCTGAACTGTAGCAGTACTTTGCTTGGATGCAGAGGGAGTGCACGGCTCTCATAGTCTATGTCAGTGGTCACATAGTGATTGGGATCTACTGGTCGATCCTGGTGCCTTTGACAGGTGATCCTGACAGGTTTGGCCAGGAGGCTATCAAGTGCCGGCACTTCATCTGTCCCTCAGCACTACCGTGCTGCTCCTGACCTCTGCCTTGGAGCTGCTTCCCACCTCCCGGGAGCCTCTTGCTTGCTGTGCAGGGCACAGGATGAAAAGGAGGAGTGCTGATGTCAGGGTGCCCTTCCCCCCACCCTGTACCCCATCTCCACAGAGCAGGGAGGGGGGCAGGGATGGTGAGTGTTTGCTGGCTGCTTTTGGGAGAGGTGCAGGGCCAGAGTAGAGTCTGCATTCCCTGTCCCCTGCCCTCTGCCCCCAGCCTGGTAAAAGGAAGGTAGAATGGAGTGAGCAGGGTGGGGCCTCAGCGAAGGGGCAGCAAGGAGGTGGGTCAAGGGGTGTTCGGGTTTGAGGTAGATCCTGGATTGTACTGAAATTCAAACAGCGATCTCGTGCTTAAAAAGGTCGGAGACCACTGGTCTATGTTGTGTGCAATCCACATGCACTTCACTTCACATGCCCTTAGTTCATGTGAGTGTCACATTAATAATACTGGTAGGAAAAAACTACACAGACAGTAACCAGCTGAATCTGGCATAATATCACACAGAACCACAATGGGTCACATGGGACCTGCAGGCCACTGGTTGCCCGCCACTGTTGCCCATAGGTTGTAGTAAACTCTGCCTCTCAAAAGATTAAGTTTCTTCTTCTTATTGTAAACTAATTACAATTTTCTAGTTTCAGGATAAACTAAACATAACAGTAAGTTGAACGTTACTGTCTTGATTGAATGTAACTGAGGATCTAAAATATTTCTCTCTCTCTCTCTTTAAAAGACATTGGAGGAATGTCAGAATCCCTTATGTAACTGCAAAACATACTGCACTAGAGCATGAGCAAGACCCAAGGGATTGTGTTTGCTAAAAGTACATGAAGAAACACATTAGACATAATGATTATAGTACATTTACACTTCTTAGCTCCTTTCTGTGCAGGATCAAACAACCTTCCAAACATTAATTCTTACATCATCACTGGGAAATAGGTATCATTTGACAGAAAGGTTAAGTATCTAAAGTCACACAGCAAGTCAGTGTCAGTCAGTAATAGAACCCAGGTGTCCTGCTTAATCACTAGCTCTTTCTCTCCTTCTTCTGAACATATGAGGTTTTTTTTACACCCGTGTTATTATGAATGTTATTGACACAAAACTATAAGAAAACACGGTTCAGTTCTTCATTACCTAATTCAGTAATTTACACCAGAGTAAAGTGGGTGTAAAATGTTACCAAAAATGAATGGCAGCATTTTACAACCACTTTGTCTGTGTTTCACACTAATGTACATGACTACGCAAGGTCCAGGCTAATGGATAATCAGGGCCACAAGGTACTCATTAAGGTATGTCTACACTACAGAGGAAGATTGAAGCTGCCGCTGTCGATCTTCCAGGGTTCAAATTAGTGGTCTAGTCAAGACAGCTAATTCAAAGTGAGAGAGGCACTCCAATAGATGCCTGCTTCCACGAAGAGTAAGGGAAGTCGAAGGAAGAATGTTCTCCCTTCAATTTCCTGAGGTATAGACAATGCCAATAGCCGAGTTAAGCTACTTCAAATTCAGCTACACAATTAACGTAGCTGAAGTTGAATACCTTAACTTAACTTTGTCCTGTAGTGTAGACATACCCTAAAGGTTTACAGACAACTTTGTTTAAGGGGAGGTAGTCACGCACGTGCATTCTTTTAAAAAATGTGGTAAGCATCACCAAATATTTCTCTGAAAAAGTATTACCAGATGCACACAATTCTCAGTGTAATAAATTGTCTGACTAATGATCTGGGATGATACAGTAACTGCTACAAATGTTTATATGCAACACAATTTATTTCTCAGGCATTTTCTGAAGTTGTTTATCTTGTCTGAGAATCAGTGAATCAAGGAAAGGAAATGGGGGAATGTCATTTTCCAAAGCATGTTCTGTAAATAGAAGACATGTATTAAAACCCAACCATTAAATAAATATCATTCATTTTCAATTGCATGCCACAAACATATAAATGAACATAAGCACAACACCAGCATTAACAGATGAAGAGACTGCTCTTTTGTGAATGGCACATAATTTCAAAGTGGCCAGCACCCAAGTTGCAATGGGACATGATATAGCATCAATTTGTTTTTCAAAAATAGAACAGGATTATACTGAGATTATTTGAGAAAGTTATTATACATTGCTAAATAAAGACCAAACGAGGAAAAAATACTTGCAATCTGTTCTGGCTGCAAAAGCCTTTGAAAGGTGGGAATATTTTCAGAGAAATTGTCTACCTGTCACTGAAGGCCAAAGAGATAAAGCTCTACAGCTTTGTGGTGTCATGTTGTGAAGATATTTGGTGGAAAGAGTATGTAAATATGCTTTTCCAAAGAGCTGATGGCTGCTCCATTGTTCTTGGAAGCTAGTCCCACCTCCCCATGAAGAGCACAAACCTGTGTGAAATGGTAAGGCCTCATAGGTAGAATAACTCCCTGTCCAGGTAGGAAGACACTAAGGCCTGCCCTACACTAGACCAGGCAGGTCAGCTTAAGGTTCACCATCCAGTAACACCAAATGAGTAGCTGGATTCAGCTTACCTTAAAATGAGCCACCGGAGGGTCTATGCTGAAGGAGGCCAATCGGAGCACATAGAACTAGGAGTACAGGACCTTGGAAGGGGCTGCCCTCAGCATTTGATTTGGAGGTTTATACTAAACATGCTAAATTGAATGCTGGAAGAGCGACCTCTGGAGGTCCACTCTTCTTCTTAGTGTAGACAAGCCCTAATGCAGTTGCATGCACTTGCATATGCGGAATAGTCCCCTAACCTTCCTACCCTCACTAGAAAGAGAGATACTAAAGTACATTATGTGGCCACTGCCAAGAGATTCCTCCTCTTGGAACAATAGGAAGAATTTTTTATGTTTTGTATTTACAAACATAATTTGATTTTTAAAGGTTTTCTGAAGTACAAGAGCTCTTGAATAAGATTCAGCTCATTCATGCTGGAGCCTGAAGTCCTTTGTTAGTCCAAGAAACCTGCAAAAGGTAAGTAAAATTGCCCATACTGACCTGCCCATTATTCCTCACCCCTATTTCACAAAAGTCACCTGTAAGGTTAAAAGTCAGTTCATTTAAAAAATCAATGGGACTTTTTCTTTTTTGCAGATGCCTACCAAGTATGGTAATTACTGCTAATTAGAAAGGTAACTTTTAATAATATAGACACTTGTCCATTAAGAAAGACACTGAGACCACCAACTCTTAGTACATAAGACACCACACCGCCTGCAAATGGTAACAATTTTCAGTATTTCTGGGCTGGATTCGATTCAGTGAAAGGGTACATTATTCTACTATTGATCCCCCAAGCTAGCTTCTTTTCTAACCATTTGGATTTTTAAATTTAGCTAATCAGATTATCTGAATACTATAAATGTACAGTAACATACCAGTTAATTTACTTATATAGCCCTCGGACCACAAGTATCTGAATACCTTAAAACTATTGATGCATTGTACCTTCATGAGTAAGGGAATTGTTTTCCCAATTTTTAGAGGAGAAACTGAGGCACAGAATAATTTACGTGACTTTGTGCACCTTCAGACCCTTTGTGGTTGAGCTGGGAATTGAAGCTTGGTCTCCTGAGGCCCGGACCAGAGTGTTGCTATCAGACTTTCCATTTTGAAGCTGTTAATTATAATTGGTTGATATTTTAATTAAATAGTTTTCCATCAAAATGGAAACATTTTGGGGGAATGTATTGATTTCAACAATTTTACCCCAGAGAAAAAGCTGAAATGTTTAATTTTTATAATGTCATTGTGATTCATGTTATTTAAACTTCAATGTTATATTAAACATTCATTTCATAATATTATAAATATATTCTGTCTACAGTTATATAGATAGATAGTATAAAATACAATTTAAAACAGAAATGAATCAACATGCCATTTGGTGGTCCTGAGTTGAAATATTTTTGAATTTTCATTTTGTGGGCAATCTTAAGTGCTTAATTTTATCAACTAAAACATGCACTTGTTTCAGGAACAAAAGGTGCTCAAGTATGACACTGTGTTTTTAATCAATGGAAACCAATAGGAGTTACACGTGCAAATATCTATATAGTCCAGATGTTTTAAATAGAAACTGTATAAAGAAAGAAAAGGGAAAGTAGATCAAATTTGAACATTCATATTCAAACACAGCAGAGAAGTTAAAAGCGCCAGGTCTTTAGATTTCTAATAATGCTCACATTACAAAATGTGGACCATCTAATCACCCTTCAGAATATTTACTAACAGCAGGGGACATTTTGTCTTCTTTTGCAGCATGAACTACAGTAAATCATAGCATCTCTGTAACTTAAAGTCTTTTAACCACAATTTGAGGACTTCATTAACTGGGCTAGAGGTTAGGTATCTTTTACAGGAGCCGAGGTGTTGCAGTTCTATGGACTGCAACATGTAAGAGGTCAGACTAGATGATCTTGATTTCCCCTCTGGTCCTACAAGTCTATCAATGAGCAGGGAGACAGGGGGAGAGGGGATCTGCCCATTTAGGTACTTATATATCTTTGGCAATATGCCTTTAAGTGATTTGCTCAAGGTCCTATGGGAACAAGGAACTGAAGCAAGTATGGGTCACATGCCCGTGTCTTATTCACAGAAACATTCCTGCTTCTAATTTTCCTGCCTAAAGTGTTTTCCTGCCTGGTTGCACTGTTTCCTTTCCGATCACTCCCACACAGCAGTGACTTCTTCAGTCCTTGGTGTTGAAGTGTCCTAATATTGATAGCAAAGGTAAAAAGTGACACTGAACCATTTTGACAGAAAAGCTGCCCACTTTGAGTTCAGTGATAGCCCTCTTTCAAGAGAGGGATGCAAATATAGACATTCGAAATTGTAAATGAAGCCGAGATTTAAATATCCCACGCTTCATGTGCATAATCGCGGACGGGTGCTATTTCAAAATACTTTATTTTGAAATAAAAAACGCTGTTTAGACCTGGTTATTTTGGGAGAAAACCCTTCTTCCAAAATAACTCTTATTCCTCATACAACGGGGTTTTACCGGTTATTTCAGAAAAAGGGTTTTCTCCCAAATTAACCACGTCTAAACACCGTTTTTTATTTTGAAATAAAATATTTTGAAATACTGCCCGTCCGCGATTATGCAAATGAAGCGTGGGATATTTATATCCCAGCTTCATTTACAATTTTGAATGTTTGCATTTGCATCTCTCTCTTGAAAGAGGGTGCAAGTGTAGACATACCCTGAAAGCAGTGTCTTGTTCAGAGCCCAAACCTTACCACATCTTCGCTGTAATGCCCTAAAGTGGGGAACATTTTGTCCTTTAAAGAGCAGCAGATAGAATTACTCTAGTAGGATTACAGGTATATTATGAGATTTATACTATACACATGGCTGGCGTTCTGTTTCAGATAGCTTGAAGCATGAAAACAAGGACAATTTCTGGAAGGCTGGCATTTAATTATAGACTTAGCCAATAATCCATTACTGAAGTGCCTCGTCAGGTAAGATCTATCTGGAGGATTACTCCTAACTGTGCATTTTTTCATTGGATTTCATTTTAAAGGTTGACCAAAGGCATCAGAGATGAATGTTGGTCTAAAGGACTGTCAGCAATGTGCTCTAATGTTGTCATGAAAGCATCAATCTTCAGTAGGATAAAAAGTTGAGTCAATAGGTTTGCTGATTATCCTTTGGTATGTAACCCCATTTGATGGAGGATACAATTTTTTAACATTCTCATTTAAAGGTCTGTAGCAAGGTCAAAAATATTTATTTTTTCTGTTAACCACCTCAATACCTTTAACAGTTCAACCATTATACCTTTAATAATTCTGGTAGGCTAAGTCACATGAAATCAGAGACATTCTTAAAAATCTCTAATAGGTTAAAGCATTTGTGTTAACCATACAATGCAGCTTTTCTTTATTATATACTAACAGACTCATCCAGTGTTGCTCAGGTCTGTAACTCAATTAATTTTTTTAAATGTACATGCTTTATTTAAATAAAAGGGAAATGTACATGCTTTATTTAAATGATTGTATATTTCAAAAAATACAGTGTCATTTTAACCAAATTAATTCTTAGTTTGAATTTATTTTAAAATGAATTGTTAAAATTTGTCTATTTAATTTTTAGTAGATTATTTTAAATGGGAACTCCATCAAATGCATTTTGTATTCCTATAAACTCTTATCATTCACTATATTTTAATAAAAAAGGGCTATAGTCAATTTAGTTTCCAAAAACATTTTCTTCTTAAGCATTGATTTAGCTGTGCCAAAACAGATATTACTCCAAATATCTCCATTTTATCTCTTTTCTGTATGCTTCATTGAGAAGCAAACATATTGCAGGTTCATCCTAGTTTTCTGGCTCATCTTGGTTAAGTCTCTTTCAAAATTCACTCAGTTGTGTCAATGTTGAGGACTGTGTTTGATTTGGTAAGTCTGTCTCTTTTCTGTTTGGTTTTATGAGAAGCAATCACATTCTAGGCACATCTTGTCTTCTTGGAACAACCAAATCTTTATATTGCTTTAAGTTATGAAAAGAGGAAGGTCTGTACTGAATGTGTTGGTTCTAGCTCTTATCATTTAGAAGGAGTTCTTGATCAAACAGACAAGAAGACAAACTCTCTATTATACATAATATAATGTAGAAT
The DNA here is from genome assembly GCA_030068395.1 of Apalone spinifera. Taxonomy (NCBI): domain Eukaryota; kingdom Metazoa; phylum Chordata; order Testudines; family Trionychidae; genus Apalone; species Apalone spinifera. Next base: position 15,243,670 of record CM057845.1, read on the forward strand.
ATAGTATATAGCATATAATTATTGACTATAAATAGGAAAGATGTGAGGGACTATTTATGTAAATTGGCAATAATAAATAGCCACTGTGAGCTTACTATATCATTCCATGGTAAAACCAATGGGAGGATAACAGAAGGACCAGAAAAAGTCCAGCTAAAGTTTTCTTCAAGAGGAATGGCTTAGGCATCTATCCTTACAAGGAGATCAGCACTGTGGGGATCGATTGCTGATCAGGCTCTTTTGGACTCCTGTTCTCCACCAGATTGAGAAGAATCAGGGGAGTCAATGAGAGAGTTTCTCACAGTGACCCCCTACAGTGGAGACATGGTGATAACTCAATCTAGGGTCCCCTGACTCCTGCTACACTATTCACATAGCTGAAGTTGTGTACCTTTGACATTGTTCCCTAATGTAGACCTGGCCCTTGGGAGCTACAGAAGACTCACTGGCCACAGCCTCTGAACCTTACGTGTTCCAGGGACCAGTGTTAACCTCACGTAGGTACTTGCCTATTCCAGAGGTGGAAAACAGCTTTTCCATTCTGACTTGACCCTTTATACTTTGAACCATGGAGCTCCATTCCATTAAAAAAGGGGCAAAAAAATTGTTGAAGTTCCCAGAGAGTATAATTCATTTCTGTGTTCCTATCCTATCACTATCTTAATTTTTTTCTGGTTCAAACATGTATCAATAACTTTTTGAAAAATTAACAAGAAAATGAAACAACAAAGACAAAAACAGTATTCAAATGGCATACCATTTCATACACAGGTTATCTGCGTATATCTAGCCAAATAAACTTTCCTTTTTTTTCTATTCCCAATTACCACATTTTCTTTTTTTAAAAAAGGATTTTTTTCAGCAAGAAAGTCTTTTTGTGTTATAGTAGAGAGCAGCAGCTATCATTACAGGTAAGGATGAAGAATGCTTAGATTGTGAAGAGGATAGGAAATTACAAGAACATAAGAAAAGCCATACTCGGTCATACCAGACCTCCATCTAGCCCAGTATTCTGACTTCTGGCAAGGCCAGTACCATATGATTAAGAGTGAATGAGTAGAACATGGTAATCAATCCCAGTTTCTGGCAGTTGGAGGTTTAGGGATGACAAAGAATAGGGATTTATATCTGAATACCTTGGCCAACACCATCTACATGTTTTGTTAGTCTATAAAATGCTACCATACCATTTGTTGTTTTTTTCTGTACAGACTAACTTGGCTACCCCCTAAAGCTTCTGATTAATGAACCTGTCTGCCATGAACCTGACCTCCATTAAATCTTTTATGAACCCAGTTATACTTTTCACTTTCACAGCATACTCTAGACAAGGTGTTCCACAAGTTGACTGTGCAGTGTGTGAAGTGCTTCCTTTTATTTACCTTAAATGGGCTGCCTATTAATTTCATAGGGTGAACCCTGGTTCTTTTGTTATGGGATTAATAATCGTGTTAGGGATTAATAAAACTATATTATTCACTTTCTCTACACCTTTCACAATTTTGTAGATCTCTATCATATTCCCATTTAGTTGTCTCTTTTCCAAACTATATAGTTCTACTACTTTTAATTTGTCCTTATATGGAAGCTCTCCTATACCCTTAATCATTTTTGTTGCTCTTCTCTGTACCTTTTCCACATACAGTATATCTTTTCTTTGAGATGTGACTACATGCTGTATTCAAGGTGTGGACATACCATGGCTTTATATGGTGGCATTATGATATTAAATATACTTTTCCTATTTTTTTTTGTCTGTTGCTGCACAGTGAGCACATGTTTTCAGAGAAACATCCATCATGATTCCAAGATCTCTTTCTTGGATGTTAATAACTAAACTTAGTCACCATCATTCTGTATGCACAGTTGGAATTAGTCCACCAGTTTTCTTAGATTCCTTTGCAACTCTTCAAAGGGTTTGTCTAGACTGTGTTGCTCTTTCGGAATACCGGAAGTGTCCTGAAATAGCAATGCAGCGTCTTTAACTCTTTCCACAAGGGTTAAAGGATTTGTTGCAATAATGCCTTATTTTGAAATTTGATGCTGTGTAGACAGCGCCAAATTTCAAAATAAGCTCTTTTGATTTAGACTTTTGATTTAGATTTAGGTTTACCTATGGGTATGTCTACACTACAGCATTATTTCAAAATATCTTATTTCGAAATAGTTAATTCAAAATAAGTTATTTCAAAATAACACATCTACACACAAAACGCATTTTGAAATAGCATTTAAGGCCAGCCAGAACCAGGTCTGGCAGGGCATCAGGTCAGGAGTTACTTTGTTTGGCTGCTGCCTGAGGCTATCTGAGGCCTGTGCTTAAAGGGACCCCCCCCTGGACAGCCGGTTCTCAGCTTTCCCTGCTTGCTTGCCTACCTCGATGAGGGACAGCAAAGCATTTTGTCTCTGCATGCTCTGGTTGCCCTCACTCAGGACACCACAGCACCCTGCAACATAGGTCAGAGCTGCCCCTGGGCACTCTGGTGCTTCTAGTGGATGCGTTGCTCCAAGCCTAGCTGCACTTTCTGCAGGCTGCCATCCGGGAGGTCCATCAGGGGTATGTCAGTATCCAGGAGGCCCTGTGGGAGAGCTTCCACCCTTAGGAGCACTAACAGCCTCCCTGGTCTGCCCCACTGGGGCCTTGTGTCTCATTCCTCACTCACGTCCTTCCACTTACCCCGCCCTAACTCCCCTTCCCTGATGTCAAATAAAATACATGTGTTCATGTATTTTCATGAACACAAACTCTATTTATTT
>CM057845.1:15246526-15256709 GCA_030068395.1 Apalone spinifera
AGGCACCCACCTTCTCCAAGCCCTGGTAGGCTCCTGGGAGCTGGCAGACTGCTCCTGGGGAGTGGTGCAGGGCTGGCTGCCTGTGGCTTGCTGGCTCATGTTTTGGGGCCACTGCATCAGGGGCAGTGATTGCTGGCTCTGGCCTGGCAGTCTTGGAGCTGGCAGAGACACTGTGGCAAGAGTCTACCCCTTTAAGGGCTCTGGGGAGGGAGAGGAGTGTTCTTGGTTGAGGCTGGAGTGGCCACCAAGGCACCCTGGGAAGGCTGGAGGCCCCCTATTTTGATATAAGTGTCTACACAGCACTTATTTTAAAATAGATATTTCGAATTTGGCATTATTCCTTGTGGAATGATGTTTACCAAATTCAAAATAAGTGGTCCACTATTTCGAATTAATTTCAAAATAGCGTTTTGGCTGTGCAGACACTAGTAAAGTTATTTCGAAATAATGGCTGTTATTTTGAAATAACTTTGCTGTGTAAACATACCCTATGAGTCTGTTCTTTAGTATCATCTCAATCTATTTGCCTGGTATATAAGTCAGGTTTTCCAGCTGCTATTGTCAGAATCACCTTGGGAGCATTTTTTTAATTGTCATTGCATTAGCTCCTCTACAGTCATGTGTTACGGAGGCTGATTTAAGCAACAGGCTACATACTACTGTAAGCAACAGGCTACATACCAAAGGCTACATACCACCGAATTTCATATTTGAGTTCTTCAGGACTCCTGAGTGAACTCCCATCTGGTCCTCGTGACTTAACACTCTTTGATTTACAAATATGTTTCAAAACCTTCTTTTAATGACTCCTCAAACTGGGATAGTTCGTTAGATTTGTTACTTACAAAAAAAGGCTTTAGTATGGAGCTCTCCCCCATATATTTGAAATGAAGAGCAATACAAAAAACATTTTTTCGCTGCAACTGCCTTGTCTTCCTTGTACACTCCTTTAGCACCTCAATGGTCCAGTGGCCACGTGGATAGCTTGAAAGGCTTCTTCTGATTTTTTTTAGGTTTTTAAAAATTGCTGTTAACTTTTGTGTCCTTAGCTTGTTGCTCTTCAAATTCTTTCTCGGCCTGCCTTATTATACTTTTACACTTGACTTACCACAGTTTATGTGCCTTTCTGTTTTCCTCATATTGTCACAAGATTTGACTTCCAGTTATTAAAAGATGCCTTTTTGCCTCTAACCCCCACTTTTACAGTATTGTTTAACCATGCTGGCATTTTTTGGTCCTCTTATTTTTTGTTAATATATTTGGGGGCATTTTTTTAGTTAGAGCCTCTATTATCCTGTTTTTTAAAAGTTTATACGCACCTCACAGGCATTTCCCCCTTTTGACTGTTCTTTTTAATTTTTGTTTAACAAACATACTCATTTTTCTAGTTCCCCTTTTATTTATGTTAAACCCTACTGCGGCAGATTTCTTTGGTATTTTTCCCTCTACAAAAATATTACATGTAACCATATTATAGTTTGATATTACTGCATTGTTCAGCTATATTCCCCACTTGGTCTGTATCCTGGGCTTTCCTTATGATTAAATCAAGAATTGCCCCACCATTTCTGAGTTCCAGATCAAGCTGCTCTAAAAAGCAGTAATTTAATGTGCCTAGAAATTGTATCTGTGCATCACTTCTTGAGGTGACAGACACCCAGCCAATAGGGGATAGCTTAAATCACCCATTATTTTTGCATTTTTTCCCTTTGCAATCTCTCTAATTTCCTGGTCAGGTGAAAACCAAAACATGGGGAAAAAAAACTATAGATTTTTCAAGTTCATTTTTGTTGAAAACCTGTTGGAAAGATGGAAAAATATTAACAAATAAAAAAAATCTAGTTCCCCTGATACCTTCCATTCCACATGTAGGCTACCTGGATATTGTGTCTGGGAACATACACGTAAGAAGATGTTGAATGCATGTTTCTTTCTCTCTGAAACAGATGGGTTGATTAAGGAAGGAACTGGATTAATCTTTTGCTTCACCCACTCTTCCCACTACACCCTCAATCAGAGCTGAATTGGCATTGAAGGTGGTATAATTCACTGAGGGAATAGGCTAGCAGAAAATCACTACTCCAATAGAAAGTTACTATTCTCCTTCCTCCTCCCCTTCCCCCCGCTCTGCACACACACACACACACACACACGGAGGAAGCAGGAGTGTGACTGTGAGAAAAATGTCCGTCTTAGTAATCATGATGAGGAGTTTCTGCTTGGATGGTGCAATTTATGCTCCACTTCTGGCTCAGGATTGTATATCGTAGACTCACAGTTTATCCCTGAGGCCATGACTACACTACAGAAAAGACTGAAGCAGCCACCGTCCATCTTCCAGTGTTCTAATTAGCGGGTCTAGTGAAAACATGCTAATTGAAGCTGAGAAGGTGCTCCCATTGATGCTTGTATGAGGAATAAAGGAAGTCAAAGGGAGAGTGTTCTCCCTTGGACTTCCTACAGTGTAGACAGTACCAAAATTTGAGTTAAGGTACTTCGACTAAAGCTATGCAATTAACGTAGCTGAAGATGCGTGTCTTAATTTGAATGTATCCCCTAGTGCAGATCAAGGATGAGAGAATCCACTGAAATACCAGCAAAACATGCACTGAAATAAGAAGCTTGTATTAGCCTGTAACGCTGCTTCCCATCATGAGATACAGTTGCAGCTCAGAAAGTGGCTGAAATAGCATGAGAAAATATCCAACACTACTGTGGTTGTTCTCTGAGAAGCTTTGCATTTGACCTTTAGTCACAAATATGCCACTGGTACAAAAGGGCAAGCATATGCTGCTTATGCTGACTGAGTTACTGCCAGAAAATTTAAACACTCTTTGTGTCTCCTTCTAGGCTCCAGAGTAAATACAAGCAACAGTTTTGTACCCAGAAGTTTTGTAATTTTGAGTCAGGAGGTAGTTTGCCTTTTAACATTACATGTATTCGTTTATTTAGCTGCAGTTTTCCCCAGCTGTTTTCTGGCAGTAAACCCCTGCAAGTGTGCACAAGATAATCTGAATGTTTTAATTATCAGAAGGAGCTTCATAATATTCATCTTTCTGAGTAGATACTGAAGTTCTTACCATATGTGCTCAGGATCCTACAGCACTTTTTGCAAGAATAAAACCACTATGTCTGATGTCCTAACTATATTTAATTTGGGACGCTACATTTTGCTACCTAAAATGACTCCTGCCTTCTTCAGTAGACAGAGTAGTCTTCTGTTCCACTTCTAAACTAGTAGTCAGAGGTATTGTAACAGGGAGGAGAATCCCTGTATATATGAACCCTTTCTGGATATAAGCTCCTGAGATACTATTATTTTGATTATATCCTCAATTTTTAGAAGTGGTTCCAAATTGGAGCTTCATTTATGATCCACATAAGCATGTAACCATGTAGCGCAGTTCAAACTGAATTCCAGACTATGAAACTACCGTATGATTTGAGTTTCAAGTTGGATCCAAAAGTAGAAACTGTATATTTCCCAGATCTGTTTTTGGCACAGCTGAACATGGACTGAAATATTATGAGAGTAACTGGTTTTAAGATATTACTGCAGTTTTAGGCTGAGATCTGCAGAACAGCTCACAAGATTTCAGTGACCTAGAAACCAAACTTGATTTATACAGTAGGTTTTGCCTCAAACCCAGATTCTAGCCCCTAGTCCAGATGCACATCTGAATACCATCATCTTGGCCTGCCTAATTACTATTAAGATACTGATATTACAATAAAATATGGATCCACAGAGCTCTGTAATTCTTCCCCTTTGTATCTCTGTTGCTCCTGAAGGCAGAGTTGTCAGATAATGATGTGAAATGGTTACATTTAACAGACTGAATGTCAGTATCAAAATATGAAACCTGACCAGAGCTTGCAGTGGGACGCTCTTTACAAGCACACTTAGCGAGGCTTTTGTCATTCATTATCTCTTGGTATGAGTCATAGTTACAATCAGAATAAGTAAATATACCTCTTATGATCTCCATCCATTATTGCACAAGGCTGAAGTGTTAAAACAGCAGAGTTTGGACAGCTCTGTTCAGTATTAGCTTAACTTGTACTGCCAGAAACACTATAAATCTATCTCATTCTATGTCATATTTCCTTTCAGATGCTGGACCCTCCCGAAGGTCACTGTGGACAAACTCATCCCAAAAAAGATTGCTCTTTCCTACATCCAGGGTGGGGAATGAGATGTGGCAATAGAAGAAGACACCAGGAAATCCAGCTTGCAAAGATAGCCTGACTAATACACCTGACAAAGATTCCAGTAATTTTCCAGTAGCACATGTACTAAAAACACAAAATAACCTGTTTTGCACTATCATGGAACTATCTAGATGTATTACAAGAAAATGCAGCATAGTAAATTAACACTGAAACAGACTGGGCAGAATACTCATTCTAGGGAATAATCCAGTTCAAGTGGGAATTGAAATTGATGATGCTCAAATGGAGACTATGGTAGCAGCTTTTGGAGAAATTGAGGTCTGTATTTAATTTTTATATAATGGAGCTGACTTTTATTTAACATAGCAATCCACTGATGATATTTTCTCATTTCCCTCCCTTTCACCTCCCCTCCCACAGTGATCCTTCTTGATTCCAGATGAGCGTTGCATGCTGGACTTGTAATCAGTAGGGTTCACTCATCCATACTAAAGATAGCGGGGAAGGCTTCAATCCAAGAACCACTTTTCAGATTTCTGTGAGTCACACAGTGGGCCAACAGATCACTGTAACTAATGCATTTTAAACACTTATCTAACAAAACTTAGCTTTCTGATTTTCCGTACACTGGTGTGAATCAGGAGTAATTCCTGTGAAGTAAATTAGTTTAAAACTTGGGTAAATAAGAAGAGAATTGGGCCCTGTGATTCTGTTATAAATTTCACTTTCAAATGTAAAACATTACTGCGTAGCAAGTCAACAGTCTGCATTTGCCTGGAAGCTATTTTGTGTAGAGAAGGAAGCCTCATAAATATAAACGGACTAAGAGCCCAGTAATGTTGTGTTTGGTTACAAATTACCTTGTCATAGCATTTAGTGATTTGCCCTGTATTGCATTGCAATACATCCAGTAGTTCCATTTTAGAAACCAAACTGGCTTTCATTTCATTTGGAGTGCACATTCGCAGTGCCAAAACTAGCTAACAAATCTTTTGTATTTATTAGTGCAATTTTCTCAGCACATTGCTAGTATAATAATGTTTCCTACTGTAAATGATGGTGTATTTTTTCATTTCAAAGTAAGAGACTCTTTAGCCTTCTGATTCCCTGAACCTTTTCTCTAGAGTAATTTTGATGAAGTTACTGAAGTGGAACCATTAAATACAAGTTCCTCTAGCTCAGCGTATTGGCTCCCATTTATATCCCTTTAATGATCAACTCCAAAACTTGAATCGTCTCAGTTAATCAGCTGAAATAAACTAAGTGGGGGAAAAAAGATATGGCTTAATTTCCATATACCCTTTGTTTGGGATAGCTATGCCTAAAAATAAAAATGAAGCTTTTCTACCCATTGTTTTTTAACAGGTTCCTGTGAATATGCAGAAATCAGAATAGTTGCACAGTTCTGTTCAGACTCTACTATCTCTACTGGGCTAGACTAAGAGAATAATGCCATCCCATCTTTGAGTTGTAATTGTAAAACAAATTTATTTACATTGGTTCAGTTTTTAGGGTTCCCTTCAGCCTCTCTTCAAGCACTCATCTGGGAACAGTCAAAATCCAGCCTAAAATGCTTCAGTGCCTTCCTGAACAACCTAGAGCAAGTCCTTTGATTACTCTATACTTTGGTTCTCCATCTGAACAATAGGGATAATAATACTACCTTTTTTCTGTCTTATCTATTTGAATGGTGAACTCTTTGGGAAAGAGACTCTCTCCCTCTATGTCTTTATCCAGCAAAAAGAACAAGGGATTCCAATCTGGAATGAGGACTATAGGCAATTCCATAATAGTAATAATAAACAACAGCAATATGGAATAAAATAATCATATGAATTAAATTCTACTATAAAAAACTTGGATTTCAATGCCATTTTAATCTTTGGGGCATCCAAATACTTGGGAATAAAAATAATTTGCACACATGGCTCATAACAAAGCCTACTTGGAAAATACTGGTGAAATGGAGCTGCTCTTCACTGTTCAACCATCATTAATTAGCAGAAGGCAAAGTTGTAATTGTTTGCGTTTCTGATAGCTCTGATGTATAAATATAAAAAATGTCCATGAAATCAAATTAAAAGCCTAGAAAGAGTAGTGGGGAAAACCCCATAATTCTGTCATAAAAATAGCTAACCCTAAATTTTTTTCTGACATGATGTGTGACTGAAACCCCTTTTCTCCATACCACACAAGTAGCATTTTGTGATTTTTTCGAAACATGGAATGCAGTCATCAGAAAGTTTTGACATCTGCTTAGATCTAAAAAGGTTCCCTCACATTCAGCCCCGTTAAAAAAATATCCACAGAAACAAATTCTGAAAGGATAGCCAATGCAGTGGCATGTACTAACAAAGGACCAATTCTTTAGACTGCTGGCAAGGAGGCTATCCCCCAGCAAATTCCTTTTTGTCAAACTTGTTTAAACATGCATCTGGAAAACTCGATAAAAGCACAGGACTTGATAAGACATTTGCACTAGTGACCAACAGAGGAAGAGGAATTATTTTTGCACATCAAAATGGATATTATTTAGCATAATTTGCCTCAGATTTGGGTTTAGGGTTCTCTCACCCAGTTCAGAGTTTGGATTTAATTCCAGTGATGCTAGGAATATATTGTTCTTTTCTATTCTGCATGGAGAACAATGTTACTATTAGGTGCAGGCACAGGCCTCATGATGAGAAATGTATTTAACCCCCCCCCCCCCCATAACAGTATGTTGCAAACTGATGGTGAAAGAACTAGTTTGGCTCTGATAATAGAAATGTCCGAAAGTATGAGACCAAATCTTAGTATTTTTTTAACACGTTGTCTATTGGCTTTGAGGAGGCAAGTTTTCACTGAGTCAAAATACCATCCTAGTTAAAAATCAAGCAGCTGGCCATGTATATGAGAGCAAGATGTTTGTGTGTTGGTATCATGTATTAGTATTATACTAAAGGCCCCAATGTTCTAGACACTGTTCAACCATTAAAAAAAAAAACTTCCCTGCCTCAAAATGTTTGAAAACATAGAATAGGACAAGAGATTACTCCACTGGTGCCTTTGAGCAAAGCCCCCCTGGCATTCCATGCTGTCAGGATTCTAAAGGCCATCGTTCAAGCTCTGGCTGGCAGACAGATCATGGAAGGTTAGTGGCTGCGAAGGCGGGGTGGGATATATGACAAGTGTGGGAAGAGTAGCATGCAACACTACACTGATCATGGACAGTGCTGTGGCCCATAGGATGCCATGGGGAGACTCTTTGTAAGTTAGGGTACATCTACACAGCAAAAGCTGAGTATGGGCTAACTTGCTTGAGGAATCAGGATTCAACTAGAGTAAGTAACAACAGCAATGAACCATAATAGCAGCAAAGACAGAGCATCACCGGCTTCATTATGCACCAGTACATGCCCAGCATATTTCCTGGGTATATACAACCAAACCTGCAATCACACTAAAAAATGATATCAAGTTAGTTTCACAAGAGTCATTTCCCATAAACCCATGCTGATTAGCCCAAATTGTATTACCCTCCTTTAATTCTTTATTAACCCATCCTGTATCAGCCTTTCCAGTACCTTGCCTAGATCTCAGTAAGGGTTGATTGAGCTATAAGTTCTGTATTGCACTTCTCAGAGGTGCACCTTGGAATCTAATCACAGAGAACAAACAAGGGGGGAGGAAAAATGACAGTGAAAATATCAGTTGTATAAGAGGCAGCAATCACACTATATCTACATCTTAATCAATAAACTCATGGCATTTCAACATGGGAGAAGTTTATGTTAAAACATCAGAGCTGAAAAACTACTGAAATAAACCCTTAAAAGTGTGTTATTTAGAATAATATATACAGGGCTTAAATTCCTTTGGAGCTGTCCAGAGCAGAAGTTTGGTAAATATTTTCAACCCCTTAGAATTTCCATAGCATATATAGGAGTGTGGTGCATGGTTCTCTGGGAAATATTCTCTGAGAATTTAAGCCCTTCCTTAGATTTAGGGTCTAAAATTGATGCATCTCTGTACCAAGGATTTTTGAACAAACAATATTTTTCATAAAATTGTATTAACATATGTTCTGTAATTAATACTGCAGAGTATTCAAATACCTTTTATAAAATTGATTATAATTATGTCTATCCCAGCCTATTTAACTACTTTCTCAGCCATCAAAATTGTGTATTTAATAGATACAATCCCAATATACATTATTACATAAAGATTTTCCACAGCTGAAACTTTAATTATCCAGCACTCAGTTTTAATACTTTCAAGTCTTGTATAAGAATGTTGTAAATATGACAAATTACACAATAAATTCTCTAAACTGATTAGCTGGAAAGGTTAAAGTAGCACATCATCTCACTATCAGTCAACTACTTTCTACTCAGATTTCCCCATGGAATTGCATGGTTTATTTTCAACAACTTGTTTTAATAAGTAGATTTACCTCAGAAGGGCAAATTTGAAATGGACAGAGAAAGGAGCATATGAGAACCTGATAAAGTACTTCTCATAGAATAGCTGGTCCAATTTAGGGGGAGGAAAGGACTTGTGGGTTTTATGATAAAATCCATGAAACTCACCAGTCACAATGCTTAATCTAATAAAGAGTTCCAGATAGGGGCCATTGCCAACTCATGCCATGTTGGCCATGGCAGGCATTTAAAACCACATTGTCATAATCAGCATCTAACATTCATAGAATCATACCATCTAGAATACTAGAAGTGAAAGAGACCTCAAGAAGCCATCAAGTCTAGTTCCCTGCCGTCACGGCTGGACCAATCACCATCAAGATCATCTCTGACTAACCTGGTCTTAAATATCTCCAATGATGGAGTTTTCACACCTCCTTAGGCAATTTATTTCAGTATTTAACCACCCTGACAGTCCTGTGCCACTGTGGTGGGGAATGTGATATTTCACTATATTGAAGACTGTGAAAGTCTTTCTTGTGTCTTAATTTTTTAGGCTTTATGTTTACGTAAACTGCCTTTATACACTTTTTGAGAAACAGCAATATCCTTTTATGCATCGATCAATCTGAAATATGGTTATTAGCAAAGAAAAAAATAACTTTCTGTTCACAAAGAGAAATGTATATAGAAATATAACATTATATGTTTACAACTAATATAGAAAAATACATTCTGGTAACATTATAGAACATGCTAAATCTTAATATTTTTGTATAATATCAAGCCCTCACAATACACGGCTTTACTTTTTAGGATGCTTAAGGCAATAGAACTATATATGCACACAATCAAAAATTCACTGGGGTGGGTTTTAATACCATAACCAACCAATCAGTAGAAAAAGTGCACTCAGAATTTAAAATGGCTGCCACAACCAACATGGCATGAATTGTCAATGCCCCCATATCTGAAAATTTGTATTAGGTCATGCCCTAAAACTCTGACAAATTTCATGCTTTAATCATAAAACCCACATTTCTTTCACAAATCTCTTCAGCTGAAGTGCATTTTGGAGGCTGTGAGGTATTTGAATAGATATGCAGACAGAGTTGGCAATGGGGTTTGCAACTACACACCACACAACAGAAATACAATCCCAGGAATCAATCCATGCAACAAACCCTGTTGCCAACTCTGACTGTAGATCTACTCAAGTGACACCTTCATAGGACCTAAGCACATCAGCCACACCATCAGGGGCTCGTTCACCTGAACATGTATGAATGCGATATATTCCATCTTGTGCCAGCAATGCTTTTATTCCATGGTCATTGGCCAAACCAGACTGTCTCTATGCAAAAGAATAAATGGACACAAATGAGACATAAAGAATGGCAAGACTCAAAAAGCCAGTAGGTCAGTGGTCTCCAACCTTTTTACACCCAAGATCACTTTTTAAGTCTCAGAACAGGCGAAGATCTACTGACCTGCCCCTTCCTTGAAGCCCCGCCCTCTCTATTCTCCTGTCCAACACTTGCTATCCCCAACTCTTATACACTCTGTTAAACAGTTTATTTTTAAATTATGCAATATATAAAATT
>CM057845.1:15256809-15278706 GCA_030068395.1 Apalone spinifera
CCTGGGCTGAGCTCAGGGCAGCCGGGCTGGAGGGAAGAGAAGTGGCTGCCCGGCTGGCCTGGCTCTCAGCCAGGGTGCACCAAGCTCCACGTGGGCAGGCGTAGAGGAGAAGCCGCCAATCAGCTGGAGCGCGGGGCAGCCGCTTTCAGCTGAAAGCCACAGTCAGCTTGCTGGGGTGTTTCAGCCCTCCCGACCTCCACCATTCCTTGCAGCTACTCACCTATGTTGTTGCTCGGTGAGTAGCTGCTCCTCAAATGAGGAAATCTAATGTAAATGTACTGCGCAGTTCAGAGAGGGCTCAAGAGCTACTCTTGAGCTACTCAAAAGCTACTCTTAGAGCCCCTGAGAGCTACCAGTAGATTGCAATCTACTGGTTGGTGACCACGGCAGTAGGAGAGCACTTCCATCTCCCTAGACACTCATTAACATAGCTGAAAGTTGCCATACTTCAGGGGGGAAAGTCTTCAAAAACAGACTTCAGCATGAAACTGCAGAACTGAAACTCATACACAAGCCTAGCACTATCAGACTGGGTCTTAACAGAGACGGGAGTGGCTAGCTCACTGCAAAAAGTAAATTTTCCTCTTTTGGTCTTCACAATTTCTCATCAACTGTTGAGAATGGGCCACATTCAACTTGATTGAATTGATCTCATCAGTACTTATCCTTCACATAGTTGTGTAACATACCCATCTTTGCCTGTGTATATATACCCGCTAAACTTCATACATTTGAGCAAGTGGTATCCAGCCCATGAAAGCTTACATACAAATAAATATGCTGGTTTTTAAGGTACCGTAGGACTCTTTCTTGTGTTTTTGCTGAAACAGACTAACACAGCTACCCCCTCTGAAACTTCTGATATCTAGTGATCACACCAGCTTTTCCAAGAGTTAAATTTTCTAAAAAATATTCCAAAATTTGGGATAAAATATCTGATTCTCAGGTTTGTATTTCAGGTCTGTATTTATTATGCTTGTAATTTTACAGTAGGTCAAGTAGCCCCACACAATGGCATTTTATTCTGTAAACTGCAGAATAAAATGCCAGCTCATATTTTTTGCACTGTGCCTTTATAGAAGTACTTTTCAATGCTAATTTATCTTTATCAAAGATAAGTGCCAAACAAAAGCTAATTTTTAAATACTCTTCAAATTTCAACATTTCTATCCTGCCCTTTTTCCTTTTGTCTTCTTTTCACATGCATTTGACTCTCCCCATGGTCTAAATTAACATCTGGCAAGATCACAAAGCCTTAATGAGGCAGAAAAAAGTCAAAAGACATTTGCAACTTGTAAAAGCATCCTTCTGATTCAAAGCGATAGCATCTTTGTAGTCAATCTGCTAACTGGATTGTATTCAACAACACTCTGACTATTTATTTAGGCAGGATTCCCCACTGAGGGATTCATTCTTCCAAAAATAATAGGAGTGTTCTGCAGTGTGTCTTAGATATACATATGAAGGCAGTTTTGAACTCTTCTGCCTTAGATACAGATTTGGGGCCACTTCCTTGGCTGGTGTAAATCATTGTAGCTGTATTGACTTCAATGAGATTATGGCTCTCTGGATTTATTTACACTGGTGAAATTTCAGATTAATTTCATTGGCTCCAGATTAATTGTTCTGAGTCCATACCCAAGAACCTTAGAACAGAGGATCTCAAATCTCTTGTGGCTTTTTGTGAAAGCTCAGAGGTTGTAAGAAACAGTAAATTTCTTTGGAGCAGGAGACTTTTGTGCACTATAATTAGTAGCATTTTTTATCATTTTTATCATTAAGCTTCTATGTGAATGTGGAAGAAGGTAGCACTCATGAGGTAAGAAGCAAGGACCAAGGGACTATGAATCAGAAGATGTTGGTCCTTACAAAATAATCTGAATTAACTTTGAAATCAAAGTGTTCTTTTAATGTAGTATTTTATATAATTTCCTAATTGTTTTAAAACATGAAAAAAATCCTGTACATGGTGCCATTTTCAAACTCCATATATGACACTAGAAAGTCTGAGATCTTTAAATCCATAGCTAAGTAACTGCTAGTACTAGAGGTGCGTCTATCTTTTGCCATCTGTCCATGGCCCTTGCCATTTCCACTCCTAACCTTCCCCATCCACAGGTTCTGCCTCTTCCCACTCCCTTCTCTGCCCCCTCTTATGTGCCTGCCGTTTCCCCCTCTTTCACTCATTCCAATCCTCATTCTTCTGCATTTTAGACAGAAAGCTTCCTTCTCCTCTGCACTGCTTTGGTGTTAGTTGTTGGAGCACTGGGAATACAGGAGAGCCATCTCTTTTTTCTTACTTCCAATACCTGATATCATAGCTCACAGCCACTAGGAGAATCAATTGAAGGGAGGGTTCTGCTCTAGCCCCGGAAGCCTTGTGATGGAGTCTGCTTGGTGACTATGTGGTGATGATGTATGTATAGACTGGTTGGCCTGTAGAAGTTGTAATGCATGCTTTGCGCACACACAGACTCTTTAGAGAATTTAGCTGTCAAAGGCTAATAAGTCTCTATAGAGTATGTGTGTCCTGAAAAAAATCATGTCTTTGTTTCCCCTATGGGTACACAAAAAGGACATCCCTGACACCTGAGTGACTCCTTCCTCTGTGAAATGTCAAGTCTCTGCCCCCAGAATAAGGAGGTATAAGAACTTCTCCATAAAATGTCTACACAAACTTTTTAACATGAACAAAACAATATTTGTCTTAACTGTTGGAAAAGCTTAGCCATTGTGGTTGAAAATTTCAAAGAAAATGTCAGTGTGACGTGGAACATAATAGTGTGAGGGGATTAAACCTGGAGAAGTTATGCCTGAAACCAGGGAATTAAAATAGACCTTGTCAGATAATCTTAATTATTATCATCACTATCCACACCACTATGTCCTCCAAGCTCAGGAAATTCACTATTCAGAAGATCCATTCTTAAGTGTCAGTCTCAATAATTAGGTATATGGCCATGAAATAGATAGCAAACCTAGCCTGATCCTGGTGCAGTAGGAGATCTAAAATGCTTCAATATTCACATCACATTTTTGCATATATCGGCCCAGCCTAGATGAGCCAACAGCTTGAAATAAACTGTTGTTCGTTATTAACTATTTGCCACACAGATTAAATTCTTGTCAGATAAATTAAGAGTTAAAGCATCCCATTTACTTGGTACCTTGTTTCCCAGAAAAAGGAAGTTAAAAAAGCCAACGAAATCCAATCTGTGAAACACAAGGAAATCTAAAGAAATTCCTTTTTCCCCCAAGTGTGTTCTCCTATTTTATATGTCTAAAAAGGGGTTGCAAGAGCATACACTTGTGAGGGAAGTGCTCAGGGCTTCCCAGTGAAAAACTGTGTGCGGGGAATCAAGGACATACAGGGCAATCATTTATGAAGCCCTGCCCGTTCCTGAAAATGAATATGGTTAAGCCTAATGCCTCATGTATTTTAATGTAAAGACACGTCTGTTAGTTATATGAATTAAAACCAGGACACCAGCTGTAATTACTCCAACTTCTACCATCCTGAAAAACAATTCAACAACAAAAGCCTTCTTCATGTTGTTCTAGCCACAATATATGCTATAACACTTCTCTTTCCATTTTTATTATCTTATGTGAATGTATTGCTTTAACCCCCATGATACACAAAATTTGTGTCTCTCCTTCCTCTATCCCCATTACAGAATACATTCTAGGGATTTATTTAGTTTTGCCAGTAAAAATGTTATTATTATATTAGTCAATGAAATAAAAATAGTTCAGTTTTTGGTAATACCCTTCAGTTCCAATAAGAATCCCCAAATCATGCATATATTACAGTGAAACAGATTTTAATTCATTCCACTCATTGCTCTTGCCTAGGTTCTGAACAAGGTCATACATTTGACCTTGCTCTTAGCTATGCTGTCTGTTTTACTACTCAGGTTCTTCTGTGAATAAAATGGTCAGGAAATAAAGCATACAATAGCCTTCCAGTCCATATAACAACAAGCTAGAAGATAATAGTCTGTTCTAGTATAATCAAATAATACCAACTTGGCAGCTGCCCCTATTTAAAGGCCCAATACACATATAAGGAGATGTAACCAAATATAAAGGTTTCTGAAGCCAACAAAGGACTGAAACATCATCAACATTATAGCAGAACATCCTTATTCATGTGGGTCTTACTATATATTTTTGTTAGTGTCTAAGGTGCCACAGGACTCCTCGGCATTTTTGAAGTCACAGACTAACATGGCTACCTCTCTGAGACTTATTCAACTGAGTACTTCTAATCTTATGTCTTAGATAAGAGTCTGATCCAAAGCAAATGAGTGTCTTTAATGGAGTTCATTCAGCTCTGAATGAGATCCATAGGGCTTAAACCTGCAAGGTGCAGTGCACTACGTGAGTTGTTGAATTTTCTCAGCTCCAAGTGAGCTGCACTTGGAATTCATTCTGCAGAAATGCTGAGCACCTTGAGAAATGAAATCCTGTGGCACTGATGTGTTAGGCTATATCTGCACTAGACAGCTTTTAATGACATGGCTGTGTCCACATGGCCATGTCACTAAAAATCAGGCAATGTAAATGCAGTTTGTTGACACATTTGCTACAAAATACTTCCAACCCCTATGAGAGAGGATCACATTGTCAACAGGAGAGAACTGCTGACAATGTGCTATTGACACTGCCACGTGCAGGGCAAAACTTTTGTCTTTTGAGGAGGAAGGTTAAGCACCTCTGAATGACAAAAGTTTTGTCACTTTATTGCCAGCACAAAGCCTCTGTCTTAGAGTGCTTAAAACAAAGAAAAGTGGCACCAAGGACTTCAAGGAAAAAATTCATGTGAGTGTTGCCAGCAACAGACGCATCCACAGTACAAATCAATCCACTGAAGAAATCTTGCACAAGATCTAAAGAAGAGGTTGGAATGTGGTCTGAAGTTTATCACAGTGCCCTACAGATCCGCTTCTCACATTCTCCCATACCCATTGTGCTCTCTCCTCCCTCTTCTCTGGTTTCTACCTCCCACTTTGTCATCTCTTAAACTTATCCATGTTCTATTTTCTCACAGCCTGCAAAAGGCTAACATATACCAATGCTTGGCACATATTGCCATTATCTGTGAGTTCAAATGACTTCAGAGGTCACTGGAAGACAGCAACCATATCAATTGTGGTCTTGGCGATACTTTAAAATGCTGTGATTTTCAAATTAGAACCACCAAAGGGCTTTAAAAAAAAACAAGTGGTCATTATAGGGATGTTAAATCAGAGAGTGCAGTTGACTTAAAGGGAAATTACTCAAGAAATCTGCCTTTCTGTTGACTTGATTTAACTGACAGATGGGGAACCGCATTGCTGACATCTTAGTGACAAGTTTAAATTTATCCCTAGAATATAATTTCGGAAATATAATTGTGAACAAAACACAATTTCAATTTTATATCAGTGATTAAACAACAAATTATATATCGATTGTAACAATGGTATGAGATGTTTTATAGTCAGTTCCTGGACAGAACACCATAAGAAGCAGGAATTAATGTATTTATTTTGAGGTACATGTAAACTATAGTGATAAGTCGACTTAGGGTACGTAACTCCAGCTACATGAATAATGTAGATAGAGTGAAAGTATCTTAAGTCAAATTACCATGGGATGTACACTGGAGGGGGGAAGGAAAGAGGATGGGAGAAATTCTCCCATCAATTTCTTTTACTCTTCTTGTCTGGGGTAGAGTATCTGGGTTGATGGAAGAGCAATCTGCAATTGATCTGATGGGTCTTAACTAGATTCGCTAAATCGACTATCAGTGGCTCAATCGAGCTATAGTGTAGATGTAGGCTAACAGTCAGTACAGGTGGTCATTCAATTTAAATTTCTAACACACATTTGACAGATTAACTTCACTCTGATCCTTATTGTCATTTATTGAAGTCAGTGGAAGACTCTGCATTTCATATGCTTTTGGATCAGACCTTATATGAGGAAATTGACTGTGGCCAGAATTGCAGTTTGCACACTTTTATGTATTCAAAATACTCTAGTCTATTTCACTATACCCAGTTTATTTCACTATAAATGGATTTTTACTACATCTCCATTCACTTATAACCAGGTCATACTGTACCCCACATAAATTAGTCAGGTTTCATTTCTGTATATCATCAGAAGTACTACAGTTCCTTATAAGAGAAAGGGCCAAATTTAGATCTGGTATTACATGCAGCTTATTAGACCAGGTCTAAATTTGGTCCCACATTGTGTAAGAGGGACTATTCCTTGTCTCTGTGGTTTGTTCTATACATCAGCTTCCCAGTTTTAGGTAAAGGAGGATATTTTCCTGCATACAACTTAATAAGCAGTTATTGGGTTTATTTTGTCATGCTTTTGATTTTTCATATTTCATATCTGTCACTCTTATCCCTTCAAATTAACTGTCAACTGTCCTCCCACATCAACAAATACAAATATGAAACAGGCTTTATTTTCTCAAACTGTCTAACCCATTGCTAAAGAACGTGCTGACTGAGGGGGGTTTTCAAGCTCTCAGTTAGCTTGAACTATACATTGTTTAGAAAATGGAATGTGAATATCCTAGACTGATAAGCACGCTAGATTTTTGCAGGCATATAATGGAACTATATAAAGATGGAGCAGAGCCCTTGTTAAAAAAAAAAAGACAATTCACTGTTGCAAAACAAAGCATTTGGTGCCAGAACATTCCCTCTCCCCTCAAGACAAAGCAACACTACGCAGAAGAAAAATACCAGTATGAGTTCAGTGTTTTTGCTTAACACTATGCATTCAGGCATCCATTTGGCTAACATTGGAGCCTCCGCTCAGCTCCCTTTAATTTAAATAGATGTTACACCCACATAGAAACTGCAGGACCATCATCAATGGGGAAAAATCAACACACAAGTGGAATATTATACATTAAAATAAAGTACACTTATCAGTTTTATAATTCTTTGTGCATGAGGAAAACACAGTGATGAAGCGCTGCAAAAGAACATGGCAGTCTCACAGGCAAGCTTATTGTCTTACGACAATAGCTCACAATGTTGTGCCCAATTCCTGGTTTGTACTTTAATCCAATCCCAGTGCCCTAGTCCTCATCCCACATGAACTGAGCACAGCCCTCCACAGCAAATCTCTAATACCAAGCTAACAGAAGGGAGTGAGAAGAGGGTAAGGGAGAGAAAAAAGAAAGAGAAGACAAAATCACCAGTAACATTTATTTGACAGGGTATGCCAACTATTGTACTCTGGTTTACTTCACATTAATTTTGGAAGGCCATTTTCAGAGCTTAGAAGTGAAGTTCATTAAAATTTTGGTCATTAAGTACTATTTGTATACAATGGTATAGATCCAGGCTTTTATGAGACACAGATATATGAAAAACTGTGTCGTGCTATTAATTAGAGTATTTTCTACTGCCATATATGTAAATGTCAATCCAGGTTAGCATGGTGTTTTGGCTTTAGAATAAGGAAGCAGTTCTCAGACTGTGGATGAGGACCCTCAAGTGGGTTGTGACCTCATTTTAATGGCTGACTTAGATTTGCTGGGGCCTAGGGATGGATCCTGAGCCCCACCACTCAGAGCCAATGTCAAAGCCTAAAGGCCTTCTGCCTGGGTGGCACAGATCAAGTTACAGGCCCCCCTGTCTGAAGCTGAAGCCTTTGGGTCAGCTTTGGTTTTGGCCAGTGCGACCTGGGCTTTGGTTTTGACACATCCCTACCTGAGGTGGGAGAGCTTGGGATGGCTCAGGCTTCAGTCCCCCTCTCCTGAGGTTGTGTAGTATTTTTTGTTGTCAGAAGGGTCATGTGATGCAATGAAATTTGAGGACCCCTGAAAGAAGGCTTATGCTTGGGGCTCAGGATTGTCTTGAATAACCCAATAGCGTGAACAAAGTCCTAGTACTACAGAGCTGTGTGTTTTTTATCATTGTTCTGAGTAGCCATACTTAGTTTGCTCTCTTTGCCCAGAAATATTGACTCAATGGGTGGAATATATGGATTGTGCCAGCTTCTTGAAATTTTAATTAGGGCTGTCAGAAACAGGGAACTTGGTCATTAATTTTGTGAGAAGTTTTACTGTTGACCATAAGAGGACCAAGTACTTGTGAGTTTAGGATCTCTTGGGAGTGCATACAGACCTCTTTGCCAGAACAGCTGCATGCTAGGCCACTCCAAACACATTTATTTAAAAATCATTCCTTATACTGCATTCTCCCAAGCAGTGTTCTATGTCCATTTAGTACAACCTCTGAGGCGCAAGGTCAGAATAAGGGAGAATTTTATGGTGACTATCTAGATGGGGTCAGAGCATATTGATTTCCCTTTACTCCCTCCAGAAGCCTGTAAGTCTGTAATTAGGGTGTCATTGTTCTCACGTTTTGACATATAATTGGTTTTGACAGTGGCTCATTTTAATTAGTAATGGCTCTGTGGTAGGAAAGCTTTGGGGGTTGCTGACCAAACACCTGGAATAAGCTACCTAGTTCCATTACAAACAAGCACACAGCCTGTCAAGAAGTGTGAAATTTCAGATGAGGAGGACCAATACTGTTTTTTCCATTTCTGTTTGGGCCACAGTTTAGCAAGATAGAGCATGAAATGGAATAATTCTGTTAGTTTCCTTCTGTTAGTTTCCAGACAGCATGATGCTTCTTTCTTTGTTTTTCTTTTTTTGGAAAACCATGAGGAAAATGTATTTATTTTAAATTCTTCTCGGCTCTCTCCAATCCCTGTTTTGGGGCCTGTGGTACTAGGCAGAAATAACAGGCTCAAATCTAGAATTTAAACAACATGAAACAGGTTGTTAAACAGGCAAACGGGAGGAAGGAAATGGGAGGACAAATTCCCTGTAGACAGGTGTTATAACATTAATTGTCACATTGAATTCACTAGTAACAGAATTGTGTGAGAATTATTCTCTGATCTGTAATTCTGTGAAACAGAATAAATTTCTTTTTTCAGGGCATTCAAAGGTAAGCTCTCAGAGTGTGTCTAGACTACAGGGTTTTTTCAAAAAAAGTTGCCTTTAAAAAAAAAAAATTCCCCTGCATCTAGACTGTCGCCCCATTCTTTTGAAATTAAATTGAAAGAACGTGGCATTTTTTTCAATTGCTGTAAATCTCATTTTACAAGGAAGAAAACCTTTTTTTAAAAGTGCTCTTTTGAAAAAAGGTGTTCTTGAATACAAACAGGGCTTTTTTTGAAAGAGAGCATCCAAACTGCCTGGGTGCTTTCTGTCGAAAAATCGGATCGCTTTTTTGAAAGAAGTGGTTGCAGTCTAGACATGAGTATCCTTTCTCTCAAGCCTTTTGGTTTCCTAATACTTCCACATACAGGTGAAGACAATTTTCAGAGCATACATCTTATCCTGTTGACTTGTACTTCGGTCTATTTTCTGATCAAGATAGTACGATCATTTCCCTATACCCGTTTGCTACATTATAGGGGATGTTAAAGTGATAAACTTAGTGTTTTATTGATAATTATATTTAATCTCTTATGGGATCTAATTGAACTAGTATTAGAGAGCTCCACTTTTCATATATCAGAATCTTAGAGTTCTTTGGATGATTGTCTGCACCTGGGATCAGGAATCCATCAATGCACATGACTCTCTCAAGTCTACAGGTAACCTCATCATCATGTACTATTTCAGTTTTGGTTCATGTTAAGTTATATTTTATGTTTACAGTATACTTTATTTCAGTGCAAATTCAGATTTTGTATAAATCAAAACTGACCCCCATCTTTAGGGTATTGAGGTCAGGAATCTACCCTACATGTGTGTCTCTTAAAAGGGCAATAATCTCATCACCTTAATCCCCTTTATTTTTGCTGTTGCATAGGATATTACACAATTCAGGTCTAAATTATTAATAGGTCCCCTTCACTGTAACTTCAGTATTTGCAAATTCATCTGCTTTGCATGCACAGATCCCATATTTGGCATATTCAAGCTGGGAAATACCTCCTGAATTTTGAATAAATGCCCCATCTAACCACTCACTTGCATATGAAAGCGTGTGCCTATGCTTGCAAGTGTAGTGTTTTACATACATGGATAGGCTTGCAAACACAGCAGGCATAATTTTAAGACACCCTCCTGAAAATGTTAAATAATTTTCAAAAAGATTTAATAAAACTATATTTTGTAGACATGTGTATATTCATGAATACCACATACATGCCCATTTCTTCTGATCCTGTTCTGCAAAGCAGCAAAAACCTTGATGGCTAAGCCTGATCAATAACCTCAATGGATTTCTGGATTGAAGCTTCAGTTGTTGAGCTGCTCCCAAGTGCATTTCAGTTGCTAATATGGTGATTTATTGAGCAGCATATTGTCCCTGGCTGAGGGCAATGAGCCTGAATCTCCTCTCACTTACACAGATTTAAAACCAGCAGAATTCCGCTGACTTCAATGAAATTATTCCTGGTTTACTCTGGGATGAAATAGATCTGAATCAGGCTCAGGTTCCATATGTTGAAAAGCGAAGGAAAAAGTGTATCCATTACACCATTAGCATTCAGAACAAAGCAGATTTGACCATTCATGAGCTCCTTGCTGTGATAAATTGTTTGCTAAAGGAAGAAAGATGTCAGAAAGTGAGTGGATGAGAATATCAACAATTTTTCTCCATTAATCATCCATAGGCCAGTCGTTCACAATGGATACTATTGCCAAGTTTAAAATCTACTGCTAGTCACCAGACTCAAATAGTCTCAAGGAGATGGTAACCTAATCAGGAGTAACAAGAATGTCTCGAACAGGCAGGTGTTTCCCTATGCTTCTGTTTTTAAACTGTGATCGATTATTTGTGCAAGTCAAACTGACAAAACCAAAACTGGTGGGCTACAAGGAAGTTTCAGGGTTTGAGCGAGAAAAAAGAGAGGTTTTCAGAAAAATAAAGTATAAGGAGAGAGGGAAATAAATTACCTCGTCTTCCCCCACTTTACTTCAAAGGCTTCATTCTGAGTAGCGCTGAGCTTTGTCAATTTGCATTACAGCCAATAGGACAGATCCCCTGCTGGTGAAATTCATTTTTACCTTGAAGACAAAGACATCCTAATTTTTTTTTTTAATGTTGACCTATCACAGTTCTATGGAGAAGCAACAGTGGATGGGACTCTGGTTATTCTCCAAAAACTTTAGTAAGTGTGATAAGACTTTTTATAGTAAACAATACTACTACCTCTCATATTGTACTTATCTGGAGCTCTCAAAGCACTTTATAAAAGAGAGCACTATCATTATCCCCATCCTACAGGTGAATAAGGGATTCAGAGTTACCCTTCATATCAGAGACAAAGCTAGGAATAAAATCCTGGTTTCCCACATTCCAGCCCACTTTGCTATCCACTAGGTAATGCTGCTTCCTCACCAGTTACAATCCTCACTCCAAAAAGGAAATGCAATTTAAAGTAATCTGTTATATGGCAACTGCAGGGAAGCTGGTCTGATAACTCAGGCATTTCTGGATTCTATCTGATATTAGTGTAGCTACAGTGATTTACAGCAGCTCAGGATTTGGACTTGTGTTGGTGAAAGGCATTTAGCGCCTTATAGGACTGAGCAGCAAATGCTTCATATTCTTTCCCTTCTTTTTTGTTCAAAGATGGAGGGGAGCAGGCAAAAAGTTGTTTGACTTCCAACAGGGATCAATTTCTAAGTTCAAAATTTGGGGAAAGTTCATGTCTCTTTTTCTGGGTGGAATTACTAAAACAATATTATTTAAGCAGGAAAGATGTAATTTCATATGTGTATTATCAACCATAAATGTTTCAAAGATTAAATCCATTTTTCCCCCCTCCAAGTCTAGAGTGGGTCAGGAATGTTTCAACAAAAAGGAAGAAGGGGGGAAAGAGAACAAGAGTATGCATCATATCCAAGTATCTTAGGCAAGAACCAGGTTCTAGTCCTTACTCTGCCTGAATCAGAGCCAGCACCTTAACCAATTGGCTATGCAGCAAAACAAGGAGGTCTATGTTCTTCATGAACATTTATCAAAGGTCTCTGTTTAGTTTCAAATGCCCAAATTTCAACATTTTCCACACAACAGATTCTTGTTTCCCAGCCTCCCCTATACAATATAGAAACACATGCCACATTGCTGAGAGATTCAGACCTATAGAGTAAATGAGCTGTCTTGATTCAATATATAAGTTGGAGACTTTTAACTTTGATAGAAAATCTATTCCCTTTTGTCTACACTGCATGAAATATCCCGAAATAGCTACACTGTGTCTACACGAGCTGCCCGTTATTTTGGAATACTTTTCGAAATAACAGGCATGCTATTTTGCCATCCCAGTAAACCTCATTGCACGAGGGATAAGGGATGGCTCAAAATAGTGCATTATTTTGAAATTTGGTGCAGTGTAGATGCACCAATTTTCAAAATAAGCTATTTTGAAATAGATTTTAAATAAGATGTACAATTTGTGTAGCACAAATTGCGTTTCTTATTTCAAGTTTAGGGTGCTGTGTAGACTCACCCTTTAATTTAATAATTCTGCATACCTAATTTTTTTCCTTTGACATAATAAAATATTAAACTTTATCAATAAAACTTTTTTTCTTTGACAAGATACATGTACCGTACATTTTATATGTATAAATTTGAAATGTTTGCATTGAGGAAAATGGCTCATATAGGTGTCCCGATACCTGAGTAATGACAGCCTTAGAAGTACCAAAACAATAACAGTGTATGAATGAGGTGGTGTTGGTAGTCCTGCAACTGTGTGGAGCCCTACTGAAATCAATGGAGGTTTCCCTGTGGAATTGAGGCCCAAAACTGAAGTGTGACTAACAGGGAAATTATGTTTTTGGCAAACGAAGGGGTCACTGAGAGGCTACACAGCACAATCAAACTCAGCAATGTAGTGTGATATGGAGAGGGAGTGTTAATATTGAGAGTGCAGTGTTGTGGTGTTAATGGAGAAGTTCATTCTGTTTAACAATGAACTGCAAGATGAGAAGGTGGTATGGTCCAGTGGGAAGGGAACACAAGTTCTAGTTTTTATTCCTAACTGTCCATTGAAGGACTTTCAGCATTTTGTAAGTTCTATGCTTCAATTTACCAATGTAATAATATTATCCACTGTATAGGTAGATTTGGGATTTCATCACTGGAATGCTTTAAAATATTCCAACTGTTATTTCTAAGAAGACTTGTTTAGAACATGAGCCTAGCAGACAGGCTGCAAGGAACAGCTTGGGTGTTAACTAAAAGCAGCACATAATATGAGCCTCAACATATGGTATTCTCATTTAATAGTTTCAGGACTACAAAGTCTTGTGAAGCTGCCATGGAAATTAGTTCAGTATAAAGGGTTAAAAAAGCCATCATGACACTACAAACAGAATTCAAACAGGGATCCAAAGAACAAAGTCCCTGGCAAGGACAACATTCACAGGACCACAGGAAAGCAGGTGGAGTCCAACAGCTGGTTGGTGGTGGACTGGATTTTACTGCAAAGTGTCTAGGGACTAACAAATTTGTCAGACCATATGTGGTGAGAACTGACTTTATTAAGATCTAGGGTAACAAGGGTTAAAAGGAGAAGGATCAAGTAAACTGATTTTCCAGAGGGTTTATCTATTGTGGGACTGAACTCTGTATTTATTTCTTCCAATCTGCTAACTTCCTAAGTGTAAAATAGTTTCAGTGATCACTTGCATGTTGGCCCACAAAACTGCCATATTTTTGCATTTTGCAATGAAAAGGAAAGTTTATTCCCATAAGTCGTTATTATTTATCTTCCTTATTCAGAATAACAAAGGAGACAGAGCAACCAGTAATGAAAGGGCAGTTGTCCAAGCAAAGAACAAATGCAATTTTTAGCAATACAGTTCATGTCACTAAGGGCATGTCTACACTAGGAAATAATTTTAAAATTACTTATTTCAAAATAATAACTCCTGAAATAATAATTTTGAAATAGCATGTCCACACTACAGGGAAGCCTAGAAATTAGTCCAAGGCAGGCTCCATTAATGGAGCCTACCTTGACTTACAGCCCCAGAAAGCACTGGGGAGTAATTAGTCTGAATGACTCTGTGGAGTAGTTATTTCAAAGTAGCAGCACTGGAGCATCCACAATACTGCTATTTTGAAATAGCTATTTCAAAATTAGCATTATTCCTCGTGGAAAACAGGAGAACAGATTTCAAAATAGCCATCTTGTTATTTCAAAATAATAGGCTTGGTTGTGTGGATGCTCCGCTTGTTATTTCGAATTAAGGGGAGTTATTTGAAAATCACTGTCTAATGTAGACCAACGCTCAGTCACCATGATAAAAAAACATGGTGGTTCATTCTGAATCTTCCAAATTGTGTGTCAGTGTCACTCAGGAACTTATACTTTTATACAAGAGAGGGTCAGCTGCTATAAAGCCTGATTGCAGATCCAAAGTGTAGAGAGGGATGAGACTAAAAACATTTAACCAGGCTGGATACGAGCAGAATACATAATGGTAATCTGAGAGAGAAAGGAAGGATGGAGAGGAAGGAATAAGACATGAGACTGGGACTCAGGCATTCTGGATTTGCTTCCCAGCACTACTATAGATTTCTTTATTCTCTGCACATCAGTTTGCCATCTGAAAGGCAATATTATAATTCTTCCTTTCTCTTGTCTATTCAACTTGTGTTGACAAACTGTAACAAAGTAGTACTGGGCTACATTGAAAACAATTACATAATAGTAACCCTACCTATGTGGGCTCTGTAGTCAGTAGCTGTACCTAACATCCATAACCAAATCAGAATTCAGATTAACAGAAGAGGGAAAAGAGAATGATTCTTAAGATTCTTAGTACACTGATATTCTTTTAACAATATACACCATTTTTATATGAATCTCCTCATGCTTGTCATGGTGTCCCATAGAACTTAATAATATGTTGCCCAACAATTTGTGTCTCTACAAATTGATAATATATAGATCTCAGTTGGCACAGATTACACAACTGGACACCATTTCTTGCTGCTTTAAGTCTGAGAGGCTTCTGTATTTGCAATTCAATGTTTGAGCTGTGTGCAGAGTCATTGAAGTCACATGGTATCATTTCATTTCCGTGACTGGGAAACTATAACAGGAAGAGTTTCTGAATAAGTCATCCGGTATTTGAGTATCTCCAGGAGAAAGTCAGGGCACTTTAGGGAGATTTATCAGGAAAGGAGAACCAGGATTTCAAGACTGTGTCTAGACTACACAGTTCATCCAGAAAAAGACATGAAAACTGCAGTTTGCAATTTGCATATCTTTTTCCGCTTCTTTTTTTGGAAGAGGCATTTCCGACACTTGGCCCATCGACAGTGGGCCAAATGTCAGGAAAAAAAACCCTTTATCAGAACATCCCTTCTTCCTTGTAAAATGATATTTACAGGGATGCCAAAAAAAGCACATCTGCTCTTCCGAAAAAAAATGTCTGAAGAGCAGACTCATTCCTTGGTATGCTGGAAAAACTCTGCAGTCTAGACGTACCCCAAGTGTTGGACCTGTATACTGTACTATGCTGCATTTTTCCTGTTTTTACATGCCACTCATGTTTTTTCTTTTTTTTTTATGAGCGAGGTCCAAGATTCTAACTATATCTGGATCTAGAATTCTTACATGGGCTACATCTGTATTAATTATGAAGGATGTTATTCTTTTCAGATCCAAATTAACTACTATCCCATACAGACTTAGAGTTTTTTAGTTGTACGATATTTGCAAAGTGATTATTATTGGTATTTATTGTTTGCATTACAGTAGTGCTTAAAGGCCAAACCAAATCTAAATCAGATCCTCATTATATTAAGTACTATATAAACACATAGTAAACTCTTTGTAGCACAGATTTTCTCTTACTATCAAAATAGCCAAGGCCAAGGAATTATCCAGATTTAACAGGAGGGGAACCAAGGCTGAGAATCAGCCTATCACATTTGAACCATATCAACTTGTAAGTTATGGGAACAGGAAAGATACAACTACTGTGGTCATAAAAACACAGAGTGAAGAGACAAAAAGATACATCAGCAAATCTTGAGCCAGTTTACATGCCTACATGATTTAAATCACATCCCAGGTCATTAACATTAGGCCACACCACCACGCAGGTGGAGGAGAAGGCTAAAAGGCCACTGAAAGCTGTGAACCTTCCCAGCATATCACAATTACAAAACCACATGTGTTAAATGCTGTTGCTTGATGTAATTCCCCCTCCTCTGGAAAAAAAACCCCTACCAAACCAAAAACGCTGCCCTTAACTGCATTGTTAATTGGCAGAGAGGTTGTCTGTGGTTTCACTTGGGCTGCACTGCCAAGCAGGTCAGGAGAGGGCTTTAGGACTTTTTGTAAGAACACAGACGTTCTTTGCTGACTGCTGTAAGTGAAAAGAGCAGTGTAAGCATTAACTGAAATCCGTTAACAGTCACCTTTATAAAAACACAACACAATTCCACAATGATTATATGCCATGCACTCTGCATCCCTCTGAAACTGTGTGCCAATGCTAGAGAACTTAGTAGCTTTTTTTAAAAAAATGGACTATGTGTTACAACAATGTAAAAGTGAAAAAAAAATAGGAGGAAATAATATTAAGCTGCTATTCCTATCTTAGCATTAAATTAGCAAATTTAAAGCCACATGACTACTTCTATACCAACACTTATGAGCAGCTAATCATACAAGTAGCTTCACTGGCTGTCTTCATGCCAATAAACGTTCAGAGTGATTGAGATTATGTTGGGACCATAATGAAGCTTTGAGGTTATATAGCACTTTTAATTCAAAGCTGTCAGCTCCTTCTACAGATGGAGAAACTGAGGCATAAAGATTTGGTTACTTTCCTAGCATAACCTGAGCTCTGCTTCTTAATTTACTGCAGTATCCATCACTTATTTATGTCTGCTCTGATGATGGTGGATATGGTTTAGCTATCACACAGGATGACTCAGAACAAAAACTGAAGAAAAATGATTCTCTGTTAAATTCCATAAACAGATATTCATCTATGGTCCATATACACTCAGTACAAGGGGCTGCATAGGCAGCATAAACCCGATTAATGTGTTATTAAAAATGCTTCAATTAATAAATGACAGCAAAATAACTAAAATGATAACAAAACATAACAGGGTTTACTGAAACTAGATTGACAGATGCATATAGATAGATATTTTTATGGCCTTCATCACTGTAGTATTTGAGCACCTCCAAATAATTAGTTCATTCATTCTCTCAACACCTCTCAGAGGCTACGTTTACACCAAAGTTTTTCGTGGAAGAGGTTTTTGCACTAAAAAGCCCTGTGTAGATGGGGCCATTTTTGGAAAACACCGTTTTGCGCAAGATCCTTTATTCCTAAAAAAATGAGGTTTACAGGTTCTTGTGCAAAACGGGATTTTTTCCTGACAAATGGCGCCGTCTACACAGGGCTTTTTAGTGCAAAAACCTCTTCCGCAAAAAGGATTGGAAGAGAATATGCAAATGAGAGCACGAGATTTGCAAATGAGCACTCTATTTGCATTTCCTCTTCCAACAAACTGCTGCAGTGTAGACGTAGCCCGAGAGAGGGATAACATATTATCCCCATTTTACAGATGGGAAGCTGAAACACAGAAAGGTTATGGACTAGATCTTGCCTTTTAGGTACAATCATGTGTTTGAGGTGGCCCATGGAGAGTTTTACCTTAGACCTGAGTCCCTCCTGTGATTTTCAGTACACTGGGTTACCCACATCCTCCATACTTGTTTATCAGTTGCCATGTGACCTAAGTCTTCCCATTTCAAACTAAATTTTTCTATGTTGTTGATAATTGTACACTTTCAAGTCACCCTAGATTTACCCCCCTTTCTTGTTGGAGTTTCTGGCTTCCAAAAGCCATAATTGGTAGCCGGTTATGATCCATTCGTGCAACATGCCCTTGCCATTGATGTCTTCTCTTACAAATTATGTGACAGAGACCTCCTTTTAGCCATTTTTCTGACCTCAGCCTTCATTTTTCTTTCTTCATAGCTTACTCGTAATATTCTCTGCAAGCACTTATGATTAAATGCATCTAACTTCTGAGCATCTGTTTTCTTAAGTTGCCAGGTTTCACTGCCATAGGTTGCTATGACTACAACGGCTGACTAGATGCTTAGCTTTGTATGTAAGGATACAATATTAAGTTTCCAAATGTTCCTAAGTTTACTGAAGGCTGCATTCACTTTGCCGATCCTTACTCTTATTTTCTCAGAGCATGTACCATCTTGGTTTATTGTATTTCCAAGATATCCATCTACCTTCTCTAGCTGTTCATCATGGATTTTGTTGTAACTTCAGTTGCCATGGTTTCATATTTCTTCCCAGCCCTGCATTCTCTATCATTTCTTTAATTTCATTTGAGCACGATTGAAGACCATGTAGAAGAGCAATTTCATCAGCAAAATTTAGATTGAAGAAGTTCCCTAGTGAGCACTGGGTCACTAGTGAAGTTCCCTAGTGAGCACTGGGTCTAGTACAATAATACACCCCTTCACAATCTGCTCCCTGTTCTTCCTCGCCCTCTATCACAACTGCTCTATGAGCTTGCATGTAGATTAAATCATATTCTTTTGCTTCCCTAGGAAGTAATGACCGGGCAGTTCCTGTGCTCACCTGAACAAGGTGGCTGTCTGAACTGTTTGCCGAAGAGGGGGAAAGAGTTCTCAGTGTGTCTTTTCCTGAACACTACATACCTGTATAAAGGCCCCAAGGTCGCACAGGAAGTCTATGACAGCATTCGGAAGAATTCAAATTTCCTGAAATATAACTAACCATCCATTACCAGTCTCTTGGGAGAACAGAACTAACATACTTAAGTGGCACATCCTCAGGGCTGAACTTGGCTCACTGCCTTTAATCAAGACTCTTTTCCAATTTACATAGGTCTGTTCTCAATAGACGCTAGAGAAAAAAAACCAACAACAAATATCAGAAAGCCAGACATGATTAAATGATTTAGTAGCAGCAGTTATCTCACCGGGAAAGAGCAGACAACCAGCACTCAACAGCCTTCAGATGTCTTACTGATTTTTTTTGCAATTTCCCCTTCTCTGAAAGCAATGAGGCAAAATGAAAATTAAATAATCCATTCAAGAAATCTAAATCACATCCCCGGTGTAATCAAGAAGCCCCTTGTTCTTAATGTCACCCTCATTGCTTTTCATTTGGGAACATTGCTGCAAGTGTACCCACAAGATAAAGGGCCAGATTCTCATCTTGCTTAGCCTGGTTTTACACTAGTGTAACTCCACTGACTTCAGTGGAATTACTCCTGATTTTTCCTTCCTCAAAATAAACGAAATCAGAATGAAACTCAAAGTCTATCATAAACCCAACATTGTGGATACAGGTCACTGAGCTGAAAAGAGCTAATGACAAGATCTGTGCACAATAGGAAATTGCAGTTTTCAAGATTAAAGATTTATATAGGCAACAGAAACACACAACTGATGTCAGAACAAAGATACAGTTTGGGCAATGAAAAAATAGTGCGAATAGGATCTCATATTGCATTCTGAGAGTAACCTGAAAATGAACTTTTAGTTCTCCCTGTCCCCAATTTTTTTCCTTTTATGGCTCTAATACAGGAGATGCCTGAATGTGTCTCTCTTTTTAATCCATGAGTGACCACATTTATTTTTGAAGGTGTAAACATTACAGTTTTCAGATGATTGTGAGGTTCATAGTGTGGAAAAGGCTGATGGCTCAGACAGCCATTTGCAGATGGGTAGGTCTCTGGGGAAAAGAACTTGCACCTGCTTTTATTAAGCACCTGAAAGTTGAAAGAAGATTCTGGGGTGGCAGGTGAAAGAAACTGCAAAGAGGAGTCAGCCGTAGACCAAACCCACACAGCAACTGTAGAAAGCAGTTCTACCAGTGAGGAAGCGGAAGAGGTTAAATGGAACCCAGACAAGTGTCTCTGGGACATAAAACTATGCAGGGAATTACTCTACCCACTCCCAGGAGCTCCTCTGCTCCCTCTGGGAATGAAACTGAACAAAAGGAGCCCTCCATCTAGCTAATTCTTTCCTAATTTAAAGCACCAAAAAGGATTTAGCCAAAGAAAACCAAAAATATTACACCATGAGCCTAAAATTTTCTGCCATCAAATTGTTCACTGTGGTAGTACCTTAACTTCTTCTTTCTCCCTTATGTCTGTGTTTGGGGCAAGGACTATCTCTAATAAATATGGAAAAATTAAAAAAAACACAACAAATATTCTTGTGGTCAGTAATAATAAAGCAACTAAGGTTTATCAAATAACCTGACCCTATCCTCCAGAGAGAACAAGGATTTTTCTTTCCTGCTCTTCTAGGGAAACACACAAGGTGGGAAGGATCCAGGCATTAGCCTTTCTGGATGGGTGAAATGTTCAGGAACGAGCAGACTGTGTTCCATAAATAGACACAGTAGTACATACACTTCCACTGAATGGTGGGGAGGTCCAGGTGGGATTTCACTGAGATTCATGAGATAAATACCATAAACAAACAAGTACTCAATATTGTATGGGTTGGCTGCCTCCTACAAAGTGCTGCTCTCCCTCAGTTTCCATTAACATCAGTTAGGTTTGCCAGATTAGATAGGCAGAAAAAACTAGTTACTTTGCCCCCTCTCCTCCAAGAAAAAGGGGGCTAGTGCCCCCAAACTCTTCCATAAGCCTCTATAACCACTAACCTCCCAGAAACCCCTGACAGCCAGAGCCTTACTCTCTGGGGCTCACAGGTTGGACCCTGCCTGCCACAGCTGACACAAAACAACTGAGGTTTGAGAGTTCTATTATGAGATCATGAGTGAGGCTTAATGATACTAAGAAATTGTGTCTCTCATGACACATTTGCATGTGTAGATTCTGCCTTTTCTCCTAAAGCTTCCCTTCCTGGGCAGTGCAGCTCCAAGCCAATCCAACACAGGGATTGCCTAACAGGCATGATCTAGCCCTTAAATGTTTTTGCAGTAAGCCAAGTGGTTTTACTATTATGTGTATAGCTCTCAGCTCTTACTGTGTGTCAGGCCCCAACTTCTGCAAGGTGTTCAGCACTTATACTGTCACTAGCATGATCTCATTTATATGAAACTTTACAACAATATATTTGACTCTGGCAGTAAATTTTATTTCAGCTGACAAGAGACATATAGCTATTCTTCAGTGACTGGAACAGAGTATAAACAGTTAAACTGCTTAATTTTTAAACTGTAGTACTTTGCAGATATAAGCATAAAAGAGCAGATAAATGCCTGGTGTTTGCAAAAAAAAAAAAAAAAGTTCCATATGATTTCTGGTGCCAAAGCATACAGAAATCTCATGTATCACTATGAAAAGGTAAGGAACACAGAGCTCTTTCTGCAGCAATAAAAGTTTATTGTATGTTCCATTCTCTTTAAACAATGGCTGCTATTACACTGAAACTCTGCTGACAATAAAAAGGGCACAATCTCCTTCAAGCACTGCAGCTGAGCACAACGGTTTTGCATCAAATGTGCCTGCTTAAAAGGAATATGCAGCTACCTTTCAGAGCTGGAGTAAGGAGGTGATACAGTCTAGTAAAAAACAAGATCTGCACATAGGATGGGTAGTCTAAGGGAAATATCCCCTTGGAACATTTTTGTACAAAATAATACCTTTGAAAAGCAAATTATAGCAGGATCTGTTGAGTCAACTGATTCAGAAACTGGGAGAGCTCTGTACTTTTATTGGGAAGTTCAGCAGAACAAGGAATATCCAGAGGATTTAAGGTGACCAAAAAACAAACCTTTTCTTTGAGAATTTCAGAGGGTAGCCGTGTTAGTCTGTAACTTTAAAAATGAGTGGCCTTGTGGCATCTTAGAGACTAACCAAAATATATATGGAGTCATGAGCTCTT
>CM057845.1:15278806-15295362 GCA_030068395.1 Apalone spinifera
TCCAGTTCAGCCACCCTGGCCTCCAAAGCCCAAACTCGGTCTTTGAGGGTCAGGGGCTCCTTGCAACGGGTGCATACATATGCCACCCACCCACAGGGCAGGTAATCATACATGTGACACTCAACGCAATAAAGAGGATAGTCCCCACTCTGCTGCTGGGCTTCTGTCTCCATTTTTCTATTGAATAAGTTTAAGTATAAACTGGGTCTCTTGTTAAACCTCTGGAATATAGATTATTATAAGAGTTATGTTTTAAAGAAGGTCAGAAGTCACTAGTGCCCTCTAAACTCCCTCTCCAAACTCCCTGTTAGCTGTTCCTGTTCGCAATCTCCCTGGTCCCTGAGTCACAGGCTTATATAGCTCTGGTAGCCCCTCCCCCAATTGAGGCTCAGCCAATTAACGGAGGCTTCTAGATTTCAAACCTTTTAGAAGCTCCTTTAAACAAACAAACAAACCAAACAGACAAACACAAACTGAGCACACAGCAAATAACTTCGCACACACAAACACACACTCCAGACAGCCACTTACCACAAGGGTCCTGTTTTTACTCCTCTTTTATCTGGAGAACTCCCTCTCCAAACTCCCTGTTAGCTGTTCCTGTTCACAAGCTCAGGAACACACTTCAACAGATGAATTGGAGTGGAAATAACAGAAACCAAGAGATATAAGATAGCAGATAGGTTTCTATTATTTCCACTCCAGCGGGTCTTGCCCACGAAAGCTCATGACTCTATATATTTTGGTTAGACTCCAGAGTGCCACAAGACCACACGGTCTTTTCTTTGAGGAGAGTGGAAACCTGCCATCTTGGCTCTCTTCTTTTCTTACACACAGATCCCTTATATAAGAACAGCTAAATTCAACAAATGCATGAGAGGAAGACTGGGAGCAGTATTCAGTGGCAGAATTAATGTCGCTCAGGATGCTGCTTTATTCATCTCCCCCTGATTTTTATCATTGGGGAACAAGAGTGAGAGAAAATATTTTATGATAGCTCCTCCTTGCCCATTTAAAGGACCTGATTTTGCCTACATGACTTTTTGCACTCAAAATTCTTCCATAAGAGGAATGTATAAGGAATGTGTGATCATGTCCCAAAAAGAGCCAACATATGTTTTGAATTTGCTGAAATTCTTGTGGGCTAATTTTAATCTTATTCTGTGCTAATCATTTGGGAATACTAATGAAAGAATAATTTTTAGAGACATTTTTTTATGGCACTCATCACCGCAGTATCTCAACACGGAGCACATGAGCACATTAAAAAAGAAAGTAAGAGAGGCCTTTTTCCCAAATAGATCCCAATTTTACTTCAGACATTGGAATGTTTCATTTCTATTGTTACCAGTTATTAGGACTCATACGTTTCCTTCTATTATGGTTCAGATGACATTCTGTTTAGTTCATCTGAATTGGTCAGGAATGTCAGTAAAAGCTAAAAGTGCTTTAGTAGATTGGAGCAATGCCCTGATTAGATATGTTCAGCTATCTCTTTACATTAGGGGTGAAAACCTATGGCCCATGAGCTGGATCCGGCCCCCAGCTTACCTTGACTGGGCTGTGGCAAGGCTCAGAGTTGCTTCTCACCATAGTGGGATGAGCCGGTTCTCACGCTCCAGACCCATGACAAGTCTCCGAGCCTCGGTGCCCCACTTTTCCTCACACAGGTTTGGTAGTTGAATGCCAGCTGATCACATTGCAGGGGGAAGCCCTGAGCCCCACCTCCTCCTGTCTCCCTCCCATGGGGCTAGAGTGCAAGGGAAGCCCTGGAGCTCCAAGTTGTGCAAGTGGGGGCCAAATCAATGAGAGTTTTTGTTTGTTTGTTTGTTTATATTTGTTGGTTTTGGCTTCTCAGTCCGGGTGCAGGTAAGGATAATTGAAGTGATTTTTTTCCTTCTTCTGTGTGGCCCCTGACTGATTTTTCTATGGGTCTGTGGCTCCCGACTGGAAAAAGAATCCCCACCCTTGCTCTATATCACGAATGTGCAAACTTGAATAGTGAGTGGGCTGCACAAGTGGCCCTCCTACACCTCCACACATCTTGCACATAGGGGCACTGGAATCCGGCATTCACCTGCTCATCTCTCAGGGGGAGGGAGAGGAAGGGGAAGCAGAGGAGGAAGTGCAGGCCCCATGGGGCCCGGTGTACTGGAAGCGCAAGGGGGAGGGGGACGCAAGGGGATCCGTGGGCAGCAGGAAGCCCTAGTTGCCCACCACTGTTCTACATCCTGATTAGAGATGTATCACCTGCCTCAAGTTAACCCTATTAACTCCAAGAATAAAAATCGGCTTGAGAGTGCTACCCTTCCTTTGAAAGGGGAGTATCAAATCATCTTAAAAAGCCTCAAATTGCATCTTAAAAACCAGGCAAATTTCATTTAGGTGTCTAGCTTTAGGCACCTATTTTTGGCAAAGATGCCCTTTGGCTAGTACGCTACAATCTCAGATGTTTCACAGGCATCCCATAGAGCAGGGCCTGGCTAGCCAGTCCAGTAAAGAGCAATGATCTTGCAAGGCTCTTAATACTGAATGAAGTGTTGTGGGTCTTCTTTAACCACCCCTTCCCTCAGTCACTCACATATTAAGTTGGACACACAGGGAAAAGGTGCTGATCCTATGAATGGTCACCAAATATTCTCTCTGCTTTGGCACAATAATAGTGATAGCCATTTCATATTAACAGCTAAAAAACCCAGAATCCAATAGAAAAACCAATGAAATATACTTAAGAAAGAGACAAGATATGCTGTTTATTGATCAGACCATGGTCTTTATTTGATCACAAATTAGCCCTAATTGGCTTTTCCCTGATGATGAATGCTACTTTGTAACCTTATTATACATACAGAAAAAGAAAAGCATTTTTGTTGATCTTGTGTGTTATGTTTAAAATGAATTTATTAGCAGCTGTCAGCCCCCAAGGAAAAGTGTCAGCACTGATCAAGACAACATCTAAAGGTTTCATCTTACCTTCATTTATCTCCTGTCCCCAGAAGGTCTGAATCCATTAAATAGGAAACTCCAGGTAATGAGTGCTTTTGTCTTTTCTTTAAATATATTTAAAATGTATCTGCCCAGGCATGAATATTGGCTCCAAAAGATCAGTGACACCTGTTCAGCTTTATTTATAAGAACAATGGAGGTAAAGAGTTACAAGTCTAAACCGTACTGTACCCCTATATTATTGTTCCCATGAAATATTACTTCTCAACCTTAATAATGATTTATGATGTCTACTATGTAGCATGTATTCCACTGTTATAATATTGCAGAAAATTCAGCTATTTGTTTTCAAAGCTGTTTCTGTACAGAATGAGGCTGAACAAATATTTTAAAGGAGATGGGTGTTTTATGCATAACTACAGTGAATTCATGGGCCAGTCTCCTGAAGTGCAACAGAATGTCATACTCCACGCTCTGTGTCTATCAATCAGTAGCTTGGGACAAAGCCATATTGAAGTGCTAAATTACTTCTATATAGATTGTTTTTGTTGTAATTAAAGAGAATCTTCAACATATAAAGCTGTACAGGAGAAAGTACTGGTACTCTTGGAGGATTCAGTTCTGCAAAGCACTTAGTGTCAAACACACTACTTATTATTGTACATTGTAGAACTAACCCCAGTATATGTGGTTGAGGGCCAAGTGCTAATGTCCTTACTGAGTTTGAAACATACTGAAGTTAATGAGTGAAATTCTGGTCACACTGAAATCAATGGAAAAACTCAGAAATCAGGACCTGTATACGGACCAATTCCTGAAGGCTTTATTAACACAGGTAAAACTTCCATTGTGGCCAATTTGAGTTTTCCCTGAGTAATAAATGCAGGTTTTGTTTTTACATGTGTACATTGCAAGCATAGCATCCTGAATGTCAAAGGTCTCTCTCTGGCTTACCTGCTAAAACAAGACTTTTTGTTTCCTCAGCGACAGTTGATGATTTCACTAACACCTAAAGCAGAGCATAAGGGACACAGCTGTGGGTGCCAGTGATGTTGCTGGAGAGACTGGACACTTGTACTCAGAGCATTGCAGCTACAAAGCTTTTCAGTTCTTTAAGAGTTTCAGAACAATATAGTTCTGTATGCTGTCAATAATACAATTTTCTTTCTATCTGGGATACTCTATATATTTTCAAAGGTGGCACTTCATCACCTTTCTATTTTTATCCACCAAAATCAGATGAAATTCCAGAGAAACCATGCACTTTTGACATCTCTACTACAAGTACTGGTGAATGGTTCTGACCAAAATAGCAGTGGAATATATTGTAGAGGTGGGCAGAAAAAAGATGTTTTATCCCAGGTGGAAAGTCTAGCTTTTTCATTGAAAACCAAAACCCATTTTTATTTAACAAAAATACTATTTTGATGGACTATTTTTGATGAGCCATACTATAGATATTAGAAATCTCAGGAGGGTACCTGTGTTAGTCTGTAATTATAAACACACCTTAGAGACTAACAAATTTATCAGATCATGAGCTTTCTTGGGTAAAACCCACTTAATCAGGTGAGAATTAAGCACAACAAATGCCACCATACTCATGCAATAACTTGGACATTATAAATATTTAAGCAGCTTTACTGTTTGATTGTTGTGTTATTCTTACTATGCTTG
Organism: Apalone spinifera; assembly: GCA_030068395.1. Classification (NCBI taxonomy): domain Eukaryota; kingdom Metazoa; phylum Chordata; order Testudines; family Trionychidae; genus Apalone; species Apalone spinifera. Next base: position 15,283,430 of record CM057845.1, read on the forward strand.
TTTTTATCTTACTCTTATATCACTGGAAATCTAACTCTATCATAGTTTTATATGGAAGAAAGTTGATTTATGTCATTTTCCAGAGTTATTACTACATCATAAGAATGGCCATGATGGGTCAGACCAAAGGTCCTTCTAGACAAATAACCTGTCTTCTGACAGTGACCAGGTGCCCCACATGGAATGAACAGAACAGATAGTCTTCAAGTTATCCATTCTCAGTCTCTCATTACTAGACTCTGGCAAGTAAAGGCTATGGATACTGCTCCTGGCTAATAGCCATTGATGAACCTATATGAATTTATCTGGCTCTTTTTTTAACCCTATTTAAAGATGTTGTGAAGGCTAAGACTCATTTCTAAATGTTTACATATTTGCTATGGTCATGGTGCAACTGAAATCCCTGGCAAAATTCTCGTGATGCCAAAGGAAGTAGGATCTTACACGGTGGAGTAATCCAGGTTTTCCTTTTTTTGTATTTGCATTTTAAAATTTAACACTGTAGTAGCTGCAAAGGAAAATATAGACTAGAAAGAAGCCAATCCACTTCTGGGAGGCTCGCCAACTCAGCTATTATGGTGAGGAAAGTGATATCTGAACCAATAAAGAGAAACAAATAGAAATAGATTCTCTTGGCACTTAATTTTATTTTTTCCATTGTCAAAGCAAGTTTATTCAGTAAAGCACTTGCCTGCTCTGCCACAACACCCACTTGGGAACATTTTGAAACGTGCTCTTATGAATGCCCTGTTCTGCCATAGTTATCAACTTTTAGGAGCATCTACTACCACAAGTACTGCCCTTGACATTAGCAGTCTGTTTCATAGACATTACTTGCACTATTCATGGAATAAGATACACACTCAACACATGAATAAAGGTAAAAGACTAACACACCAACAGTGTCCAGACTTATAACCCTTGAGTAGAAAGCATTTAATGTAAAGCAAGTTGCTAACCACGGCGGTTGTCAGGAAAAAGATACCTGAGGGTATGTCTACATTAGCCCCCTTGTTCAATCTAGGGAGGCTAATGAGGGCGACCGAAATTGCAAATGAAGCGCGGGATTTAAATATCCCGTGCTTCATTAGCATGTTCCCGGTCGATTGCCATTTTAGAAACTGACTAGCCCGAAGTAACTGCCTGTGTCTACACATGGCAGTGAAACTGGATTCCAAATTAAAGCCCTAAATCAAATTAGCGGTTAAACCTCATTCCAGGAGGCCTAGGGAATTCTGTCCCCCGGGACATTCACCTGGCATCAATGATGGCATTGTTTCAGCGCCAGGCTAAAGCCACCCTTTTAACCCATGCTTTTATTAGTGTTTGAGTTTGTGTGTGGGTGCGCGTGCTCCCGAGGTGTCTTAGCAGATTTTATGTCCCCTCCCCCACTTGGGGTCTTGTATTTTACCTGTTTATATATATTTATATTGTGTTTTAAAAATTTTACAAACCACCTCAAATATTTTAAATAGAGAGGCGGAGTAAAAAATATAAATAAATACATGAATAAATATATACATAAATCTCCATGACTGTGTTTAAAACCTGCTGTCTCCATACTTCAAATTTTACTTCGGCCAAATGATCTCCTCCTACTTTCCGTAGTTTTTAGTGGTAGACCTTGATAAGTCATATAAACTCTTTTTATATTCATTCTTTGGAACTTATATGACTTGACAAAACACTGCTCTATGCTCTGGATAGCAGAGTAAGAGGAGGATGAATATTATCATTTGGATATCTATTATGTCTTTCCTTCCATTCCATATATTTAAATCTCTGGGGAGTGAGCATTTTCAAATGGATTTGGAAACACTCTATTGCATTTTGCTGACACTATTGTTTGCATGGTGAGCTAGAGAAAATAGCCCCATTATTACTAAAGAGATTTATCTTAGTTAACTCATGATACTTTTATTTCTCAAAATTCTTTGTGGAGGAGGTGATGAATATATAAATCCACTTTCTTGAGCTCATCCTAAGTTTTATAAATGAAAATGCACATTTACAATCACTGTGTTAAAATCTTCCCCCTTTTTTTTTGTTCATTTCTTTAAAGAGAGAGATGATTGGCTTACAAACAGCACTTGTAATGTGTGTCTAATATATGCTTAACCTCATCCTACTCTGCTCTGAAAGGTCTCTCATATTTATCAGCTTTGCTAGGAAAGCACCCTTATATAACTGGCATTCTGTCAGGATCATTAGCTGTTAGCAGGTGATCTGCATTGGCTACATGTTTTTAAAACATAACCCTGGTGCAAGGGTTTAGGATCAGAACAAAGTGCTACAGGAGGCTACATTTAGAAAGCTACTCATAAGTGAAACACTACTCCAGGGAATATTTACGGAAAGTCGATAGTCCTAGGTAACAGTCATTATGATGGTGCTCTGGAAATGGAACATAAAAAGCACAATCACTAAGTTCAGCATAAAACATACATAGATACTTTTTTCCCCAAAACATGATGTTTAGCAAAACTTCAGTGATATTTCCTTTACAACAAAACCTTTTTAACATTTGCATCTGTTTTTCTCATTTTGTCTACAGTATCACAAGGCAATAAGGAATGTTTTTGAAAATAGGCTGATTTTATAAGACAGACTCCATTTTATTTCTTCTGCTTTAGATTCTATTCAAACTATAAAAGGTGACCTGCATGACTGATAATTATTGAAGCATTTATGCCATGTAATTTTGTTTTATTTTTTTTTTGTTTTTACTTTCACATTATATATACTTAACATTCACTTGCTAATGTTAGCACTAATACCTAGGGCCTAAATAGCAATAATTACCAAATGACACACTGGCTTCTATTTAAGCTGACATCTCAGTAACTTGACATATGCATTACATCTCTATTACACTGGAATCTAAATGGCACTTTTTAAAAGAACACTTTTTATATTTAGCTCAGCTGTTGATCAGAATAAGGAGATAGCTGCTTGTATGGCTATAACTGTTTAAGAATAGCATGTGTTTCATTTCTTAGACTTGCCTCATGACATGTAAAGAAATCTTAGCAAGTTTTATATTCACGCTGAAATTGTTGGTTTCAGGAAGGATATTCATTTATGTTCCAGTACAGTTTAAGGAATATTAGTCTGCTTGGTAACTGACATCAAAATATACACAATTAAGAGGCTTTTTCAGCTATTATATGCCATACTGAGGGTAACCAAGGACAGGTTATTATAAACAAGACTATGCTACGGTTCAGGGAGGAGGGGTTACTTTTGTTTGTTTGTTTGTTTACAATTAATCATTCCTTTAATAAATATTAGATATTTTCTTTTGATCATACATTCAAGGCTAGCCCATGATTACAATTAGTTAAGTTCTGAGTGCCAGCTATTATAGTCTATATATCATCACTCTGAGTCCTCACCAGCATGTGCCGTTTCTGAGATTTCCTGTGACACACTTTGCTGGCGCAACAATATCAGGAATTGAGGGAGGGGATGTCTTTGAACTTCCTCCTTTCTCATTTGACCTGGACACCTGCATCCTGCATGGTATCTCTCCAAGTTCGTCATGACAGTTCAATAGGAAATGGGAATCATATCAGAACTGCTGAAGGTCCTGCTTTTCAAACGGAAACATGGGTAGGTCTCATCTAAGTGATAGCTCTATATGCTGTGGTATTTGAAAAAGCAAATGACAACGTTGCAGCTTGTGTAGTTAGTGACATACTAGCAAAAGGCAACTTTTGATCCGTATTTATTAGCTGTCTCTTGCAGAGAGTGGTAATTTGCTTTAGATGGCACCCTCAAAAACTATCATGCCTAATGCTTGATTTAAGACATACCATTAACTGCAGAATAATCTATCATTTTGTAGATCTGATTCCTGGTCCCTGGCGTTTTCTGATGTTGCTAAATGAGCCCAATATTTCTAGCATTAAAAAAAAAATGTGCAAAGGCAAAGCTGAGGTAGCCCATAAAACCAAGCAGCAAGCATGAAAAGGTCAAGGAGAAAACACAGGACAGATGGATAATGGCACTGACTTTCCCCTAAGAGGCCAAACATAAATTGGGATGTATGTGCTGAGTGAATAGGAGAGACAGGTACGAAACAGCACATTTGTCTGCCCTGGCAGCCTGAAATTTACCAGTAATAAAGCCACATGCCTAGTCAGGGAAACGTCAAGGTGACTGACATAGCAAATGACACCTGCCAAGATGATCTTCAATCATTCTCTATAGATTTGAATTCCATCACTGTGCTTCATGGTTTGAGCAATGAACTTTCTTTCACAGACTGAAGATTGATTGATGGTGCACCAATTCTCCTTGTTATTACGGAGTAGTCCCTCTAGAAGGCGATGAAGATTTTTTTAGTCTGTCATGAAATAATTCATTTTCTGAATATGAAAAAATAGCCAGATCTTTGGGGAAAAAGGTAGAATTTTAAGGATGGTGACAGAGAAAAGTAGGAAGGCAGACCAAAACTGAGTATGTGTTTCATGCTAAATGAAGCAGGAAATGGTGTCCCCAATATTTCTGAGCATGGATTAGTCAGGCTTCCATCTGGTCATACTCCTCTAACATGTCTCAGAGAAAAAAATAAACAACCCCATCCTTTCTGAAGTGCTGTTATCTTACTTAATGACAGCTCTCTTCCTATGTAACAATATCGATTGAACATTTTTAAAGACATTAGTAAAATTACAGTTCAGCTGGGTTTTCTCTATCTTCCCCCCACAAAATCTCAACCTTTGATGTTTTTAATTACATATGGTGACTGAGATAAAAGTGGTCGTTGCATCTCATTTTATGTATTCTGCTGTTATGGCCGAGACCCAGTTAAATCTTAACCTAGAGTAATAAACTGGCTCTCAGAAAACCTTTGAGAGTCAGTTTTAAATATACTTTATAAAGAGTAACACAACATATGTGCCACACTTGAGAAAAGAGTATCAAAGAAAAACATAGTGACACAGTGAAAACAAAGTGGTGAGGTATGTGAAATCCTTATTTATATTGTTTATTTATAAATCCTAGTTCCATTCAGTTCAGAGGCCATCATGATGGATCTTTAACTGTGCTTGGCAAATACAGAGAGATTATAAATGTTAGGGAAGCTTTTCAAAACTGCATAACTTCTATAAGCACCTAAATGAAAGGGCCAGATTTGCAGAAGCACTCAGGACTATTGGGTCAAGAGCAATGCTGGAGCCTGGTTTATAAAAAAGACTCAGTTAAATGCCTAATTGAGTGTGAGTACTTCTAAAAAATCAGGTCACATTGAAAGTTTGTAATTTGCCTTAAATATTTGTGCCTTTGTATGGTATTAATCCTTGTACTTAATAAAGGGATTAGATGTAGTGCGAAATTCACCCCTGTGAAGAGGTTCAGCATGAAACCTATGCCTCATTTAATATCTCAAAGTGAGGGTATAAGTGATATATAGGCCTTCTGTTTGCCCAGTGCATAAAGGTGAATTTCATCCCTATTATGAAAGCAAGATTGGTAAAGAGGTGGGGGGATGTGTTTGTATGTGAGAGAAAGAATGAGACAGAGACCAAAAAAGCTTCTTTGAATGCACATTAATAGTTGTCAGCTCAAGCTGTTTGCTTAATAATTTAATCATGACAGATCATTTTTCAGGAGGCATACTGATTCTGAATGCTTCCAAAAATCATTTGCTCAGCCAGTTGTGGAGGAAAGAAAGGGCTTTTGTTCACTTTCCTTCTTTTTCTCCTCCCTCCTCCAAGTTCAGATTCAACTTCAGTGAGATACCTGATTGCCCATTTTCTGCCTCCCCAGTATATGGAATTTGCAACACGAGACATCACACGTTATGTCTCTGAAAGAAACAAACCCCAACAGGGAGCAGGAAATATATGTCTTCTGCTATTTTCAGTCATTTTATGAATTTCTGTGAGCATGTGGCTAGTGAACCACAAAACTCTGAAAAGAAGAGATAATTATTGGAAGACATTTGTGGAAGATTTTTTTTTTGCTGATACTGAAATTCATGATGATTAACATAGCAAAAGTAATGAACACTCTGAAATGTATCACGTTTATATCATAGATCAGAGAACTGGCAAAAGTGCTTGATGCACCACCCCAGGGCAAATATAACTGAAGAGAGAAAAAATAATATTGTACTTACAAGGGCTCAATTATTTTGGCACTTTTAATTAACATAAGGAATACTTCTCCCCATATACTATTTATAATTTGGATTTAAACATTTAGATACTTTTTAGTCAAAAGATGTGTTCTCCCCCTCCCCCAGCATAACTGTCTCCTCACTCCATACAATTCTTTATTGTTTGCAATATGCTTTGCTAAATACATAGTAGTGTGGCAAATCTAATCCTGCTAACTGTTCTACTCAGTGGGACTACTCCTGTGCATAACGTTAAGCACATCAGTGAGCACTTTCAGGGCCTTGATGAATAGCATCAAGATTCTGGACTTGTCTAAACAGAGACTTAGTACATTTCTTTGTGCCATTTGAAAGAGCAGTACATCAAAAGAAATATAGACCTTTGACTGTGTGATACTGTAGCCACAAACATCCCCAAAGGCAAGATAACAAGTAAGCATTAATGATGGGAAGCCCAAAGATATCCATCAAATGACTAACAGTAGAAATTCCAAAGTTAATATCACTTAAGGATTAATAATTGCAATATGACATTGCAAAATCTATAGACTCAAATGGGAACCTACAAGTATAAAAATGGGGTGCTTTGCCATGGAACTTTGGGTTCAGTCCTGCAAAGCCTCGGAGCATTGGACTGGGACAGAGTCCAACTCCTCATTTGCATTCAATCTATCTGGCCGTTAGATTGACTTGAGCCATGACAGACTGGTAACTCTAAGATCATTTGCAGGACCTGTGTGTGTGTGTGTATAAATGCATATTCTGCCTTTCATGGCATAGTGCCTTTTCATTGAAAAAAGATCTCATGTGATCTTATAAGCATAACAATACTGTTTGTGATGGCTGCCCTGTGGCAGCCCCAACTTCTCTATGGACAGGATGATCTGGTGAGGGGCAGCAGCAGCAATAAACAGCCCCCACACTCACTGTGGTGATGGGAGCTGCAGGAAGCAGAGACATCCAGCAACCTGCTTCGCTCCATTACCATCTGCTAGACAGGAAGAGATGGAGCAGGGATGAAATAGAGGTGGAGCATGGGGAAGGGATGGGGTAGAGATAGAGAAGGAGCAGTGTGGGGCCTGGGTTGGCGGGGGGGGTTGCAGTGGGCCCCACACCTGGGTGGGTACCCCAAGTCCCACACCTTTCTAGGGATGTCCCTGTCAGGATCCACATGGTGACTTTGTAAAATACTGTGGTCGGAGGTGCATTTTTGCACTCTGGTTTGCAACACCTTGCAGACAAGTCCCTTGGTATAGCCCTTTTTCAATTTACCCTTTCTTCATTTAATCAACAAGGAAATGAAAAAAATCATCTTGTAACTTTATATTCTTGAATAGGAAACTATTAAACATTTGATTTTCTCTGCTCATGGAACTATTTTGGAAAACCTTTTAATGATGAATTTCCTCTTCTCTTATACTCTGTTTTTAATGTAGATTATTTCATTTAAGTGGTCTGGTAGACAGAATTTTGTAGATGGTTTCTTTTTTTAGAGGCTATGCATATTCTACATAATTGGTGAAATGCGAGTTTTGCTATTGATTTTAAAGCTATCAAATTGTTAATTGCAATTTGCAGGTAAATTTTCTGAGATGGGCAGGCATTTTGCTGTGCAATCTGTTCTAAACTCCATATACTGCTTTGAACATGTTATGACTACCTTTATACGTTGTTCTGTGTGTGTTCCTCAGTTCCTCTCACTATTTGTTTACCTGTTGTATTACAAGTCAAACCACATTCTTGCTAACACAAAGTTTGAACCTTTATATGATTACAAGAAACTCTGCATGATAAATTCAACAGTACAAAATCTAGTACTCTGCAAGTGATTCCTTGTATGCTGCAGATGTAATCACTCAGGAGGGACTGAATAATGGAGTCTGAATATGGCATAGGACCACCATTTTGAATATGGTATAGGACCATATATTCCCAAAGTTAGGCTAGGATTTAGTATTTGATTCAAGCTACAATAAAATTAGCAAAATATCACTCCTTGTTCAAGATTTTAAACATCCAGTTTTCTGCAAGGGTACTTGTTTGCTTATTTGTTTGTGGTTTTTTGGGAGGTGGAAGGGGAGCACAAGAAAGAAGAAATAGTTTGTTTCATTCTATTTCTGGTAGAAAGACTTGTGTCTTTAATATTTTTTGACCTCACCATGAACAATACCTGAAGCTATGGAATCATCTGCTTCATAAATACAGAAAAGACAAAACAGATACAGTCATTTGGATGTGAAAGACCGTGACCAGAAAAACAAATGTGCTGTGCATTTTTCAGAGCATATAAAAGCTAAACTAATCTAAGTGCACTTCTTTTCCCACTCACATTCAATCCATGGCATCAAACCCGAGTCTTAATAATCCTTCTATAACCCATTGCAATTTGTTGCAGCAAGGTGACTGTAATAATTTGAACAGTTGGATAATTCTCTGCTACTTGCAAAAGTCAATTTTACTTTAAGTATCTATTTCAAAGTATGAGAATGTATAAATAATTCACACATGCATCCAAAATTTGGACCAGCTGTACATAAATTTCAAAATTAGCAAGGAATGAGCTGAAGTTTGGGTATGTGTAAGCATATTAACACTTAAGGATACAGTTTTCAGTGTACATATACATTTCTTTGAAGCTGCCTCATGAACCAACTGCATGGAGCAAACTCATTGTCTTGAATGTTTGAGAGACATCACCTCTGAAGTCCAGGCTCTTAAGGAGAGGCAGTGTTCACTAGTGGACAGAGCACTGACCAGGACTCTAAAGGCCTGGGGCTCTGCCACTGACCTGCTATGAGTCCTTGATCCAGTTGCCTCTGTGCCTTAGCTTCCTCTCCCACCGTGGCTATTTAAGTGTTTTAGGTCCTTTGCTTGGAACATGTCTATGCTGCCCCACAATTCAGACTTCAAGGATGTGAGTAGCAATGTGTATCTAAGTGCTGCATTCTAAATCAACTGTGTGGACATTGCAGATGCAAATCAAAATGTTCCCACTTACCATTAATTCTCTTTGATTATGTTAATAAGAAGTAGGAGCCTTTTATCTTGAGCCCACAGAGTGCACATGGGGGCTTAAAGTGCAGCACTTAGGAGCCCACTGATATTCCCATCACCTGTAGTCCAAACTGCAGACAATGCCATCATGCCCTATCTGTTGTAAAATGTCTAGCACAAGGAAGTCCTAGTCTTACGTGGGGCCTCATAGCTCTGCTTTCACACAAATAAATGATGATGGAGCACTGATAAGATATAAGAAGGAAAGCTGTCACAGGACAGAATTTGAAGTGAAGGCTAGTCACAAAAGGGTTAATGCTATTTTCACATTGAGCGCATGAAGCGCTCAAAGTATCCTTCATGGCAAACAACAACAAATGTAGTTTACATATAATCATAATGGTGGTGGTCATCTACTAGTCTGGAAAGCTGGAGATGCAATGAACACAAAGTTTACAGCATAGGAGCTGATTTGGGTAAAACGGTTCATAAAACTTTTCAGGGCCTGTAATTTATATCCTCCATTTTAGAACTTCCAAACGAGGCAGGTGTTTCCTGACATGGCTCACAAGCTACAATTGCCAGCAGTGGAAGAACAAACATAAAAGTACAACTCATGTTCAAAGTTTCATTGTTTGTAAACACTGAAGAGTTTTTACTATTTTTCTAAGACATTTTATAGTAGTTATTAAACATGGACTGGAGAGTCTTATTTGTGCACTAAATGTTCTCAGTGTTAAAAATGTGCAAAATGCATCTGGAGTCGATAACTTTTCCTTTTGCACTATAAAAATGCTTTTGTGTTTCTAACAGTTAATGTATTGTCCACTATTTAATTTACCATTTGTTTTTACATATTTTTCATGTTTCACAAAGAGCATTCTATCCAACATAAATATTAAGCATGTAAATTAGGGGGGAAAATTAAGCTTTCTGGAACTGGAAATAAGAAAACATGAGAAGGCAGCAGTACTTTGCCTTGAGGCATTACATCATGCATGAGATGTTATTTATATTACAATAGGTGCTGTTGGGGAAAGAGAGCATTGATTGGCCTGGCACCAAGAGACTCCAGAAGTTTAGTCTGAACTCAGGGCTGATGAGTCCTCTGGTGATATCTACACTGCAACTTGAAAAGGAGTATTGAAGCAAAGCAGGTAATATGAAGACACTTCACACTCTTGCCAAGTAGACCCATGGCTCTGCAGGAATGAGTAAATAATGCACAGTTGCATTACTGCAGGCCCATCAGTAAATTGGGTAGGATTTCAGAAGCCTGGGATTTGGACCATGCTAGACTGCATTGCTAAACATAAGCACTCCATAGATCTTAAAACAGATGCATCTGGGACTGAAGTTCATCTTCTAATGTAAAGAATTGGTCTTTGTACAGGAAAGGGCGTTACAGTGGATGGAAGCAATGAAGGTTCGGAGGCAGCCTTCCTTTTAGTTGCCAAAGTCTCCTGCTTCTCTGTAATGACAAACCCCCTCAGTCTGACCTCCATCCCAAATGTTAATTCTACAGCACCTCCTCATGGAAACTCTGATGTTATCTGATTACAAAAGGAGCACAAAACCCATTGTTGCTATTACTGTTATATAATTGCAACGAATGTTTTGTCAAGTACGACACATGGCCACAAACAGTTATGCATCATGCAGGCCAAATGACCCAGAGAAAACCTTTTAGACACATTAGAAAAGTTTGTAAAAGATAATTAGGACCATTTAATGCCTCTTTGAAATACTATGATACTAGAAGTTAGACATAATACTAATTGTGCGTGTTAGTTATATATGCTAACCCCGTAAACAAACAGTGCCTATCAACTATGATAGCTATTGATACAAAGATCAAAAGGCCACATTGCTCAGGGACAGGGTGAGGATGGAGCCAGGATACAGGTTAGGGAAGGAGTGGAGCAGAGTGGGGCCTGCAATGGGGTAGGGGGTTGCCCCAGGCCTTGTGCCCCCCTCAGGACAGCACTGCCATCAGCTCTGAAGAGTGCCTGCCCCATTATTTTAGTTCACACTAATTGAGGGACCACAGATAGCTCCCCTAGAACCTTCAACACAGAAATCTTTTCCTTTCACTGTAGCCCTTGATATTGTCATGAGCCTAACATTCACCTGATGGTTGTGTTAGTATTGCTCATCTCTAGTCTGCAATTTGGTACTTAAACATACTATACAGCAGGTAGGATACATGAGATACCATATGCTGTTTCACATACTGACTAGTAAGCACTGTAGGTATGTTACATTATACTGGGCAGCAGCACCAATGTAGTTAAAATGGACACTAGCTCACTGTTAACAGCCATTCTTACCTAAATGTTTTGCAATCCACAGGCTCTCTCAGATTATCTTGAAAATTGCTGCTGTGCTTCACTGGGGTCTCGTTTAGGGCCTGGATCAAAATCTGAAGCCATTTGAAGGAAGGGCTTCCCCATCCCAAGTCACATGATTTCCAAATGTTATGGCTCTGATACATTTTTAGTTACACCTGGGACACAAATTAGCACTCTGATTCTCCCCAAACTATTATTAACTATAGAGGCCTCTTTCACCCCATACCTCTTTCCGGAAGCAATATTCAAGTAGTTAATTGGAGTATAATGGGTGTGGTAATTGTTTGGTTCTTATAACCACTTGTGGTACAAATCTAAGGGTTTGATAGTCATTACAATTACAGCAAGGATCAGATACTGTATGGTAGAAAGGACCAGTTTAAAAATATTTTAAAAGTTCTTCTACTCTAAGGCTACGTTTAGACTGGCATGATTTTCCGCAAATGCTTTTAACGGAAAAG
>CM057845.1:15303616-15330384 GCA_030068395.1 Apalone spinifera
CTAAGCCTCATTTGCATACCTTTGGCACAAAAGCACGCCAGTGTAGACGCAGCCATTAAGTTTAGGAGCCTGAAGTTCTTCTCAGTTTTGGGGTGTATCACTTCAGAAATCTCTATGTTTATAAGATTTAAATTTATTTTGCTTCCAACTCTGGTAGTGACAGGACTTTTAAATTATAATTAACTAGAAGACTTACCTGGCATTGATTGGGTCCTTCAGGATAGGGAGCTGGCAGAGTGGAGGGGTGCTGGAGTCAGGGCAGGGACTTGGGGATGTGGGCAGCTCAGGGCAGGGGCCTGGAGTGTTTGTGTGGGGAGTGAAGGAATCAGGTTGGGGAATGAGGAGAGGCTCAGGGCAGGTGAAGGGGAATGCAGGAGTCAGGGCAGCAGGTTGGTGGAGGCTTAGGGCAGGGCAAGTGGTGGCTGGCAGCTCTCTGGATCCATCTCAGGGCACCGGCTTCTTCCCGGAGCTGACCTGGAGTGGCAGGAACCAGGTAGGCCCAGACTTGCTGGGGGTGGGGAAGGCACGCAAGCTTCCTGCCAGCTTCTCCCCAGGTCCAGTCAGGACCAGGACAGTAGGGGCTGTGCAGCAGCCAGCAGCTGCTCCCCGAGGCAGGCTGGAGAGGCAGAGATTGTGCTATTGGCCAGCAGCTACTTGCTGGGATGCTTTCTGTCCCCATGTGGACATGAGGGAATGTTACCTCACCCCTCCCTTTCTGTTTGCTATGAAACAATCCCATTCCATCCACATTCCATTATCCATTACGAACAATCAAACTCTGACCTTGCTTTAAGTTATGATAAGAGGAAGCTGCATATTGAATTTGATGTTCCTTACTCTTACCATTTAGAAGGAGTTCTTGAACGGACTCACAGATGGATGGACAGAAGCATTTTTCCAAAATATACAGTAAAATTTGTCATTTGGGAATTTTCTATATCTATGGCAAAAATATTGACCTGTCAATTGACCTGCTTTAATGCCTGTGATTAATGCAGGACAGGATTAACATGCTATTTTTTTAACACATTAATCGCAGGCATTAATGCTGCACTGCCCCTTTGAAGTAACGCTCCAGCTCTTCAAAGGGGCAGCGCAAGAGAAGCCGGGGATCAGCTGGAGACCCCAGCTAATGCCTGCCTCCACTGTTACAAAGCCCCTTTGAAGTGCCGGAGCAGGACTTCAAAGGGGCTTTGCAACGTGAAGCCAGGGATCAGCTGGCACTCCAGCTGATCCCTGGCTCCGCTTGCGCTGTCCCCTTTGAAGTGCCATTTTGGTGTTTTAACGGGGCAGGACATTAGGAGCCGGCAATCAGGTGGGTATTCCAGCTGATCCCGGGCTCCATGCCGTGCTGCCCCATTGAAATGCCACGGTGACGTTTCAAAGGGGAGGCATCCATGATTAATTGCAATTAAATGTTTAAATTGCTTGACAGCCCTAAAAATATATATATTTATTTGAAATCATTTTTGGAGGAAGCTGAGAAGATGCTTCCTATAGACTAAAGGAGGGGAATGGATATTTTGTAGGTGGCTAGCTGGCTTTTTGCTGAATTACTCATTTGACACAGCTAAGACTGAAATTATATCGTTAATGTTTATTAGGGTACCTACACACTTGGACAGGCATCTTTTAGTTTATTTTTAAAAATCAAAATACATTAATTTGTCAATAATATTTTGAAAGCTTACATCAAACAAGAAGATTCATATTCCCCATTACTCAATGATATCACCCAATAGTTCTTATATAATAAGGGGAAATATAATCAAAGAGTTGTGTATGTGCTTTTTGGACGGAGCCTTGATTAAAACCCAATTGCTGATTGAACAGTACCCATTTACTTCACTGGGATAACTCAGTGTCTAATTATATGCATGATTGTTTGTAGAATCTGCACCATATCATCACTGTTCTTACTTTCCATTTAATTGTATAGATAAAGAAAAAAAACGTTATAAAAATCCTTTCCTACCAAAGCTTTTGTGTCTTTTCCTTTGCTTTTATTGATCATTAGGACTTAGATTTAAAGGATCGGGTAGGAAAGAAATGGATTCTCTTTTTTTCTAAAGGAGGAAGGATATCAAACATTTCTGAGAGAAATTTGGCTGCCTGAAAAGCATGTTTCAGTTTGAGAGATAATTAGAGTGCATTATAAACTAATTGGCTTGGCCTTGGCATTAAAATTAAATTAAACTAAACATACTCTGTCTTTGATAGAGTGAGATTTTGTTTCTGTAAATGTGTCTGCTTTGGAAAGTTTGGTGGTTTATGGATCTGGATGTAGTATATTATGATCATAAGGAGCAGAATTCCTCCTTATGATTTAAAGGAATGTGTTTAAGGACATTATTTGGACACTGTACTTTCTATAAAAGAATTAACTTACAATGCTTCTCTTTTTCCATTTGTTCTTTCACTCCAGTTTTTTCTTTTCCTCTTCTGTTCAATTGTGTCCTTTTCTTAATAGATATTACTAGATACCATATTCCTCTTTCTTCCCTTTCATTTTCTTAACATCCATTTCTGTATCCTCTCCAATTCTCTCTTTTCAGTTTCATTTTTCCATCTTTTCAATATTCCTTTCTTGTTCATCAATCACCAGACTCTCCTTCTTCATAGCCATGACCCTCAATCCTTCTCTTTCTCCCCATCTTTCAAATATCCTGGACAATTTATACATAGTTTAACAGAACATTATAATGGCCTGTTATGTTTGACCATCAATAAAATGTCTCTTCAATAGTCATTTACTTCTGTTGTGTCTTTGCTGGTCACTGTGGGATTCAGAGCAAAGATGAAGGAGGGAGAAAAGTTCCAGAAAAAGTCATAGCTGTTCTGAACTCAAAACTTATATTGTGAACTATTTGGGCCAGGGATCATCTTTTTGTTCTATGTTTGAACCATACCTTATACAATGCGTCCCACTACCACAATACAAATAGTATCTAGGGCCAGGTCCATACTATACAGAAAGGTTGGCTTAAGATAACGAATTCCAGCTATGTAAAAAATGTAGCTGAGTTGATATACCTTAAGCCAAGCTTTGGCGCTTTCCTCACAGTGGGAGGTTGGTGGGAGAAATATCCCTGTTGACTTCCCTTACTCCTCATGACAACAAGGAGTAATGGTGCCTATGGGGCCACTCTCAATGTTCGATTTAGTGGGTCTTTACTTGACTCATTTAATCAAATGCTGGAAGATCGACTGCCTCAGCTTCGATCTTCCCACAAATGGAGACGTGGCCCAGAAATGACAACATAAAAAAGAACAGAAGATGGTGAGATTCACAAAATGAGCCAAAAGGATATTAGAAATAATATTGCTTTTATTAAGTAATTATAGACTTCATGCAAATGTCTCTCAGATGGTTACGTCTATACTGCACCTCTCTTGCGCAAAAGCTTATGCAAATGAAGCACAGATTAGCATATTGCCACACTTCATTTTCATAATTAATTAGAGGGCACTTTCGCGCAAGAGGCTTTTGCATAAAAAGGAGCTGTGTAGACGGCTCCTTTTTGTGCAAAAAATCCCTCTTGCACAAGAGCCATTCTTCCTCATTTTTTTTAGGAAGAATGGCTTTTGTGCAACAGGGTTTTTTTGCACAAAACGGAGCTTGACCTCAGTCTACACAGCTCCTTCATGCGCAAAAGGCTATTGCACAGCAGCGGTCCTAATTAATTATGCAAATGAAGTGTGGCAATATGCTAATCCGTGCTTCATTTGCATAAACTTTTGCGCAAGAGAGGTGCAGTATAGACGTAGCCTGAGTGCGGAGGAAATGGATTCAAAAACACAACTTGGGCCAGATAGGAACCAGCTGGAGTTCCCTGAAGAAGGATGAGCTATGTTCTTCAATTCACCACATTTCTAGATGCAATGCTATTTCAGAAAGCTCTTTAATATTCAGCAGGATCTGGGAGGTGTGCAGGATACATAACTCCAAAAATGGGATAAAATTGAGTACACTAATAAATAATGTATATAGTGCAAAATTGCATGTCCAAAATATCAAGTAGTTCTGCACATAAAAAGCAATTTACAAATTAAAAAAAAATCAGATTTATAAGGGTACATTGGAAAAGTTACTTTAAAAGGCAAAATTGTCCAGCATAATTTATTATGGAATTAATCCATTACATGTTTGCATCAGGTCAGGCTGTTAACGGAAACCTGCATCTTATCGAAATCAGATTGAGAAGTACAAATCGAGAATCCCTAATGGCGTAGTAAGCACACTTCAAACAGCTAGCCATATGGACTGTGTTACAGCTTGGGGATGGTTTCCCTTGAGCCATAAACTTAGGCAGGAGAGTGCAGAAGATTCTTTATTTGATAGTGTATCTTCAAGAAAAAAAGATGCATTAAATAAATAAATAACTTAGCTCATAAACCTAGGCTCCAGACCTCTTCCCAAGTGCCCCTTTCCTTTCCGTCCTATAAAGTTTGCTTTTAAAGCAAGTTTAAGAGATAACATACACATTTGCTGATTTTACAGTGTTTTAAAAGGAGAGTCTGTCCAATCAGAGGTACAGCAGGTAATACCAGAGATGTTATATTATCAGTCAACACCTAACCATTATGCAGATGGGGCCAAATTGATTAGTTCTATAATTAATGGTCAGTAAAGCTTTATGGGCCATTCTATTTTTAACAATATTTATGTAGCTTGTAAATCAAAATGTATACTTTATTTGGAACTCAATGTGCATAAACTACTGCACAAATAATTTCCATGCACAATTGTCTCCTTTAAGTATTATTTATTGTGTTTGAATTATGCTATCAACCAAAGACTGAGTGGGCTCATTCTTATGAGAGGAGGGGTGATTGTCTGAATAAAATATTGAGTTGCGACTCAAGAAATCTTAGTTTGGTTCCTGGCTCTGTCACAAACTTCCTGTGTGAATTTGGGGAAATCGCTTAATCTGTACACACCTCCAAGTTCCATCTGTGAAATGAATATTCTGCTTCCTTCCTCTAACTTTTTCTTTGACGTATCCATTTACATTGTGAGGTTTTCAGGGCACAGATTGTTTTTTAATGTGGAAACATAGCAAACAGGCCCACTACTATAGTGGTACAAATATCCCAATTGTCCCCAAATGATCTTCAATGGACCCCTCATTATTGTCAGAAAGGCCAGAATATGAATCATATGTATAATCTTGATCCTTTATATAAATTCTAAATCACAGCAGCATACTCATATTAAACCCTTAAAACTCAAGATTTTCCAATGATCTAACTAGCCACTGGTGTTCTGGAAATTTTTTTTTTTTTTAAATAGCAACATCTAGGGACCTCAAAATACCCACTTGCCCATCCTAATTTAAAAATCTCACACCATAATTTTGCACGTCTGTGGAGAATTCTATGTTTGACTTCAGTACATATTTCCACACATTTTACACATAGATAACATTTATTTACCTAAATGCAAGTATTTTTATTATGCACAGAGATTTACAAATGACTTGTTTTTGCACCAGCAATTTCCTCGCACAAATAACTGAAAGTACAATGCTGTGCTCACAATCATTTGAGGATGTAGTTTAGGGCTTTTAGATGAAGATAAAAAACATTACAACAACAAAAACAAAATGGCAGATGCAAAAAGCTAAGACTTTGGTAAGCTAATGCTGAAATCCAGGTGCAATAATATTATCTTATTTTGTTTACTGCAGTCATAATTAGAAGCCCAGCTCAAAGGAGAGTATCATTGTATCAGGAGCTGTACAGACACATAGAAAAAGAGAGTCCCCATCCCAAACACTCAGTGTGAAGAGTATTAGGGGAACAGAGGAAATGATTTACCTAGGGTCACATAGGAGGTCACTGGCAGACCTAGCAATAGAACCTAACCAGATTCCCACTCCAAAGCCCTATTCACTGGTGACACACTATTTACTGATACAGGTATTGAATACATTTAATTATAGTCATACAATATTGGACACAAATTGCTGATTACCACCATATATTGCTAGTATTAACTTTTGCCACTTTTGCTACTTGGCCATTGTCTTCCATCTCCAGGGCCAAATACTGATTCAGTGTTTAATCCAAAATAAAAAAGGGTCTTATACACTTAATGAGGTACAAATCCCCAGTGGGCTGGCCTCCTGCTGTTCATCCTCATGCCTGTCTGCCCACAAACAGCTGGAGGAGAAACTCTTGTTCTGCTTGTTTGATTTGCATTGGTTGAAGCCTTGTCTCCCTCCACAGGAAAGCAGCCACCAGGTCATAGCTTGGTGCGTAGGATCTCAGAACTGAAGGCAGGAAAACAGGGCAGAGCAAACAATGATTGAGTGCCTATATTACTCCCACATTTGCCAATGAGCCAGGTTCACAGGTGTTCCAATTGAGCTAAACCAATCAGCTTAGTTCATCAGGAGAGCAATATCAATTTAAATTAAAAATGTACTCTGGTGACATAATGTATGAGTGAATGAGTAGAACCACAGATAGGTCTTGTTGCTCAAAAATTCCCAACAGGAAGACAATCTTTCATTTCAATAGACTCACATAATTACTCTTTTGCTGGATCAGGCTTACACCTTGGCAGCAGTTTTAACACAAACTTTTCATATTTGAATAAACTGACCTTGCTTTTCACTTTCACAACTCCTTTCATCAGAGGAATTTAAAGCACATTCTGAGCTTCAGGTTGAACCTCTCTAATTCGGCACGCTCTGGTCTGGCAACATCCATGGTCTGGCATGAATTTAGTTAGTTAGATGTCCACTTATCATGGGTGTGGCTAAGTTTCCCACAGTCCCATAAGATTTGTTTACAGCCATCAGTCCTGGCTCTCAATGTTCTGTGCTGCTATTTAGCTCTAAATTTCCATGCAAATATCTTCTAAGATCCTAGTAAGCAGTGGATGTGTTGGTAATGCTGCTATACAATATTGACCTCCCATGGTCTGACAAATTCTCTGGTTTGGCATTGGTCAGGTTCTGAAGGTGCTGGACTAGAGAGGTTCAATCGGTAATTAAACTTGCCCAACACCAATGATAGTCAGTTACAATCAATTACACCTATTTTACAGATGCACAAAGTGAGGAAGATAAATGATTGCCCAAGGTCACAGCATAACAGGGACAGAGCTGAAAACAGAAGCCACTGCTTCTAACTCCCCCTCCTGCATACTTTAGTAATATAGTCATGGAGCATCCATGCATCTGATGAAGTTAGTTTTGCCCACAAAAGCTTATACCCAAATAAATCTGTTAGTCTTTAAGGTGTCACAGGACTCCTCATTGCTTTTGCAGATACAGACTAACACAGCTACCCTTCAGAGTTTATAAACTATTCAAAACTTACAAGGCCTATATACATACATGCACTGTTACCATGGCAAATTTCTAAACACGGAATAAAATCATCACCAGTTAACAATCACAACTAATTAAAGGTTATTACTTATAGGATGCAGGAGTGGGGGTTAGAAGCAGTGTCTCTTCATTGTTTTTATAAACTCCATTATTTGGAACTTGCTCTGCCAGCGTGATTTCTTCATGTTTATTGTATATCTTGCTCTTTTTTCAACAGCTATCCATTTCATGATGCTGCCTTCACATATTCTCTCTGAGTGTGATACAGAACTCAAGGCTTGTCTACATTTACAGTGCTGCAGCAGCATAGCTACTCTGGTATAGCCATGCTACTGAAGTCACCACCCGTACCGACAGGAGAGCTTCTTCCAGAAGCTAAGTACTGCATCTCCCTGAGAAGTGGTAGCTGTTTCAAAGGCAAAAGCCCTTCATCAACATAGCACTGTCTACACTAGAGGTTAGGTCAATATAGCTACATTGCTCAGGGTGACATTTCAAAGAGGAAGCAGGTAGCTTAGAGAACTTACCACCATTCCTACCATAATTTTTAAATTTGTTAAAATGGAATGGTAGTTTGTTATAAACATATATCACCATTAACATGACAGGATCTTTTTGTAAACAGTTGACATATTTAGAGAGAATATCATGGTAAATGTTAATTCCATGCCAAAGACTTGGAAAAAGCAGTACTTTAAAGTAAGTGGACTTTTTAAAGACTAACACTTCTTCTATCATATTATTATTTGTACTTCCAACTACAAGTCTCTCTTCCACTTCATTGAATTAAACCATCTTAAGCCTCATTTATGCTACTGGCACTATGGCAGCATAGCTAAGTCATTGTAGATATGCCATAAAATCCCACAGTGTAAACTACTGTTGGAACTCCATCTCCCCAAGTAACATGAAATAAGTCAATAAAATTATTCTTCTATTGACCTAGCTGGGTCTGCACTGGGTCTGAGATTAGTTTGAAATAATTAGAGTGCTCAATAGTGTGGATTTTTCACACTTCTGAGCACCATAAGCTGTTTCCATCTAAGTTTTAGTGTAAGGTCTTAGACACAATAGTCTAAATTCAGAGACAGTGTAAGAGGTCAACAGTTGCATGGACATGGTTTTCAAACACGAATGTCTAAAGTTCAGGCTATATTTAAGCACTAAATAAGTTGCTTGATGTTCGGATGGGCTGATCCAAATGGTGCCTAGCAGCTTCACTAGGACTACATCTACACTGCTTCTTTTGCTGGCAGAGAGTATGCAAATGAAGCAACTTATCATGCTTCATTTGCATATTCTCTGCCGAAGGCTTTTTGCGCAAGAGGTTTTTGCACAAAAACAAGCAGTGTAGATGCGTTCATTTTGCGCAAAAAAGTCCCCTTTTTCGCAAGATCCTTATATCTCCTTTTTTGAGGCATAAGGATCTTGCACAAAAGGTTTTTGTTTTTTTTTTTGTGCAGAACAGACCCATCTACGCTGCTTGTTTTTGCACAAAAACCTCTTGCGCAAAAAGCCTCGGGCAGAGAATATGCAAATGAAGTGCGAGAAGTTGCTAATAAGCACTTCATTTGCATACTCTCTGCCTGCAAAAGACCACCTCTACATAGATTACCAAATAGCCACATCAGGTGGAAATGATTTTTAGTCATTACTAGCCTGGATCAAATTCTATCTAACCACCTGGAGCTTAATGGCTCTTGTACCCCATTACCCATCCACAAACTTATCCAGTCTCTTCATGCTTTTGGCTTTATTGCTTTGGTTTTTCCATTCAAAATCATGTGTCAGGACTGTTACTATAGCAGTGAGAGATTAGTGCCAAAGCTCTTCAACTATCAGCATGAATTCAAATATAATTAACAGTAAAGTGAAGTTAAAGTGCCACTGAGTTATAATGCGATGATGAGACATGAAATACCTATAGCATGGTAATGTACTTAAATTCCAAGAATCATTAGTAAATGAATGCACATGGAGTTTATAGAATCATTAACCCCGTATCTATGGATTTTTGGTCCCATACCTTATTAGGTTGATTTAATACCACAAGGACTTTTCAATAGTGCTATATTTATACAGTGATTTAGGATTTATCCTATTAAAACCCAGGAGATTATGTATCAAATTACTAGTATAGCAGCGACTTTGCTAATGAGATGATGCAGCATTAATACCAGTGGGAGTATACTACCAACAGTGTTAAATTTCTGAGTATGCTCAGTGTGAGCGAGGTCATTTTCTGTACTATTTTGCCTACAGAAGAGACCGTGACTTTAGAGTTTTTAGGGGCTCATCTACATAGCAGGGCTAAAGCCTAAATAAGTTATGCAACTTGACCTACGTCAGTTGATGTAGCTCAAGTCGAAATAGCTTATTTCAGCATTTGGTGCTGTCTACACAGCAGGAAACCTGAGGAAGAACATTCTTCTTCCAACTTCCCTTACTCCTCATGAAATTAGGGTTACAGGAGTCGGAGTAAGAAGTCCTCCAGCTTGACATTATTTTGACATTATGTCAAAATAACTGATTGTAATATAGACATGGACTATGTTATTTAGGAATAACATTAGTTATTCCAAAATATCACTGCTGTGTAGACGTACCCTAAATGATAAGGGATTGAATACATATACAGAAGCATCTAGAAATCTAAAGCAAACAGTGTGAGCTGAGCACCCAGGCAATTATAAGAAAACTCTGTGTGTCCTCTCAAACCCGCCTGCTTTCTTTGAGCTGAAAAGTTTGCTGATGTCTATATGTTATCATGCTCGCTCAAGCACCTTTCAGTATCTCAGGTATTAAAATATACATACATATGTTTGGTATTTTTAAAATTTGCTCTCACGCACACGCGCGCGCGCGCGCGCGCACACACACACACACACACACACACACACACACACACACACACACACAGAGTCTGGAAACAAACACAAGAAGTCCCAATCTTTATTGTGTGCAAATCTCTATGGAAAAATGGTACTTGTATTATAAGCAAGAGTGCTAAGCTTTATTTTGGAAGCCAAAAGCTTAAGCAGAATGATAGGTTTATTCTCCTCCCCCCTCTCACCTCCTGGGCCAAGCAAATGTATTTTCCAAAGACACCATCACAGCCTCTAGTTAGTGTCTTAGGAATGTTATGTTATTTCATTTCATTCCGGTGGGGATCAGGGATTTTCTCTCTTTATTTATGACTGTCATTTTTATGCATTAAGCTTGCAAGCCCTCTCTGACTATGTAGCCATTCATACAACCTGAAAGGGCTTCAGATAATTTACTGTTGCAAGACAGAATTTCTTCCACAATGATGTGAGGAATTACATGCTTGACTCCTCTTTTATGGCTTATGGGCCAAATCCTGCCCTCATTTACACCTCTTTAGTAATAAATAACCTCCTCTGAGACCACTGATATGTTCTGATTTCTTGATGGATAAGTAAGCAGGGACTTTTTACTATCACTTCCACAACTACTCTCCACTCCTCCCTGCTAGCGTAGGGGGGCTGAGAATCCAAGATCATCTCGAAGCTGGTGTCAGATTAAATGCTACTGGTTTTCATGCTGCATTAAAGGCAGAAAAACAACATCCCTCCTCACCTTTCTGCCATTTTTAACAGGGAATTTGCTGGTGGAAACTCTGACCTGGGAGGTGCTGTTAGTTTTAGTAGTAATCAAAGGGGAAGAGTAATGTGTTGTGCGCAGTGTGTACCAAAACTAATGTCCAAACAAAGAATGTGATTTCTCTGTATTAACGTCTGCTAGCAAAATGCTCCCATCTCAGTTCTGCTCATCATTCCAGTACAGTTTAACACTCCCGATGCCCTGGAAGGCTTATCTCCCCAATAGAAAGAAAAGAAATAAGAATGGTGAGGGAATGAGACATGGAGGGAAAGTGGGAGAAGTGAGAGGAGAATGGGTGACAATGGTTATGGCAGAGAGAGATATGGGGGGCATGCAGAACCATCACCATATTGCTGAGAGAGAAAAGGGAGCACACAAGGCCCCTGTCATGACAGGGAAAAAGGGGAGGGGAAAGGAGTGAAGGAGCACACAGTGCTCCTGGCAAAGGGGGAAGAGCCAGAGACACGGGGGCCTACAGAAATAAAGTGTGTGGCGCTCTAGTCACAGACTAGATCCCACCTTAACTGAAAAACTGTCTTATGGATCATTCCCCACCCCAGTCACAACTACGTGGACCCACTGCCCATCCCATTCAACATCACCACCACTGTGTTACTCTGTCAACTACATAAATTGTTTTCACAGAAATTTAGTATTGCAAGTGTATTTAATGCATGTTGAGTTCTCTCTAATGTGATTTATCAGGTGGAAAGTGAAAGGAGAATTATTTCTCTCTGCAGAGCCTTCCACCCTGAGAGGACAGCAGTGGCCCACGCACTATAGATTTTAATGGCTGAAATACAAGACTGGATGGTAGTGAGGGAATACCTGGCTTTTATTCCCAATCAACCAGAAATCACTATGTGGCAAGTCACTTCACTCTCTGAGTTAGATACCCTCTCCATCAGGATCAGATTAACACAGGGGCTTTCGGGGCTGCAGCCCATGGCCCCAGGTTGGGAGGTTTGCCGCAAAAATAAATCCTAGACAGGGTCACCAACCTGCTGATCACAATCAACAAGTCAATCTCCAGGGTGCTGAAAGTCCAGAGATGCAGCAGGGCACAGGCAGGCTGCCTGTGTGCTGTGGTAAAACCTCTCTTGGGAGTAACCAGTTACTGGCACATCTCTGTGGCCCCTATCAGGGGGAAAAGTGGTCTCCATGCACTGGCCTCACCCCCAATATCATCCCTACACCTCCCAGCCAATGGGAGTTGTGGAGGTGGCAGTTGGTGGCACAGGCAGTGCATGGAGATATGCTGTCCTCCACCTCCATGGGTTCACAGAGATATTCCAGCAGCTGGCTGCTTGAGGAGTAGCATGAGACCATGGCATTCAGGCAGCCTGCTGGCGCCCTGCCGCCCTGCCAGTCAGGAACAACCTATGGTATACAGCAGGGGTGGGCAATCGTTTTTAAAAGGGGGCCACTTCAGAAATTTCTGAAGTGGCCCCAGGCTACGCCAGAAGGGGAGGGCTTCAGGCACAAGGGCCTGATTGGTCTGGCAAGTGCACAAATTCTCCTTGCTCTGCAAGAGCATGCAATGGCTGGATTTGGCTAGAGAGACATGCCGAGTGTTTTAGAACAGCTGTCATGTCTTTCTAGCCCAGAGGAGGGCAAAGGGCCGGCCAAGCCGGTGGATTGAGCCCACGGTTGCCCCAAGCCAATCCGGGCCTGGGGCAGGGGAACACGTGAAGTCTCCTCACCCCCACGATGGCTAGAGAGACACGCCGGCTGTTTTAAAACAGCCAACGTCTTTCTCTAGCTACTGTGTGCCCCTGGCAGGGCAGGGAAAGTACGCAAGAGACGTTGTGTGCTCCCTGCCCCAAAGACATGCGGCAACTAGAGATAAAAGCCATCTGTTTTAAATAGCCAGCGTGTCTCTCTAGTTGCTGCATGCTCTTTCAAGGGTGAGGTGACTTTGCGTGCTCTCCCACCCTCAGGCCCTGATTGGCCTGAGATTGGAGGAGCAGTACGACCGCCGCAGGACAAATCCAGTAGCTTGATGGGCCAGATCCGGCCCATGGAGGGCCCTTTACCCACCCCTGGTATAAAGGGACCCACAAAATCTAATATCTGGGCCCACAAGAGAGTTAATCCAGGCCTGCTCTTCATTGTACAGTTATGGCTTCAAAGCCAGAAAGGGCCATTGTGATTGTTTAATCTGACCTCATGTAGAACACTGGCCCTAGCATTCCCCTAAAATAATTCTCATTCTCACTAGAGCCTCTCTTTAGAAAGCTAGCTAATCTTCATTTAAAAATTGCTAGAGATGGAAAACCCAGTTGGATACTATTTATCTTCCTAGGTCACAGGAATGGTTTACAGATTAAAGTTTCGTTGCATTTCACTTCAACCTCTTAGGCACTAGATGACTGATAGGGGGTATTAATAATTGATATAATGTTTCATTTAAAAGACCAAAGTACACATAAAATGGTCCCTAAAAAAGTATACACTAAAAAAAGTGATTGAAAAAGAGAGATAACACTGATTTTTGGATTTTAGTACAGATACCATTTTGTCCTCTAGCTAAAGGAAACAAATGCAGACTCCGACAAAGGGATCTCTATTAGAGACATAACCCTGTTTTTAGAGTTAATAATGCTTGTGAATTGTCTATATTGGAAACAGAGTTCCCACAAAACTGGAAAAAATTTCTGATAATTACAACCACGAACTCAGTGACTTTACTCACTTTGGAGTATTTCAATCACCAAAGATGACCTTCAATGGTTAAAACCAAAAGTGAATAGTAGTCAGATGTATTTGGTTAGCTTTTCAACTCCACTTTACCATATAGGAGTTTGAATCTACAGTGAAAATGAAATAAAGCATCTGGGCAACATTCCTTCACAGCGCCAGCCTCTACTCAAACTTAATCCCTTAAGCACCATAGCTCACAGTGTTGAGATTTAAATATATTCACAAACTGTAATGGGAAGACTTAATGCAGAGAGAGAATTAAAAAACCCTATTAAACAAAACATTAGACTATCTTCTTTAAAAAAAAAACATAACTTTCTGAAAAAATGCAATAAAATGTTTACTTGTTTCAAACAAACCATTTCTTGGTTTTTATTTTGTATGGAGAAGGTTCAGTGTAAAAGATATACATCTGTCCCCATTTTAAAGTAAAACGGACTAATGATTTGACTTTCGTGTGAAGATGTGAAATCCAGGACTGACTATAACCGCATCAAGCCCCCAAGTCCTGCTGAGCAAGCGCATGTGTTTTAGAAGGACACTAAGCCTTGACTGAATGATGCCAAGACCGGGAGAGTCCATCACTTCCTCAAACAAGCTGTTCCAATGGTTGAAGAGGTAATATTATACCCACTCCTAAGCAAAAAAGTTTATCTGTCCAGGATAAGCTTGCCAACCATCAATAAATTCAGATAGTCCATTAAAAAAAAAAAGAGCCAGAATTGGCAAAAATTGGAACTGTCCATAATATCATTTAGATATCAGTAAAAAACCACCAAGCTTTAGAGAAGAAGTGAGGAGCCCCACACCCACTTTTAACCCTAGGGCATGCTCTGCACCACAGGGCAGCTCCAGGGAAGGGATGAAAAGGACAATTGTCCTGAGAGGGGCTTCTTCTGAACTACTGCTCCTCCCCACCCTCAGCTTTGAACTCTTCTTTGATACTAGCATCAGCACAACAGCAATGTTTAGTGGGTCTGCATGTGGCATCCCCCACCCCCACTGTGGGATTTGGGGTACAGCAGGTGAGAAATAGCAGCCTCCCTTAGGCTCTCTGCTGGGAAGTCACAGCCTAGCTGTCACTATTGATAGCCTCTGGTCTTAGCTGGGCAAGTTCCTCATTTTTTCACGAAGAACAGCTCTTGCGCACAAGGGGGCTTTTGTGCAAAAAGGAGCCGTCTACACAGCTCCTTTTTGCACAAAAGCCTCTTGTGCAAAAATGGCCCCGAATTAATTATGCAAATGAAGTGTGGCGATATGCTAATCTGTGTTTCATTTGCATAGGCTTTTGCGCAAGATGGGTGCAGTATAGATGTAGCCTCAGGTAGTAAGTAGTATAAAAGATGAAACAAAAAAAAAATCACATTAAGAGAACAGTAAGATTGCAAAGTCATTCAGAAGTTAAGAAATGCTGTAAACAACATTATATCGGCCCCAGGTACACAAGTATTACAATACAACTTTTTTTTTTCCCATGGGTCCTCTTCCTCATTCAGGGGACAGGAGGTACCTTCTCTGGGAATGAATCAGGGTTGATATGAATCAAGGTTTTGTGCGTAGGATCATGCTTCTTTTGTTTCAGAGATTGGAAGACATGCAGTGAATGAGACAGGGAATTGCACAAAGACAAAGGAAGGTATTCTGGGTAAAGCATTGGGGTGCTGCCCTGAAAAATGCTATTGGCCACCCAAATAGCACTGGACATTTCTGGGCTTAATCTCTGTGCCTCAGCTCTCCACCTGTAAAAATGGGGATAGTATGATCCCTGCCCCTCACAGGAATTTTGTGAAAATGGATTCATTGATAACATGTTATGGTGTGGTGTACCTTAGAAAAGGCCATGACAAATAGATAATTCTGTCTTGAAAACAGGCCTTCAATTGTGCGCAATAAATAAGGAATGGAGTCATACACCGAGCAATGAAGAGAAGTCAAAATATTGATTAGCCACTCACTAAACTCTGGTCTACACTGCAGATCTATATTAGCATAGATGCATCACACAGAGGTGTGAAAAATACACACCCCTGACTGACACAGTTACACCAACCTAACATTTTCACCGCTTCCCTCCTATGTAGCACTTGGTCACCAAGAGAGCTTCTCAACATAGCTACTGCCGGTCATGGAGATTAATTAACTCTATTGACAGAAGAGGTCTCTTATCTGCTTAGAATGTCTTCATTAAAGTACTACAGCAACACAGCTGTGCCATTGCAACTTTTTAAAGTGTAGATTTGCCCTACATGGCCTGTGTACTGAGTAAGTCAGGATACTATAGAAAAAAGTATTGTGTGATCCCATCATTAGAGTCTGGATCATGAAAAATATGCAGAAGGGAGCTGAACTGAGGTTGTACAAGTGACCTTAATTCTGGCATGTGCTAAATTTTGAATGGCACTATGACCTTAATGATATACTTTTAAAATTGCCAGCGAGTGCACAATGGCACACATTTAAAGTGAAGAATGACTCAAGAGTCATGAATGCAGGAGAAACGTACTCTTAAACTGCTGCTATAAATTAGGGAAAGGTTTGCAGTGTCCTTGGTTTAAATTTGGCTCTGTACAGTGGGCTAAAAATTACACCCTCAGGCTATGTCTATACAGCAACATTATTTCAAAATAAGCTATTCTGGAAGAGATATTCTGAAATAGCTTATTTTGAAATAGCGCATCTACACGCAAAATGCATTTCAAAATAGTGCAACCACACTGATTGGACACTGAATCGCATGTAAGGCCACCAGGAACCAGTTCTGGCAGGGTATTAGGTCAGTAGTTACATCATGTGGCTGTTGCTTGATGCTTTCTGAGGCTCGTGCTTAAATGGAGCCCCCTGGACAGCCATTTCTCAAGTTTCCCTGCTTCCTTGCCTACCGCTCTGAGGGACAGCAAAGCATTTTCTATTCTTGCTCTGGTTGCCCTGACTCAGGATATCATAGCACTCTAAGCTATGAAGCAGGAGCTGCCTCTGGACAGTCTTCAGCTCTTGGAGCTTTTGCTACAAGTCATGCAGCACTTCCTGCAGGTTGCCTCACAGGCTCTGCAGGAACCCAATCCTCAGGGCTTCTTGGAGACCCTCCTTGGATATGTAGGGGAACGGTTACAGGACCTCAACACCTCCTGCCATGGTCTGGGTGCCGTTCCCCGCCGCATCTGGCATCTGGACACCAGTGCAGACTGGCGGGACCACATCATTCTAAAGCGCTGGGGAGACCAACAATGGCTCCAGAACTTTCAAATGAAGATGGGCACCTTCCTTGAGCTGTGTGGGTGGCTCACCCCTGCCCTGAGGCAACGGGACACACACGAGGCCTGCCATTCCCCTTCAGAAACGTGTCGCCATCTCCCTTTGGAAACTCTCCAAGCTGGACAGCTACTGATCCGTGGGGAACCAGTTCGGTGTGGGGAGATTGACCATCAGGGCCCTGTTCATGCAGGTATGGCTCTCTCAGGCTACTGTCCCAGGAGGGGGTGGAAGGAGGAAATGGGCTTCTCTAGGGAAACGGGGGTGGGGGTAAGGGTGGTGTAAGTCCCCTCCCCAGAAGGGTTTGTTTTGTCCCACATGCTCAAAGCACTGCTTGGGATGACTGTGATTGCAGGGGGTTGCTCCTGGTGAGCGTGTGTTGGGGAGTGGAGGGAGGGAGGGAGAAACTCTCAGGTGCTCTGGCACCCCGTGATTCTTGGTTTGCCTGTCTCCTTCACAGGTAATAAGGGCAATAAATAACATCCTGCTGCAGAGAGTCACCTGCCTTGCAGATGTGGATGCCATCATCAAGGGATTTAGCGCTCTGGGCTTCCCCAACTACAGGGGGAGGGGCGCTATCAACAAACATCCCAATCCATACCCCAGACCACCAGGCCTCAATCTATATTAATTACAAGGGACACTTTTTGATGGTCATGCAGGCTATGACTGACCACCGGGGCCAGTTCACAGACATAAATGTTGGGTCATCAGGGAAAGCACACGACGCAAGTGTGTTCAGGAACTCTAGTGTCTACCAGAACCTGCAAGCCAGGACTTTCTTCCCCGACTGCCACCTCAGGGTCAGGGACATGCACATGCCCGTATTCCTGATGGGGGATGCGGCTTATCCCCTGCAGCCGTGGCTCATGAAGTCCTACACTGGCCACTTCAACCCCTCATGACATGCATTTAATGCCAGGCTAAGCAGGACCTGTATGGTGCTCGAAGGGGCCTTCAGCCACCTGAAGGCACATTTTAGATGCCTCCTTACCCGCTTGGACATCAGGGAGCACAGCATCCACATGTGGTGGTTGCATGCTGTGTTCTGCAGAACATGTGCGAGGGGTAGGGGGAGGCCTTCCTGTGGGGAGTAGGGGAAGGGGGACCGTTTAGGCAGGGCGTACAAGCAGCCATGCATGGCTGCCATCTGGGAGGCCCATTAGGGGACTGTGCAGCTCTGGGAGGCCCTGAGGGAGAGCTGCCCACAGACTGTGGCCAAATCCATGTGCCATGTGGGGAGTGCTCAGTGTGTGCGTGGGGGGCAGGGAAGGGGGAACAAATGTCCCCTGCCTTCTTCTAGAGGTGGTCTGTGGAAGGAGGTGGCTTGTGGAGGGAAGGTGTCCCACCCCAGGTCAGGAACATGGCAGTTCTCTCCAGACACCCTGTGGCCAAGGCTCATGTGTTGCAGCCTGCTGGGGCCACGTGCCCAGAAGTGGCACGGCATATGCTCCTATGTGCACATGTTGCTGAGTGATCCGTGGCCAGCAAGGACCAAGGGTGGATCACCTAGTTTCCCCTCCTCCCCGCAAGACGGAAAATGATGGCACTCATACAGTGTTCCTTCCCCAATTTAAAACGATCCCTGGGAGATTCAGAGCTCCTGGGTCAGCTCAGTGGTCAGGCTGGCCTCATCCAGGTCCTGGGCCTTCTCCTCGTTGCCATTGTCCTCGCTGGAGGTCTTGACAACAACTGGCTTCTCCACCCCGGAGTCTATAACTAGCGGGGGGGAGACTGCCCCCCCCAGGATGTGGTCCAGCTCCTTATAATATGGGCAGGTGTGGGGCGCTGCCCCAGATTGGGAGCTACCCTCCTTGACCCTGGCATAAGTCTGGCAGAGCTCCTTGACCTTCATCCATACCTGTTCTTGCATGCGAATGTGGCCTTTGCACCCCAGGCTGTCTGCCATGTGGTCATACACATCTGCATTCCTGCGCCTGATGCAGAGATCCTGGAGATTTGTATCATGCCCCCAAACCTCACTAAAGATCCAGGACCTCCGCACCAGACCACGAAGGTGCATGTTATTTGCAGCCTGACAGGCTCCTGGGAGCTGGCTGAATGCTCACGGGGAGCAGTGGAGGGCTGTCTGGCACCACCTGGCTCATCTTGGGCCAAAATGGAGTCAAGGGCAGGTGCAGGGTGGTTCAGGGCTGTCAGGTCTGCTGTGAGCTACAAACCCAGGGAAGTGTAAGAGTGTGTGTGTGGGGGGGGGGAGGGGGGGGGAGAAGAGAGGGGAGGGGGGAAGATAGGGTTTTCCTAAGTGTGGCCAGAGCGACCACCAGGGCACCCTGAGAAGGGCTGGAGTCCCCCTATTTCCATTAAGCCCCCATTCCCTGTCTACACAGCACCTATTCCAAAATAGCCATTTCGGAATAGGCACTATTCCTCATAGAATGAGGTTTACAGAACTCGAAATAAGCCATCCACTATTTCAAAATAATTTTGAAATAGCGGTTTGGCTGTGTAGATGCTCACAAAGTTATTTCAGAATAGTGGCTATCATTCCAAAATAACTTTGCTGTGTGGACATACCCTTAGTGACTCAACATCAGGCTGTGCACGGCTCAGAAGCCAAACAACGTATAAGCAGCTGAACTGGGCCTTTTATAAAATAACAGGGACTGACTTCATTAGTTTTAGACAGCAGGCTTTTGAACTTCCTGTAAGGATTGGGGTAATTATCTCAGACAATCCATGTACAAGAGAGAAAAGCCTAATGTATTACTTATTATCTTTCACAGAAATTGGAAGAATTAAAGTGCTGAGATCTTATTCCTGTTCTTTCTTCAGTCTTAGGAACAGGAAAGGGTAGGAATAGCTTCTTGAAGAACTCACATGTTCT
Organism: Apalone spinifera; assembly: GCA_030068395.1. Classification (NCBI taxonomy): domain Eukaryota; kingdom Metazoa; phylum Chordata; order Testudines; family Trionychidae; genus Apalone; species Apalone spinifera. The sequence continues at coordinate 15,323,381 of CM057845.1, forward strand.
CATTCTAATCAGGAGATCATCAGTTTGTGTCTTTTCACAGATTTAATTTAGCACGGACCAAATATTTCCAAAAGAGTGACAACACCAGATATGCTACTAGACTTCAGGATACCATTATCAAGCCTATAATTAAGAGCCTGATATTTGTACAACACATAATGGATGGAAAGCAAAGGTTACACAGAGAACAAAAAAAGTCTAACTTTTTATCCAAATTTTTTTCAGTTACTCCATTAAAAAAAACCCCAAATATTATTAGACACAAGTTAGAAGTTTAAACAAAACATACAAAACGCAACTTTATACAGGTAATGAACAACGGGATGGCACAATTAAAAACTGAGATGTACAGGATAAAGTAGTGAGTAAGTCTCTTGATGGAGTGAGGACAAAGAATCCAGGAAAATTATTGAGCTTCTGAATAATCCTCTCCGTGATGGGGAGTGTGGCTGAAACCTTCTAAATAGATTTTAAGGCAACCTGCTATCCTATGGATGCCAGGGCATATGTTTGGAGGGCTCTTCTTGTCCCTCATACATCTTACAGCATGGCTTCGAAACTTCTCATTTTCCTATTGGCTAACCACCCAATATCTGCATGCCTTCTCCTAAACCAAGTATGGTGCCAACACATTATTTGTATAGCAGTATGAGCTTTGCATACATGCCAGCCAGTCCTGGAAGGAAGCACAGCACATGATCTGGCTGCTTGTTGGTTCTCATCCTCTGTCTATGCTAACACGGACTGCATATCTTAGTGCCTTCCATCTTTAAAACCAACCTGCAAAATCCAGCAGAACCCTGTATCCTGATAGTCACATATCAGGGGCACTTGTGGGTTCCATAGGGAATGGAAAGCATTTATCAACCACTTCTTTTCCATATTCCATATCAGGGCTCTACAGTTCATGGTTTCCCTGAGCACAGAGATGGCCAGACTTATTTCCTGAGTAAATTAACTGGAAATACTAGAAAAGGGGAAGGTCAGATTTAACAGGAGTTCCCTCAACAGCAAAGGCACTTACTGTGCTGGAGAAGCAGTTCTGCAGTTCAAGTATGTGGTTTTCAAATAAGAATGAAATAGGAACAGTAACAGTTATCAAAGCAGTTAAGTGCGAAAACAAAGGTTGCATTCTTGTTTCATTTCTTTTATTGTCTGACATATGATTTATGGCAACGTTTCATGTGTTTCATCTTGTAGAAACCAAAGTAATTTATTTTACTAGAAAGGGCTTTATCCAGTCAAAGCCCTGAATCCAACTCCAACAGCTCCTTTTGATTACAGTGTGCCATTGCCCCCATAATGCATACCATATAACATGTTGCATGAAACGATCAGACTGTATCATCCAATATTTATTTTAAAACCACAAACATTTAGAATCAAAATGTGGATATGGATGTGAGAATTCATTCCTCACATATCACTAATGTTAGCTGGCAAGCATATCTTTCAGCAGCCAATCTCACACTCTCTTGCATCTACACTGCGGTGCTAGTTCAAAATAAGATTTGCAATTTAACAGTGCCAAATTTCGAAATAGACCTGTATTCCAATAAGTCCATTAATCCTAACGGGACGAGGTTTACTGGGACATCAGAATAAGACATCCCTTATTTCGACTGCATTTTGAAGTAATGGGTGTGCTGTGAAGACATAGAAAATGCTATTTCAGGATACTAGACATACCCTGAAATAGTACCTGTTGTCTAGAAGTATCCTTATGGAATATCATTCCTTAAAAGGTGAAATGGACAGGTATATTTTTGTAATAAAAGATAGGGAAGTATGCATAACAGATCCACATGAAAAGAAAAAAAAACTGCATCAGCTTCTAAATACTCACTGATCTAATCAAAAAGTCTGTTCCTCAATGTTAATTTCTGAATTTATAAACTAGAATGCTGTCATTCACTACTCTGGAAGGAAAATACATCGTGTGTGTGATTCTGTCAAGTGACTGAAGCTTTTAGTGAAGTGATCCATTACATTGGGCGTCTCAAGAAGGCAAAAATTTTATAATTTTTAAAAGTCCTGAGTATCTTTGAAAATCAGGCCACTTATTTGGGTATCTAAACGAATGTATTTAGAAATCCAGCTTAAGGCTCCTACATAAAAAAAAAAATCTTTAGGCTTTAAATGAGAAATCTCTCAGTAATCACTCGTGACTGAAAATATTACAATACTAGAAAACTTACCAAGCATTTGGGAGTGAGGATACACAGGCCTCCCACTGGAATTCCCTAGGCCCAGCCTGGGAGGAAGGAAAGGGGAGGCTTCTCAGGCTGGCTGGATGTGGAAGCGATGATGGGAGGGCTGTGCTGTGGTTTCTGTAGCTGATGTTGGGGCTGTGCTGCCCAGCCCTAGCTGTGTTTCGGGGGGAGCGGATACAGGTGAGAGCAGTGGTGAGGCACTGTGACTGAGGATTGGGGGGAGGAGTTAATAATTTTGTTTCATGGAAATTAGTACATTTATCAGGCATGATTATAACATGGTCCTTAAGTGGTATCAGTACATCTTTTTGTTTGGACTATTATAGTCCATAAAGGTCAGCAAAATTTAGACAGTTTTATATACCAGGCTGAGTTGAAATTTCATTACTTTGGACAATTTGAAGTACAGGCATTTTGTCTGTATTCCTCCCCTCTTCCTTTTCTGATATGAAAAATCAGGGTGCAAAGAAAACAAATAGTGTTCGGATATCAATGCGGTGAAGGCCAGAATTTTAACAGGGTTCAAAAAAAGAGCTAGATAGATTCATGGAGGTTAGGACCATCAATGGCTATTAGCCAGGATGGGTAGGAATGGTATCCCTAGCCTCTGTTTCTCTGGAGGTGCGTGAAAGGGGAGGGATCACGTGAGGATTACTTGTTGTGATCTCTCCCTCTGTGGTATCTGGTATTGGTCACTGTCAGCAGACAGGATACTGAGCTAGATAGACCTTTGGTCTGACCCAGTATGGCCGTTCTTATGTGCTTAAATATCAAGAAACATACCTTTCACCAGAATGAAAGCTTAGAAGCCAGTAGGGAAACATTTTTCTGGAAGACTTTTTGGAGTAATATTCCCATAAGAGATTTTGTTTGGTTATGCATCTATGCCTTTAGTATATATAAAGGGCTGAAATCAGCACATCACCGCAGGAATAGCACAAGTTAATGGTGCTGCAATGATATTCCTTCTTAACATGTGCAACCAACATATTTAGCCAACTTTTTTTTTTAATTGCAAAGAATGATTGAATCCCTTCCACCTCAATCTAATAGCCATTTTCCTTAACAGTGAGCATTAATGACTTCCCTGCCTAATGAAAATTAATTGCTAGCCCGCCTTGACAATTACATTGTGATCGATCAAGTTTAGAGAAGCTGCAGGGGTCATTTGCTGTAATTCTAATGCAATCCATTAAATCTGCAGCAGATGATAACCTTTAACTTGGTTGCATATTAGGGAATACTAATGGCAACTCTAGATGTCACTGTTTATACAAGAAGTGATTCATCATATTGTCTCTTTCTGCGAACTCTCTTACGGTGTTGTTGTTACTCTGCTGATACGGAGTTTCCTCTATACATTGGGCCACAATATCTTCATTGCCCTGCCACAGTGCTATTAAAGCTCAATCATACAAAGCCTCCTGCCAAGGAGGTGAAAGTGTTCGGCCTATTGCAAGATTGGACCTTGAGTCTTTTAAGCCAAAAAGTGTCAAAGTGAGAGTCAAATATTCTCCAAGTTGATGCAAAGAGCAGCTTGACAAAACCATTTGTAAGACCAATAAAACTTGTGCCCTGCAAAACCCAGCAACTATGCTACATAATCTTGTGCACCATGAACTGGCACATAACCTATTCGATATTAACAGATACACATATACTCATTACGCTTCAGAAGAGTAATTTCAATTAATTACATAGTCAATTGAAAGAGCTAGGTCACTTCACAACCTTGTCACTTCTCATAGTTCCTCCTTCAGGAGATTTCTGCTTTATTAAGTAGTCTGTCATCACCTTTGGCAACTCCGGAGGGTCACCAGTAGACAAACCCTTTTACTCTGACCTCATGTTGACAGTCAATGTAAACAGCAGACAGAGAAAGCAATTCATAGTGTGCAACAAGTTCTGTGTATCCTACAAACCCTAGCAACTCCAGTCCATTTATTGAGCACCACCACCAAGCACCTTAACTGTTCATGTACTATTTACATACACACAAATGCAGTGCATTTCTTTAATGAAATTCACCCCACAGGAGAAAGGGATGCAGTGCGAACCCTGTGTTAATGGGGTTGGTGGCAAAAGAGAGGGGATGCACACAGAGAGGGGCAAATCCTGAATCAGTTAACGCTCCCTAGAAGCAAGACCAGTGGAAGTTACCCAGAAGAGCAGGGCTGGCCTTACCCTGAGGCAAACTGAGGTGTCCGCTTCAAGTGCCAGATGGGGGGGGGAGGCGTCACTAGGACCCAGAGTGTAGAAAATTGTGTCTGTTGCTGGTGCATATGTATTCTCTCTGTTCTGATGCACAGTGATGGTGGAGTGCCATGAGAGGGGTAGAACTGGAAGAAGGCAGAATTGAGACCTTTCAAAGTGTTGACCCAAGTGAGGGGGCATAGGGGTGTCATTTGAGCTCCCCATCTCAGGTGCCAAAATGTTGTGGTCTGGCCCTGCAGAAGAGGTACTGAATCAGGTTGGAATTCTCAAAGGAAATAGGCACAGCAATGCTATTGGATTTCAGGCACTTGAAAATTTAGCCTCAAATAGACTACCCTGCCAGCTACAGCAAAGAGTGTAAATGTTGCCTATGTAGATGACAGGGGATTTCTACTGGAAAAGTGTAATTGGAAGTTAAGGTATTATTGGCCACATGGTCAAATGCTGTATAACAGGAAAAGGGGCTGCTGCTTTGGTCAGATAATTTTTGGCTCTGTACTTGTCTCTAGAGCTTTGGATTAGTGCACTTCACTTGGAGTTTGTACAACACATAGGCAGTCTTACTCTACATAAATATATTTATTTAGTTTATACTACTAAGCCATCTGTGTACCTCCCCTATATATAGATATGATTTTCTACGTCCATCGTCAGAAACAATACCTTGATTATTTTGTTCTCATCAGGGGTTTTGTTACTTGAGAGTGTGTGTGTGTGTGTGTGTGTGTAACATTTATTGAGGAAAGAATTTAGTTTTGCCTTTAATTCTGAAAGCAGTGATTTACCATGATCACTCATCTCTCTTGTGGAAGGGAATTCCATAGTCTAAAAATGCATCTCCTGGTCTCACAAGTCACCTTGACTGGTCAATAGAATAATGATACCATAGGTTCATAGCGGTCATAGAAAACCCTTGAGGGAACATTGGCCAGATGACCCAGCAGTAGCTGTGAGCATCTTACACTGCTAAGGCCCAGCTGAATCAGATGCAAGCTTACAAGGGTCCCACAATCTGAGCAGAGCCTCTTTTACTGTGAGGGAACTGTCAAGTCATCTGGAGTGCTGAATATCAACTTCCAGCTCTTAAGCATGGCACATACCCCACACTGGTTGTGAGTTCTACATAAAGATTTCACTAAACACAGATCAAGTATGAACTCCTAACCATTGCATTACAACAGCCTAATCACAGAGTAAGACAGTCCCTTTGAGTACTGCAGTCTATCTTGCAACACAGGTCATCTTGCCTTTGTGATAGTCTGTCTCCCTCTCCCTCCCTCTAAAAGATGCTTACCCCGGGTCAAATTCATCTTTGATTCAAGGAATGGAAAACCAACTTTATGTGAAGACACTCAAAGAGCTTGTATTGTTTAGCCCACCCAAAAGAAGCCTGAGCGGTGATATGATTGTTCTTTATAAATACAGGTAGAATACCTAAAATCTAGGACTTTCTGGTCCAGCAACATCTGTGGTCCAGCAAGGACCATGAATGTTCCTGGGCTAGAGAACTTTGGTGGTGGGGACTCTAGCAGCAGCAGGGCATAGCTAGCAGCCCAGCCACAGAACAATGGGGCTGCAGGACAGTGGGGCCGGCAGCAATAGGATCCCAGCTTCAGATGCAGGGCCAGTGGCAGCCCTGTTGGAGATGTCAGTAGCTACAGGGACAGCAGCCAGAGCGGGCCGGTGGTTGGGAGTCCAGGTGGGGCAGCAGCTGTCAGTCAATCTGAGAGTCTGGGGGGAAGGGGTCAACAACTGTGGCCATAAGCAGAGTCCAGTTGCGGGGGCCTGAATTGACCTCTCCTGGCCCAGCAAAATCCCTTTGTTCAGGACCAGCTAGGACCCCTGGTTGCCAGACTAGGGAGGTCCAAACTGTACATCAAAGAGATAAATACCAGGAAAGTTGAAGAAAGATTTGAGAACAAATGGATATAAATTGGCCACCAACAAATTGAGGCTTGAAATTAGATGAAGATTTCTAACCATGAGAGAAGTGAAATTCTGGAACAACTTCCAAAGGGACATGTGGAGGCAAAAAAACTGTCTGTCTTGAAGAATGAACTTGATAAATGTAGACAGGGGATGTAATATTAGACTACCTAAAATGGCATGTGGCCAATCTATGACTGCCAGCAGCAAATATCTCAAAACAGCTAAAGATGGGACACTGGAGAGGGAGGGCTCTGAATCACTATAGAGAATTCTTCTCTAGATACCTAGTTAGTAAGTCTTGCCCATATTCTCAGTATCTAGTTGATTGCCATATTTGGGGTTGAGAATTTTTTTCCCCCTGGGTCAGGTTGGCAGAGACTAGAGAGATGTTTTGCCTTTCCCAGAAGCATAGGTCTCTTGCAGAATTAAACTTGTATAAACGGTGTATCCTTTTTAACTTGGAGCCTTTAAAATATAAATGTGAGGACTTCAGTAACTCAGTCAGAGGCTGGGGTTGAAGTGGGTGATGTTCTGTGGGTGATGTTCACCTTCAACATGCCGTACATTAGAGTAGATGATTATGATGGTCCCTTCCTTGAATACGCCCACATCTTGAATACTGTGTACAGATGTGGTCTCCTCACCTCA
>CM057845.1:15344585-15356914 GCA_030068395.1 Apalone spinifera
TAAAAAAAAAAAAAAAAAAAAAAAAACACACCCACCACCCACCACAACAAATACTCTGGTAGCACCTTAAAGACTAACAAAACATGTAGACGGTATCATGAGCTTTCGTGGCCACAGCCCACTTTTTCAGATGACAGATGAAATGATTGGAAAGTGAGTAAACTCCCTTGCTGTTTGTCACAGCTGTCTCAGAGACCCTACTAGAAAAGCTGACAAACCCTCAGATTGACAAGTATTTAAATTACCTTTAAAAAATGTAGGGGTGCCCCAGGCAAACCAGGAATAGTTTTCAGAGATAACAACAAATATGGATCTTCACAGCTGACTGATCCTTCTCTCTTCCATCCCCCAGTCCCTTGTGTGAATCAACAACTTATTTAGCAAAAAGGGAAAAAAGGAGAAGTTAGATGACACTACCAGGAAACCCACTAACCCTGAACTGCAATATCAAAAGGATGGTTTTAAATTAGCCCATCTTGGATTCTGAGTCTGAATACCCAAAACATACTTGAGCTCTTGTCAGAGCTCATGAGACTCTTTCACTGCAACATTATCCCCACACCAGGTTTAAGGTTCAGCTACCCAGTCTGCTCATCAGAGATTTCAGCTCTAGCAGTAACTGAGCAGAAGTAAATACTCTAAAAGGTATGACTTCATTTGTGGTGCCATGTAGAGGACAGACACTAGCATGGGTTTAAACAGCATTGCTGATGGTGATCCTTACATGCATAAAATATGCGAGGTAAATGCCATAGCTCCATAAATGCCAATTCAGGAACTGAGTCTGATCAATTCTGTATTTAATCACTAAAGCAAAAAGATCATGTGGTATCTAAATCCACATCCCTAAGTACCTGTCCTCTCCTGCTCTTTCACTTGGATTTGGCATCACTAGCCAGCTAGTGAAGTTACATTTTGGGTGACCCTTTCAGGTATGGTGTGTTAGTTACAGGTCTGCTGCCCTTTTGTCACACAATAAGAAGGCTAAGAACATTTCATTAACTAAACTAAACTCTAGTTAAAAAATAAAGTGAATTTTAATCCAAAATTGATCACTTTGGCAAAGCAGGCCCATCCGCTGATCACCTAGGTAAAAAAAGGTGTGCTTATAAAAATAGACCTCCAGAGCAGAGTGTTTTACCACAGGTCATGAATAAGCAGCAGGAGTCAACTGAATCAGATCCTGGGTTACCTATGGAAGGTCATCGGTAGCTGGGTTTTGATGTAAGCTACTCTACAAAGTACTCTGCACTCGAACTAAATGTTATTTGGCTCCCACCTTAGGGCAGATCCACTCTTATGAAATATGTTTACTTTTGTGCTGGTGCATGGGAAACCTGTCCCTTGGTTGCATACAAAAATGTTCCCTTAACTGTTCCTATACCAAGTAAAGCATGATTAAAGCAGGTGATAATTTGTATAAGAGTAAAAGATTATTTAAACAATTTACTCATCTCTGCATGTAAGGACAAAATGATACTGATGTGCAAGTTTTCCATGCACAACATAAATTAACAAATATAGCAGATGTACAGGTACAGTAATGTCTCATTCATTGTGATGAAATTTCAGCCCCAATTCTTGGATATACAACATTAGCCATGATGGCACCTTTTTTTGCTAAACAGCTAAGTAAAAGAAATAGTCAGAGGCAAAAAGGCATAATTTAAACAGTAGAAGTTAAATCCTAGTCAGGATAATGGAAAGGAGCATTAACTTCTGGAACTTAAGTGCAAAAATATAATCAGAAAGTCCAAAAACAATTTGAGGAACAACTAGCCAAAAAGTAACAACATGTTGTTTTGTTAAGGACATCAGAAGTGGAAGTCTGCTAATCAACCAGTGGGGCCACTGAATGATCAAGATGCTAAAGGAGCACTCCAGGACAATAAGCCTTGCAGAGAAACTAAATGAATTGTTTTTCATTGCTGAGGATGTCAGAGGGATTCCCAAAACTGAGCTATTCTTTTTAGGTGACAAATCTGAAGAAGTGTCCTAGATTGAGGTGCCAGTAAAAGGGATTTTGGACAAACTGATAAACTAAACAATAAGTCACCAGGACCAGAGGGTATTTACCCCAGAATTCTGAAGGAACTCAACTATGAAACTGTAGTATGTAACCCACCATTTCAGTAAACTGCTGTACCAGAAGATAGGAGCAGAGCTAATGGGAATTTAAAAGGGACTCCAGAAGTGATTCTGGAAATTACAGCAAATAAGCCTGGCTTCAGTCCCAAGCAAACAGGTTGAACCTATAGTAAAGAACAAAACAGAGACACAAATGAACCTGACTTGTTGGGGAACAAGTTTTTCCTTAAATATACAATCGGGTGCTCTTTTTCCATAAAATCCTAGGAGAGCAGTGATCCCCGGCCAACATGGTATGTAATTTTTCCACAAAAATTAGCCTCTGTACCAGATGACTAGAAGGTAGCTAACATAACACCAATGTTTTAATATGTTTCCAGAAGTAATTGTGATTGCTATGGGCTGGAAAAAGTCATTTCAGAACCAAGTAAATTGGTTGAAAATTATAATATAGAACAAAATTATCAACACACATAGCTATGTTGAGAAAACTTCAGCTTCTGTAAAGGAAAATCATTCCTCACAAATGTACTAGCGTTCTTTGAGATCAAGAACATGTTGACAAGGGGGATCCAGAGACAATAGTGTACTTAGATTTTCAGAAAGCCTTTGTCCAGGTCCTCCTCATGGATCTGGTTAAATGATGGAGGGGAGAAGTAGGAATAAATGTCCTGTTTTCAGAAGAGAGAAAGGTAAATAGTAACATGCCTGAGGGGCTGGGACCAATATGTTCAACATATTCCCAAATGATCTGGAAAAAAGGATTAAACAGCGAGGAAGCAAAATTTAAGTCCCAAGCAGACTATAAAGATTTAGAAAATTGGGAGACAAGGCAATAAAATAGCAGATGAAATTCAGTGCTGATCAATGCAAAGTAATAAACATATAAAATGATGGCATCTAAATTTGCAGTTACCACTCAAGAAAGTTCTTGGAATCATTGTAAATACTTCTCTGAAAACATCCACTCAATGTGCAGTGGCAGTGAAAAAAGTCAACAGAACGTTAGGAATCATTAGAAAATGGATAGATAAGACAGAAAATACCATATTGCTGCCATATAAATCTGTTATGCCCACATCTTGAATAATACTGCATGCAGATATGGTCACTGCATCCCAAAAACAGATATATTGGAATTGGCAAAGGTACAGAAAAGGACAACAAAAATGATTAGGCATATGAAACTGCTTCCATATGAGGAGTGATTAACAAGACAGGAAATTTTTGGCTTGGAAAAAAGAGAAGCTTGGGGGGAAGGGGAGGGGAGTATGCTAGAGGTCTAAAAATTATGACGGATGGAGAAAGTAAATAAAGGAAGTGCTATTTACAAATCCTCATAACACAGGGGTCGACAGCCTTTGGCTCTCAGCCCATCATGGTAATCCTCTGGTGGTCTGCGAGATACTTTGCTGATGTTGACCATATGCAAGCACAGCTACCCATAGCCACATTTCAGTGTTACTAGCCAATGGGAGCTGTGGGAAGTAGCATGGTCTACAGAGACGTGCTAGCTGCCACTTCCTGTAGCTTCCATTGGCCAGGAATAGCAATCCATGGCCACTAGGAGCTGTGGTGAAGGGGCAGTGCCTGCAGATATTAAACGTCAGCAAGATGTCTCATGGCCAACCAGTGGATTACCCAGATGGGCTAAGAGCCAAAGATTGTGGACTCCATAGTAACACAGGAACTAGGAGTCACCAAATGATATTAATAGGTGTCAGATTTAAAGCAAACAAAAAGGAAGCATTTCTTCACATAGTGCAAAGTCAACCTGTGGAACTCTCTGCCAAAAGATGTTGTGAAAGCCAAGACTATAACAGGATACAAAACAAGAACTACATAAATTCATGGAGAGTAAATCCATCAATGGCTATTAGTGAAAATGGGCAGGAATAGTATCCTTAGTCACTGTTGGCTAGAAGCTGGGAATGGACAACATAAGATGGACTACTTAGTTTATTTCCTTTGAAACAGCTGACATTGGCTACAGTCAGAAGAAAGATACTGGGCTAGATAGATATTTGGTCTGACCTAGCATAGCCATTCTTAGGTTCTTAACTGCATCTGTTTGTGAGTGATTTGAGAATATATTATCATAGCCACAGATCTTCAAAGCTGTAAGGTGGTCACCAAACCAAAATAGTTCTCAGACTATTTTGCTTCAAAGTGAAAATGAAACATATGGTTTAGTAATTGTTTTTCATTACTGACCAAATTATTTTTCTTACAAACCAATTAATCCTCATATTTCAATAAATCCCTCTGTGTGCATTGACATTATTTTTCAATGCTCAAAAGAATGAGGGCTAGATACAGATTCCAATTATATGGTCATATATGAGGAGCAACTCCTCTGAAATCAGTGGAGTCACTCACACTGATGCAGGTAAGATCTGAATGAAACCTAAAGAACATAAACCCATTTTGAACTCTAATGGCCCATTAGACAGTTAGATCCATCTGTTTAGAATAATCTGCTATTTATGGCTAAAAGAAAGGTTCTGAAATCCATGAAATCAAGAGAACTTGTCAAATATTCAGGGGTCAGCAATCTACTGAGAAAACTATAAGGATGTCAACTTCTGTAATAATCTTGAAGACCGTGGCATATTTGAAAAGTGCTTTGCCAAATAAAAGGATGGCATTCTAAATCATGGCATCTATCAAGAAGAAAGCTGACTGCTTAAAGGGGCCCACTGACACATGAATCTGCAACTATGCAACCTTAATACATAAGAAATGAGAGTGTGGTAACCATCCCAGCTCAAAAAATTTCCCAGACATGCAATGATTTATTTGCCATCAATGCAATGAGTGAAAAGCAATGATAAAGGAGACACCCAAGAAAGGTCATAGGTAAGGGCCCTAATAGTGAAATACAGCTTTCACCACAGTTTAAAAATTAAAGGTATTATCAGAGCTTCAGATATGCTGTATTCCTAAATTTCACGCTGGCAATAAACATTTGCTCTGGTGCCTTGGTTGGAATTTTTTTATCTATGGGACCATCTGAGTAATAGATCTACCCATAAATCAAATGGACAATATCTGTTGAGAGGGATTTTAAAAGCCAAAAGACTGAGGGGCCGATCTTCAGTTGGTTCATACTGAGTGGTGTAGAAACCTTCAAGTCTAAGAAGCTACCGCAGTTTACATTTGCTGAAAACTTGGCCAGGACTCTTCAGAAATGGAAAGCATCTAAAAGCTTCCTTGCCATAAACTATTTGAAGAACTCATAAAGGAGAGTCAGAAAAATAAATGGGAGCAAGATTCTTTCTTGGATCATATGTCAACAGCTGATTTCATTTTAATTGAACAAACTTTATTACTGACGATGATGCAAGAACCAGAAAGAACACAACTTCACTCACATGCCAGATAGTTGTTCTTATTTTAAGCTGCCAGTGGAAAAACTCCCAGCCCACCCCTTTCCTTCTCATCTGAGATGGTTTGATCTGGAGCCATTGAGAAACAAACATGAAATGTTAAGAGGTCACTGATAGAGAGCTAATTTTCCAGCCTGCTTTCTAGTCCTTTTGCACTTTCTGAGCAATGGAAAGGAAGCCGGTATTCACTTTAAATCTCCTGCTTAGAATATTACCTGTGAGAGGTTCCCAGCAGGTATAAAGGTGGTACACTGGAGGAGAGTAAAATCATCCCATAGTTGGGGCTCTCCTTCCAGATGATTCTCTCGCACTGAGAATACCTCTCTGGGGCAGGGAACTCCAGTCATTAGAAAAAAGGCAGGTGTTAATAATGGGGGATTTGATCATTAGAAATATATACAGCTGGATTTTTGACGACTGGGGGAACCATATGGTGATTTGCCTGCCTGGTGCAAAGACTGCGGATCTCTTGAGACATCTAGATAAACTTCTGTGTAGTTCTGGGGAGGAGCTGCTGGTTGTGACGCATGTAGGTACCAATGACATAGGGAGGAGGAGAGAGGTTCTGGGGGCCAAATTTAGGCTGCTAGGAAAGAGATTGAAATCCAGGACCTCTATGGTAGCATTCTCTGAAATGCTTCCAGTTCCATGCAGGGCTGGGAAGGCAGGCAGAACTTCAGTCTCAATGTGTGCATGAGACATTGGTGTAGAGAGGGATTTAGATTTCTTAGGAATTGGGGAAAACTTTTGGGAAAGAGGGAGCCTATATAGGAAGATGGTCTCTAACTAAACCAAAATGGAACCAGATTGCTGGCACTTCACATTAAAAAGGTTGGAGAGCAGATTTTAAACTAAGGGCTTAGGGAAAGCGCACATATGTAAAGAAGCTTGTGGATCAGACAGTAAATAGGAGAGGATGGAAGATAAAGTATGAGTAAGATCAGATGAGAAACAATCAGATGAAAAAAGAGTAACATGAGGAAATGACATACAGATAAATAGTAAAAAATATTTAAGTGCTTATACATGAACGCTAGAAGTCTAAATAATAAGATAGATGAACTAGAGTGCCTCTTATAAAAGGAAGACACTGATATAATAGGCATCACAGAAACTTGGAAGAATGAGGACAATCAATGAGACACAGTCGTACCAGGGTATAAAATATATCATAAGGACAGAATAGGTCATGTTGATGTGGGAGTGGCATTATACATGAAAGAAAATTTGGAATCAAATGAAGTAAAAATCTTAAATGAACCAAAATGTTCCATAGAATCTCTATGGCTAGTAATTCCATGCTATAATAAAAATAATATAGCAGTAAGGATATATTATCAACCAACTGACCAGGAGAGTGATAGTGACTATGAAATGCTAAGGGAGATTAGAGACACTATCGAAACACCCCGTCCCTCCCCCAAACCTCAGAAACAGTGGGGGATTTCAACTATCCCCATACTGACTGGGTACTTGTCACCTCAGGACAGGATGCAGAGATAAAATTTTTTGATACCTTAAACGACTGCTTCTTGGAGCAGCTGGTTCTGGGACCCACAAGAGGAGAGAGAATTCTTGATTTAGTCCTAAGTGGAATGCAGGATCTGGTCCCAGGGGGTAAATATAACTGGAGCGCTTGGAAATAATGACCATAATGTGATACACTTTAATATCCTTGTGGTGGGAAAAATACCTCAATAGCCCAACATTGTGGGATTTAATGTCAGAAAGGGGAACTACACAAATGAGATTAATTAAACAGAAATTTAAAAAGATACAGTGACAAAAGTAAAATCCCTGCAAGCTGCATGGAAACTTTTCAAAGATATTATAAGAGGCCCAACTTAAATGTATACATCAAATTAAAAAAAACACAGTAAGAGAACTGAAACCACATGCCACTATGGCTTAACTAAAAGTAGTAATAAGGTAAAAAAGGGATTGTTTAAAAAGTGGATGTCAAATCTTAGTGAGGAAAATAGAAAGAAACAAACTGTCAAATTAAGTGTAAAAATATAATAAGAAAAGCCAAAAAGGAGTTTGAACAACACCTAGCAAAAAAAAAAAATTGTAATAGCAAAATGTTTTTGTAAGTACATCAGTGGGACCCAAGGAGCACTCAAAGAGGATAAGGTCATTGTGGAGAAACTAAATTAATTATTTGCTTTGGTCTTCACAGCTGAGGGTGTTAAGGATATTCCCAAACCTGAGCCATTCATTTTAGGTAACAAATCTAAGGAATTGTCCCAGACTGAGGTGTCATTAAAGGAGGTTTTAGAACAAATTGATACATTTAACAGCAATGAATCACCAGGACCAGATGGCATTCATCCAAGGATTCTGAAAGAACTCAAATGTGAAATTGTGGAACTATTAATTGTAGCTTGTAACCTACCCTTTAAATCAGCTTCTGTACCTAATGACTGGAAGATAGCTAATGTGGTGCCAATATTTAAAAAGGGCTCTAGAGGTGATCCTGGCAATTACAGACCAGTAAGCCTAATGCCAGTATGGGCCAAATTAGTTGAAACTATAGTAAAGAATAGAATAGTCACACATATAAATGAACATACAGTAAAACTCCAATAGTCTGGCACCGAATTGTCCAGCACTCTCGATAGTCCAGCATCAAAATGCTAAGCACACCTGACGGAACCAGGATGGAACCTGGAACTGTTTAGGTCAGCTGCTCTCACATGGGTTACAGCAGGGAGGGGAGGTGTTTGGCTCTGGGGAAAGGGAAGGGGATTGGGTTATGCACAGCATCCCGGCCAGCTGCTTGAAAAGCCGGCTGCTCAGCACACATGCCCCGGTGCCTGGAGGGAGATGTGCAGCTGTACCGGTGGTTCTGGGGACCCGAGCATAAGGTTGGGGGAGGGGGAATTGGGTTGGGAGTATGCAGTACCTCCTGATACTCTGGCATATCTAATAATCCGGCACCACCTAGGTCCCAAAGGTGCCCGATTATCGGAAGTCTACTGTAGTTTGTTGGGGAATAGTCAACATGGTTTCTGTAAGGGGAAAATCATGCCTTACTAATCTACTAGAATTCTTTGAAGGGGTCAACAAACATGTGGACAAGGGAGATCCAGTGGATATAGTATACTTAGATTTCCAGAAAGCCTTTGACAAAGTCCGTCACCAAAGTAAAGTAAGTTGTCATGGGATAAGAGAGAAGGTCCTCTCATGAATTGATAAATGGTTGAAAGACAGGAAACAAAGGGTAGGAATAAACAGTAAGTTTTCAGAATGCAGAGAGGTAACTAGCGGTGTTCCCCAAGGGTCCGTACTAAGACCAATTCTAATCAACCTATTTTTAAATGATCTAGAGAAAGGAGTAAACCGTGAGGTAGCAAAATTTGCAGATGATACTAAACTGCTCAGGATAGTTAAGACCAAAGCAGACTGTGAAGAGCTTCAAAAAGATCTCACCAAACTAAGTGATTGGGCAACAAAATGGCAAATGCAATTTAATGTTGATACATATAAAGTAATGCACATTAGAAAAATAATCCCAACTGTACACACAATATAATGGGGACAAATTTAGCTACAGCTACTCAAGAGAGATTTTGGAGTCATTGTGGATAGTTCTCTGAAAAGATCTACTCGATGTACAGTGGCAGTCAAAAAAGCAAAAAGAATGTTAGGAACCATTAAAAAAGGGATAGACAATATTTTATTGCCTCTATATAAAACCATGGTACACCCACATCTTGAATACTATGTACAGATGTGGTTGCCTCATCTCAAAAAAGATATATTGGCATTGAAAAAGGTTCAGAAAAGGGCAACAAAAATGATTAGGTGTTTGGAATGAATCTCATATGAAGAGAGATTAAAAAGACTGGGACTTTTCAGCTTAGAAAAGAGAAGACTAAGGTGGGGATATGATACAGGTCTATGAAATCATGACTGGTGTGGAAAAAGTGAATAAGGAAAGGTTATTTACTTGTTCCCATAACATAAGAACTAGGGGTTACCAAATGAAATTAATAGGCAGCAGGTTTAAACCAAACAAAAGGAAGTTTTTCTTCACACAGCGCATGGTCGGCCTGTGGAACTCCTTGCCAGAGAAGGTTGTGAAGAACAGGACTTGAACAGGGTTCAAGAAAGAACTAGCTAAATTCATGGAGGCTAGGTCCATCTATGGATATTAGCCAGGATGGGTATGAATCGTTTCCCTAGTCTACGTCGGTGGCTGGGAACAGGTGATAGGAGAGAGATTGCTTGATAATTCCCTGTTCTGTTCGCTCCCTCTGGTATTGGCCACTATTGGAAGACAGGATACTGGGCTAGATGGTCCTTTGGTCGGAGCTAGTATGGCCATTCTTACAGCATGCTCCTATGCCTTCTTTCTCTGTGACCATCAGGTTCCAATACCAGCTGGTAGTAATTAGAGCAGCCATAGGCCACTGTAACTTTTCTTGGAGCTGGTGCAGCAGTAGAGAATCGGGGATACTGAGAACCCTCCGAGCACAGCAGAAAAGTAAAATTAATAAAGCTAGTTGATACAGTGACTAATTCCCACATAAGTAAGTTCAAACTGACATTCCAGTACCCAGATACTGTACTTGTTCCTAAATGGTATTAGACATGCTCTTAAAAGGCCTGTGTGGAAATTGAGCTTGCAATTTGCTAAGACAACAAAAAATGCATTCATTTTGTATGGAATTAGCTTATATCATTGGACACAGCTGACTATAACTAGCCATTTTAGGCCTACCACTCCACATGTGCAATTAGGAATGTAAAATCCTGTCTAATTGATTACCCAGTTAAACATCTTGTTTAACCACTGAAAGGGCAAGGTAGGCAGGTTTGGGGGGGGGGGGGTCACTCAAGCCCAGCTGGAGCAGCTCCCCTGCCTGCTGCTGGGCTAGAGCAGTCCCTCTCCCTGCCACAGGAAGGAGTGTTCCAGGGCACCCCACAGGCAGGAGCTGCTCTGGCATCCTGCTGAGAGCAGCCACTGCCTGGGGGATGCCCAGGCCCACTGTGGACAGAGGCTTCTCCAAAGCCAGCCTCCCCTTAGGGCTGGAGCAGTATGTGTAGTACTATTAATTTAGTCTCAGAGGGTAGCCATGTTAGTCCGTACCTTTAAAAACAATGAGAAGTCCTGTGATACCTTAGAGACTAACAAATATATGTAATATCATGAGCTTTCATGGGTAAAACCATGAAAGTTCATGATACTATATATATTTGTTTATCTCTAAGGTGCCACAGGACTACTTACTATACATTTAGTTATGTTTTGAGTATTACTGGAAATTAGGCTGTATAGATTAGTATAGTAATGGAAAATAAACCCAATACTCCTATTAGAGTGGTGCCTGTTGACTAATATTCAGTCCTATCTTGGCTCCATGCATTGGTATTTGGACACCACCACCACCTGTCAAGTGTCTGATGCATATACAAAACAGTCATCAATATGAAAAGAAAAAGAGAATTGGTTATAAATCTGACATTATTAGGCCAGAATCATGGAAACACCTTTGATTTCAGGGTGAAGTAACACCAAACCTTCTAAACACAGAACACACCTAAGCAAGAGAGACAGCTGTGAATGATTTGCTCTACCCTGACCATAAAACTCAACATGATGTGCCAAGAATCTGAATTATGAAGTCAGGGGCAGAGGTGATAGGGGAAAGAAGCAGACTTCAAGTAATGAAGTGTCACCCACAAAAGAGGGGGGAAATAGCAGAAAAACTATGGTTCTCTCAACTCAGAGATAATTTTTAGTAACCTAGGATGACAATTAGGGCATGACCACAATACAAAACCATATGTTTTTTCTTGGTTCAGCATTTCAAAATGAAACCCATTTTCAAGTAGAAAGCATCCTTCTGAAACAAAATAGTTTTTCTTCATTTAAAAAATTCTGTACTTTTGCATTTTATCTAAAACACATTCTCGCAAATGAAACAACATCTGCCACTCGATGAAAATTAGCCCAGTTATAAAGATACTAGTTTCCCCTCCTGTTATTCCTAAAAACAGCCATAAAAGGTTCAGGTTGCAATATTTGGGGAATGAGGAAGAATGTTGTGCACAATTTGTTAAGAATACAAATTGGATTTTTAAAAAGAATTTTGTTTTGTCTTTGCATGTCGTACTGAAATCATGGATTTGGTAGTTTGATGATCCTAAAATTTAAAAAAAAAAAATCTCCATTTTGGCTCCCATGCTGGACTAACCAGGAGAATCATTTTAAGACCAACTGATTTTATTGTCTCTATACAATTGCTTAGGCAATGAAGCAGAAGAGCGCTGCTGAGAAAGCATGGCAGGAATCTACCCACAAAGAAATTAAAGTGAACTGAATTCCGTCATGTTGGGATATGGGAATTAAGGAGGAGGAAAACAATGCTAGAGTACACAACATCATGGAATTTTCTGTGTTGTATGTATTACTATAGTGACAAGAGATGCTAGTCAAGATCAGGGCTTCATGGTCCCAGGAGATATACAAACAAATGGTAACAGGCCCAGGCCCTGAAGAATTTATAACCAGTTCAACCAGCTGGGGGAAGGGAGCAGGGCAAAGGGTGCAATTGCCCTTGGGCCCATTGATTCAAAAGAGTCTCAAGCCCTGGGCTATTTAAATTGCTGCCAGAGCACCCTGTGGCATGCTCCAGGCAGTGCTAAGGTCTAAGGGTGGGGCAGCGAGAGCACAGTGTAGCTTCCTTCAACTCCCCTTGGCTGCAAAGGACGAAACGGAGCCAATGTGAGCTGCGAGGCTCTGTGGCTGCGGCACCAGTAAATAAACAGGGGCGGCCAGTTAATGTGTTTCTGAGGGTATGTCTACATTGCATTCCTCCTTCGAGAGAGGAATGCAAGTGCAGA
>CM057845.1:15379847-15393582 GCA_030068395.1 Apalone spinifera
TGATCCTGTGGCGAAGTGTCTGAGACGTCTGTCCAATGTACAAAGTGCTACATAGTCCTGTATTTTGTTTCAACTGTAACTGAAGACTCCCATCTCCATGTGCTCCTGTGTGCTCATTGTTTGTGTCTGAATACATAGGATTCCAAATTGCGTGTCCATCTGTTGTGTCCAAAGTCATGTCCCAACAATAATAAAACATATTGAAGGGTATTATCAACCACTTAGACTCATTTAAATTGTATATAATAAACTGTTGTCATGAAAGAGATGGAAGGGTGTATTTGAGGAGATGAAATTTACAAAACCAGCTCTGAATATGAATGCAAAGGCAGTCAATGAAAGCAATTTTATGTTGCTTATTTTAAACATATGCAATGAATTTTCTGAGCTGAGGATGTGTGCTAACAGGCTTTTATATGTCTACAAAGAGAAAGAAATACATCTGATCCATAATGTACATATTATAAATAGCATGATACAGACATAAGGATTACAAACACAGTGCTGCTGTTAAAAGCCAGATTTTCACTGAGATGATTTTATTGCATCAATAAATTCATTCCACTTTGTCCTTTTATACTGGACCACACAGATCCTAATTCTTTAGCTACAAATTAATTATTATTTCTCTAAACCTCATCTAAGCTGACACTATGTTCTCTACATTTCAATAACAGCATTTGAATTTTAGATGCACAGAGTTTGGGATGGGGCAATAGTACATAGTGTACACATTGGAGTTGTTTATCACTTGGAACAATGTACAGTAAACATTTATTTGAATGTAAACATTACAGTTAGTTACTAGAATAGTGTTGCTGCTCCACCAGAACATATAATGGGAGTTGGAGCTGATCACATCTATGCAGCCAGTTCTTCAAGGTGAGAAGCCTTCAGATCTCGTTTACATGGAATAGACAGTTGTGGACATTCAACACATTGCAGCAGGGGCTCAGCAATTAGTAGCAAGATGCTTTTGGGGAAGAGTAGGCAGCTAAGTGCCATTGAAAAGCAACAGCAGCTGGATGCTTTTGAAAATATCTCTGTATATCAGCAGCCCCTGTTCAATTCAGGTCAACATTAACTGGCCCACTGAGGGATGCTACATCACATTCACTAGAACCTCAAACCCTACAATTTAACCTCTATTTTCCTACATTTCGGGAGGCTGAGCTCAGGGCTCTGGCATCAGTGTCTCTCCTCCCCCCATTATCCACACAAGGTCATTACTGTCACACAGCTGCTCAACAGCCATAATGGGTCAGACTTCCATCTTGCCCGGTGTCCTGTCTTCTGACAGTGCCCAAGGCCATAAACCCCAGAGGGAATGACCAGAACAGGCCATCAAGTGACACTGCCCCTATCACCCAGACTTCTGGCAAACAGAGGCCTGAGACACTGTCCCTTAAAGAAATGAGTTATTGTTCTCATTTCTCTTTTTAGTGTACACTTGTCCACAGTACAGTAACCCTCCCTGACAGCCTTTGCAAAGATGCAAAGGCTTGGACAAGTTTGTAGACTTAAAAAGCTCGGTGCTGTGAGAAAATTAGCTCTGAGCATGATCGAGTGGTACCAGTTCAGTGGAAATATAAAGAAGCT
This sequence comes from Apalone spinifera, assembly GCA_030068395.1. Classification (NCBI taxonomy): domain Eukaryota; kingdom Metazoa; phylum Chordata; order Testudines; family Trionychidae; genus Apalone; species Apalone spinifera. The sequence continues at coordinate 15,381,447 of CM057845.1, forward strand.
AACTCTTTAAGACTGTCATGTTTTTGCATCTCATGTTCATGGTACATGGGCTGTACAGTACAAGGGAAGCCACAAGTCTTTGCATAAGACAACCATGTCAATGTCTAGTCTTTCATGAACACAAACCCAATCCAACTCCTATTAACAAGGAGGGAAAGACTCCCAAGAACTTTAATGGGAACCAAATTGGCCCTTAAACTAACAAAAGAAAAAGTAATGAGAATTGAGCATTTGGAACCAACATCCTGAGAAATTACAGAGAGGGCATAGCATGCAAACTTAAACAGACCAATGTAGAAATAGCCACATAAGTGTTGAAATTCTTGAAGGTGGGAAAGCTACCAGGATTCACATTTTGTCCAATCAATGCTCATCAACCTAAAAGGCTTGCCAATACGAATTTTCTTAACGCTTGCTTCAATCTTTCTCATTGAGAGACCTACACCTGCCTTTGGGGCAAGTCAGCATATGAATAAAACTCATACAGACCTTTGAAAGCAAGATAAATAGAAGACTGATAGAGTGAAAGACATTCCCACAAGCAATGTGGTACTGCCTTTCCTCAGACAAAGGGTTCTGCCAGACAGTGACATCTATTCAAACCACAAAATCATTACACATCCCTGTTTGTCATGCTTTTCTGAATTATGTTTATAGTAGTCTTCTTTTTTGTGTCTCTGGTCACATTCTTTAATTAAGCACTGATGTTCCATTCCAAATAGCACAGAGGGCATAAAAGAACTGAACTAAAGGGATTACACATGGCTGAAATCACCACTTCATATATTTTAAAGCATATTCATAATACATGATAAAAATGTCAACTATTTTCATAATAGTACAATAATTTAACTCTTTAAATAATACAGACTATGGCCCATGTCAGCCTTATCTTGGTCTAATCATCATGACACTAGAATGGGAGTCAGGAGTTCATGAGCTTTTTTCTGACTCTGCTACTGTATGAGTAGGGCAGAGTCACTGCTTTGTGACCTAGGGCAGATCACTTCGCCTTTCTGTGCCTTTGTTTTCTCTCCCATCCTTTGGCCCTCTGGTCAATTTAGATTCCACACTTTTCAGGGTAGGGACTATCTTTCAATATGCATTTGTAGAGTGTACAGCACAATGGGTATAGCAGGTCCTCTGGGTGCTACTGAATCAAAAATATTAAAATAAATATAATAAAAATTTGGTGCATCAGGGATGCAACAGAACATGTCTATGCAGATCTGATTGTAGGAGTGTAGTTAAATTCCATAAACAGGGCCAGATCCTAAGAGGACTAGAAGAGCCTCAGCTCACATTGAAGTCAAGGGACTTTGAAGGGACTTGGTTTCTTGTGAAGCTGGTCCTTTAATTCTGCAAAAGAATAGCTAAACAACACACCCCAGTTTATGTTCTCGGAGAGGTTCTGTGATAATTTGGGACCTTCTCAGGAAATCCAATATTTTGTTTAAAATATGCTATGTATGACAGTACTTGAATTGCTTTAAATACCTTTAAATTCCATTTTCTGCTTCCTCTTCATAACTACATCACTAGAGATATTTGAATCTGCACTTCCTTTCAAATGTACGTGACCTTGCTGCTTAATTGGTCCCAGTTTCATATCTACACATTTGCATAATTTATTTTGCTCACATCAATCTTACTGTCACAAAAAATACGTAGCTTTTATCATAAGATTAAATCTCCATTCTCCAGGATCAATGTTTTTGTAACCTTGTATGTAATGATGCCTTCTACTTATATGTGATATCCATCAGGAGATTATCCTGATTTCCTTGAAAAAGGAGTTTGAAATGCTCTCCTTTTATTTTTATATGTGAAAAATGGTGACACCTTTTTCAAGGGCTGAGGGAGAAATGTTGTGTGTATAAGATAAAGCCCCTAATATCAGGATGATTCCAATAATATCGGTACATCACTCTATGTTCAATATAAGCTCTATAAACTAGTAAAGTGTTGTGTTAATAAAAAAAATGTCACGGTGAAAGGCGATGGGAGAATATGAAACACTCAAAAGGACAAGGTCAAAGAAACACCCTCCTGTATTAAAACCTTCATATGAAACCTGTGTTATAATAATTTAGAACTGTGTGGCCTTGATATGGATAAAATAATTGATTCCAGTAAATCTAAAGAAACCGCTGGTCTTGCTAGTTCTGTCAATACATGTGGAATTTGCTCCCTAGCTCAGGGCTACTCAACTTTGGAGACCCCGGGGGCCACAATGATACAGCACATGCCGAGGACCGCAACTTAAGTGTGGTTACATATACATGCAAATATATATGCAAATAGCTGCTTTCAAACTAAGGCAGTGTGATGGCTCTATAATGGCAACTTTTGTATTTGTGTTTTCTATCTTACGTCACAAGTAAAAGACTCATGGTTTTAACACAGTGGTTTTCAAATGGTGAGGTGTACCATCTCAGAGGGCATGGAGGAAAATACAGGGAAGCACAATGCTCAAGGCATTTTTTTACATTTTAAAATTATTGTAACATAACAAGAGCACAGTCTTAACAATTATACTCATTGAAATAGTATGAGTAAATGTTTTGCAACTGATTCAACCAGAAAGGACTTTTTTGGCCAAAACAAGGCTGTATATGCAGTAAACAGTAGTATGTTAAATGTATTTAATTATAAAGCAGTGATCATTTCTATAGCAACAACTAACATGCTTGACATCCAGTTTAGTATAGCATATCCTGCTATTACAACAAGGAATTATATAGTACTTAATCTGCTAGTGAGTTTGATATTTTTTCACGTCATTACATGGTGGAAAATGGATTGGTGCCTTTTGTCAAAAGATGGTAGTGTTTAAAAAAAAAGGGCAGGAGCTGAAATGGCAAAACAGAGTAAAAATATCTGCACTTGTAAGAAAATATGACGACATATATTTGGATTTTGGTTTCTCTTTCATTACAGTTAACAGAGAAATTAGACCTTGAAGTGTAATGTATACATTTACTTTAGCAAATGATAGCCTGAAGCCAACAAAATGAATACGCCCTTTAGAAATGAAACATGGCGATCTGACAAGAAAGAACAGAGTTTTTTTTAATGAAAGCTACAAGAAATTAACAAACACACTGAAAAATATATCATCCAACCCTGCATGCCTTTAAATCATCATATCAAGTTACAAACCGCAGTGCCTAAAATAAAAAGCCTTATACAACTAAGAAAAAAATGTTTATCCCAACTGCAGTTGACATTTGCAGGACAATGGTTGGTGACAGCACAGCAGAGAAATTAAAAACCACATCGCTATCAGACAACATGGTCAGCTGCCAAATCTCTGACATATCAGAAAACTATCATTGTACAGCTGATCTCTCAGTTGTCATCCAGTTAAATGGAATGTAGTTGGATGAAGCAACGAATATCTCAAAAGCTCATTTAATTACTCATGTTGGGTACTCTTAGAAAACATCAGTACTGGAAGATTTTATGTTCTGCAAGACAGTTGAAATGCCTGCAACCAGATCTGAACTGGTTAATATTTTCAACAAATTCCTAACGTCTCGTGAGTTCAAGTGGGATGCCTGTGTCGGAATCTTCACTGTGGAGGCTCTTCTGTGTCTAGAGGGTTTCAAATTGCTCCACATACATCATTGTATGATACAGCACAAAGACCTTGCAACTCGTCACATGGATCAGGAAATTACTGATGTTCAGAATTCTGCTATTAAAAAAGTACTTTATCAAGCTGCAGCCCACAAGGGCACAACTCTTTGCAATGTTGTGTGCAGAAATCGGTGTGGAGCACAGTACTTTGTTGCTTCACGTGGAAGTCATGTGGCTATTGAGGGAAAGTGATGCAATATGTTTATGAGCTGGGAAACAAAATTTGACTTTCTCTAGTGGATTATAGTATCAGCAAAGCAGCCACTATGTGATCCCCAACGGGTGTGCTTTTGGCTTACCTTGCTGATATTTTTGATAAACTGACTTTTCTAAATGTCTCACTGAGAGGAGCAGGAAGCTTTTTTTTTTTTTGTCCTACACAACAAGATATTTTCATTCAGGAGACAGCTAAATCTCTGGAAAACAAAGAATGAAACTGGTGTAAGCGTTCCACTCCTGTGGTTAACTGATATTACTCATGAAACAGAATATGAATTACTGAGTGTTTGTGGAGCCAGTGTGAGCTTAAAAGGCAGAAGGTGAATAAAAAGCATACCAAATCTATTATTTTTAAATAATGTCATGAGTTTAAAGCGAAAGTCTTGATTTTTGGTGAGCATGACTCATGATTTTTGAACAGTTGGGGTTGGCAATACTGCTCTATTGTTTTGAAGGAAATACACCCCTAAATGCCTGAATTATCCAACCTTGTGTAGCTGAGGTAGTGACCTCGTTCTGTCTCTCAAATGACATTTGGGAGAAACTAATTGAATGTCAGAGTGATAGGACACCGGACATTCAATTTTAAAAATCGCTCTTCGGGGAATTTTTGAGTGAAACAGGTGGAATTTCTAGTTGAAAGATGGTTTAGAATATCCACCTTTGTCAAAGTGTGTGATCAAAACTCTTTAACTAGATGATTCAACTTATATGTTTGAGATTAGATTCTCTGCACTCTTTCTTGCCTTTTCAATCAGACTGGGCATTGTCTTAACGACCTCACAACATGCATCCTGCTTCAAAGAGACTTTAACACAACACTACAAAGGGAAGCCTCTGAACTGTCATCATGCTTACATTTGACACTTTACGAATGGGCCTCAACAAAGATGCTAATTATCTTATCCATTACAAAGATAGCTTCCCCGATTATTACCCCTAATATCATTATTTCATAGACACTAACCTTCCCCCCTCATTTCCCCTCTGTTCTAAATCTGATTTGTCAATTTTATATGTGTTCACTTTTTTTGATTGTATTCCTTTGGTATATATGGTCATGCCAATTTTCTTCCACAATTTGATCTGAGGAAGTGGGTCTGGCCCATGAAAGCTCATCACCTAATAAACCATCTTGTTAGTCTTAAAGTGCTGCACAGTCCTGTCTTTTGTTTCCTCATAAACAGTAAGAGCAAGAACCATCAAATTTATAATACAGCGTCCTCTTATCATAACTTGAAGCAAGGTAAGGGTTTGGTTGTGCCAGGAAAATGGGATGTATCTGGAATGGGATGTTTTCTCCTAAAGCAAACAGAAAAGTTCTAGAATCACCAGACATGTGAAAGTGGCTGGCTTGGGGCACCCTCTCCCATCTGGGACTGCCCCATCCCCAAGCCTCCCACCCCTCAGGTTCCCCCCCCCCCCCCAATTTGTACAGGAACATTGCCTGCTGTTCTCCTTCTGCGGGGAATGAGGGGGAAGTGCACCTTTGTTGCATTCCTCACTGTGGCTGAGGATCACAGGGGGCAGATGAACCTGGACCTGCCCCAGCTGGGGGACATGCCCTCTTCCCCCAACTGTGCCCACTAGCACTGCAGTGGCCATGGAGAGGTGCTTCTCTCCTAGCTCCAACTTGCTTTGATGAGAGAGGGCTGGAGTAGGCCCATGTTGGAAACTAGCAACAACTTTCAGCTTTGTCTAGTGCTTCTACAAATTGTAGAAGGGAAAACTCAAGCCACAACCTATAAACACTTTAATGTTTCTTCTGGATTAACATAATGTTGCTTATGCTACGTGTGATTAAAGAATGGTACAGTACTCTGTGATATATATAGCTCTACAGTAATATTTTATCTCTACATTTTCAGAATTTTACAAACCTGTGCTAATTGTGAAATGATCCTGCTGAGTGAAACACTGAGACAATACTTGACAATATTTGCATCTTTTCTTTTCTTATTAGTTTTGGGATTATTTTGGTATGATTTTGTTTCCTAAGAGAGAAATAAAGTGATCGGTTCACCCCTGAAATAGTCCATCTAAGGATAGTTTAAATGTCAAATGTTTTTTCTATTGTTAGGCCAATTTATAACTATTTGTCTTTAGAGCCAAGGTTTAGTTAGCACAGAAATGTCAAACTAAAGCTTTCATTCCTTAAGTGCTTTCCTTTATCTGCGAAAGACTGAAAAATGGCTTTTCAGCTGGCACCAGTGGCTTTGGGAAGTGCTACACAGCACATTTTTGTAAACTGCTTATACAATGTGTATTGGCCTCGCTGAAGCAATTAAAGAAGACCACACAAATGGGTTGATCATTTTTCTTCACATTAACAGACTAAGTTCAGAATGGCAGCAGCTAACCTTATGGGAACCCAAGCTAATGAATGATGTTTCATGGAAAACTTTTCAACATTAAAGAGGAGTCTTGCTTATGGAGGGAACTTTAGAAGGTGAAGACCCCAAGTCCCATTGAAAGTCAATGGAATTTGTGCTCTTAAATCCATAAGATATTTTTCAAAAATCTGACCAATAGCCTCAATGTCTTTCCTTAAGACACATCCAGTATCAACAAGCTATGTACGTGGATGTTCCATGGGGAGAGAATTCTCAATCCCACTGGTGATGAAGAGGCCAATAACACAAAGCATCTCATAGCCTCTGTACATGTTTGTGCAGTAGTTGCAGATCAGTTTCCCCACCCCTCTTGTAGAAGAGTTAGGGAGATATGCATGTTAAAATGAGTAACTGTGGAGTACTGCTCTGCTGGCCAATAAGAAGTGTATATTTTCACAGGCACTTGTAGAACTTCGGAGACTTCTGTAGCCTACACATGTGAGAGAGGATTTGGCCTACTTATGCATATATGTGAAGTCGTTTTAGTCCTTCTTTTTTATTCTCTGATGGTACGTCTACACTGCACGGCTATTTCGAAATAAATTATTTCGGAATAGTTATTCCAAAATAGCTTATTTCAAAATAGCACGTCTACACTGCAGGGACGCCTCAAAATCAGTCCGAGGTAGGCTTCCCTAACGTAAATGTGATATCTCATTTTAGAGCCCCAGGAGGCACTGGGGAGGAATAACTTAGATTGGCCCTTGTGAAGGTCTATTTCAAAATAGCAGTGGAGCATCTACACACGCCTTATTTCAAAATAGGTATTCTGGAATAGGCTTTATTCTTCATAGAATGAGGCTTACAGATTTCAGAATAAGCTGGCCGTTATTTTGAAATTATTTCAAAATAACAAAATGGCTGTGTAGATGCTCACTTTTTTATTTTTAAATAATGCTAGTTATATCGAAATAACATTGCAGTGTAGATACACCCTGAGATACTTTGAGAAAGGTGATCTTTGTTTTGTTCTCTATCTTTTGTTCTCTGTTTACACAGCATCATACCCTAATACCCTGGTGGAAAAGGCCCATTGTTCCATCTGCAAGTGGTGGGGTTGGACAGGCTTAATCTTAGACTACGAAGAACTAAAAGGTAGCACTGTCAAAAAAGTAAGTGGGACAGGTTTCCTTTGGAATATTTGTGTTTGGACAAAATCAAAATGTTTTATAGGAATGTATCAAATTTGACTTCGTTTCAAACAAAAAAGTTGTAAAATTGTTCAAAATGAGAATAGAGTATTTTGTTTTGTTCTGATTTTTTAAATTTCATCTTAGTTTTTATAATATGTATACTTGTAATATTACATTTATCATGTATGTATTTAATACCATTCTGAAGAAAAATGTTTTGCTATGGATGCTTTGATGTTTCAAAATACAAAATTTCAGAATTTCCATTTGGCTAGATATTTAGAGATTTCTACTTTTATATAAATCCAAGACAAAAAGCTAAATTTCAGAAGCTCAGAATATTTAACAATATAGAAATTCTGTATTCTGACTCACTCTAATCTCAAATACTCTGGTGTTACCACATGTATGGCAAACTAGATGACTTAACTAGGCAATTATGATTTTTGGTTTGTTACAGTGGCTGTTTGTATTCATGCCCACTGCTGCTTACATTAATTTTTGTTTTTCTGAGGACTGGATGTTGCGTTACACGTTGACTTCTGGATACTATTTCTGTGATAAATTTCAGTGCAGCTTAGCTTTTTCCACACATTTATTGCTCCATATTCATGAAGTTGTGTGCATTTGCCAAGACTGAATAAGAGGGAAATCCCTTACTACTAGTGCCCTATTCTACCCTCTTGTAAGAAGGGACATCCCAGATCATGCTTTTGCAGGCTTTACACCCTCAGCACCTTGGATTCAGAAATACACCACTTGCATCCAGAATCTTCCAACACTATCCCCTTTCTCTAGGGTTCTAACATGATTTAACCAGCTAAAACCTGTGTCACCCCTTTTTTCTCCATAATTTTATCACTGAGTTTAGAGAGTTAAACAGGTTGTAGATTCTCCTGAAACAACACAGAGCTCCTGTCCTCAAGAGCTCAGTCCTGATAGCGTTTGATCAGGGCCAGATGTTTGATAGGCAATCAAATGCCTACATAGGCTCTTTCCTTTTAAATTACTTTGCCATTTGTTGCCTAGGGGCATGGCAGAAATAGTTTAGGCACCATTGCCTTAAAGGGACTGTCAACCCCATGACAGCCCTGCATTGACTTTCGTTAGTCTGCATGCAATATGGGAGCTATTTATTTATGGTTCTTATTTTGTGCCCATCATTGTAGTATCTCTGGGACAAGCATCTGAGTGTCATATTTTCCCTCTTGAAAATAGTCTGACTTTGTGTGTGTGTATATGTGTGTTAATTCATTATAAAGGTTTGGGAGTGTTGGTGAGTAAGGGCTTGTTTATGATAGAAAATTGTACTACTTGAGATCTAGTAATATAGACAAAGCTAAACAAGCCCTCTACTATGGACAGTCATAGAAGCATAAAGATCCTTTATGCCAGAATAGCAATTTCAGTCTAGAGAGGGAACTAAGGGTCCATCTACACTGCACCATTTTTCTGGAATAACAGTCATTATTCTGGAAGAAAAATACTAGCATCTACACTGCAATTGTGTTGTTTCAAAAGAAAATCAAAATAACGGAGGGCTTTTTCTGATGTTGGTAGACCTCATTCCACAAGGAATGCTTTTCAGAAGAGGGATGTTTGGATGTTCCACTGCTGCTATGTCAAAATAGCTTTTTACCAGAGCCATTCTAAGTTATTCCTCCCCAGTGCCTCCTAGGGCTCTAAATCGAGATAGCACATCCACATTCGGGGAGCCTGTTTAGGAGTAATTTTGAGGCTTCCCTGTAGTGTGGACGGTCTATTTCTAAATAAGTTATTCCGGAAGATATCTGCCAGAATTGCTTTTTCCGAAATAAACTTGCAATGTAGACGTACCCTAAGGGTGTGTCTAGACTACATGGCTCCATTGACAGAGCCATGTAGAAGAGGCAGGATGACAAAGGGAAATGAAGCAGTGATTTAAATAATCGCCGCTTCATTTAAATCAAAATGGCCGCCGCGCTGTGCCAATCAGCTGTTTGTCGGCACAGCGCAGCAGTCTAAACAGGAATCTGCCGATCTCAGAACCCTTCATCGGCAGATCCTTTATGCCGAGGATTACAGGATCTGCCGATGAAGGGTACTGAGGTTGGCAGATCCCCGTCTAGACTGCCACGCTGTGCCGACAAACAGCTGATCGGCACAGCGCGGCGGCCATTTTGATTTAAATGAAGCAGCAATTATTTAAATTGGCGCTTCATTTCCCTTTTTCGAGTAAACTATTCTACATGGCTCCGTCGATGGAGCCATATAGTTTAGACGTACCCTAAGTGTAAGGCATTTTTGCAAAGATATAACTGTGTCCACCCTAGAAATTGTGCCAGGGCAGCTATTTATTTAAAATAGATAAATAAATTCATTCCTACCCCAAATAGTTACAAAAGTAGAAAGAAAGTATAGATGCTCAAGTGTGGCCCTGGGTTCAATTCTCTTCCCCTCACCTCATCAATGTCTTCCAAATTACCAATGAAAGTGGTAGCGTCACCATCATTAAATGTCTTCAAATGAAACTAGATGTCTTTCTTGGTCCAAAGCTCACTATTGTGTTCTACAAGAGGCCTGTGATTTGTAGGGAAGTCATATTTAATGATTTGACAATCTCTTCTGGACTCAGTATCTACAAATCTATGAAAAACTAAGTGTAGAACATTGAGCAGCTGCTGATATTGTTATGTGTATCTTGCATGTTCTCCAGAACTAACACTGATTAGTACAATGGGAGGAGTTCAAACAACCAAAGGGGATAGGCCAGGGCAGGATATTAGGCCTACAGGGCAGGGGGTGGGTGGGTTAGTGATGAAGTCTCAAGGGCCTTTTGCAGGATCTCAGCTTATTGGGAGGTCAGGGAGGCAGAGACCTCAGAGAAAGACCCTGACAACAGCCAGTCAGGAAGGGCAAAAGCAATCTCAGAGAAGCCCATGATCATTCTGCCCCCTCCCTGATGTGTTCCTATCATCCAGAGGGCTCCCCACTGCCAGACTGGGAGCAGTGTGGACCCCCAGCCTCTGTAGCACCAGGGAAGCCTTCAGGCCTGGGTAAGCTGCAGGGAGTGGCAGTGAAGGAAGCAATACATGGGGGTGGGTGGGAAAGTAGTAAATCTCATAGAAGGAGCACCATGGGGCAGGGTGGGGAGCAGGAGGAAAGCCCCAAGGCCCCAGCAGGAGGGAATCCTTGGAGGGAAAGGGAAGGAAGGCCCAGACCCCTGGGTGGAGCTGCATGAGCGGAGAGGAAGGGAAGACCCAGGTCCCTGGCTAGAGCCATACAGAGGGGGAAGAGCAGGAAGCTCTAGGCCCCTGGCATGAGATGCGCAGGCAGGGGAGGGAGAGCAGCACCAGGCCCCTGGGAGGAGTTGAGGGCAGGGCAGGAAGCTCCATACCCAAGCAGAAGCTGCACAGAGTGGGAAGGAAGAAAGCCCCAGACCTTGGCAGGAGCCTCACAAGCAGGGAGGGTGGGAAGTACCTGGACCCTGGGAGAAGGTGGGAGGGGCCTTAGTTGTGTAGGACCCATAATTTGTAAGGACGGCCCTGCACTGTTGTCATGGGGGCCAGCACAGGAGTAGGGCATCCATGATCAATACCAGCATGGGAACCTTTTCCATGGATGGTGAACAGCAACATTCTGAGCTTCTCCCCCTGACAGACACTGTCTGATGAGGTGCGGCCCACCCACCTTGGGCACACTCTGCAGTATAACTGTCCCTCCTTGCAGCCCCTCCCTCTCCATATTATGGAAAACAATCCCTTTCCGGGCACTTCCCAGTTTTGTGGCACAACCAAACCCTGACATTGCTTTAAGTTAGGATAAGAAGAAACTGCATACCAAATATTGTGGTCCTAGCTCTTACTGTTTAGGAGTTCTTGAACAAACGGACTCATGGACGGATACACAGATGACATACAAACTCTCTCAAATATATAATAGATATCTATTCCAGTACAGGGAGGGAAAAACACATCAGTGTAAGGCATGTTTGTAAACATATAACGGGATCCAGACTAGACATTGTGACAGGGCAACTATCTGGGAAGGAAGGAAGGGGGGAAGGAAGGAAAGAATGCATTCCTACCCAAAATAGTTATATAAGTACAAAGAACTATGTGTGGAACAGGCCTTTAAATGTTAGGAATCACCACAATAAAGGCTGTTTGTGCAAATTTTGTGCAGTTCAATTGTGCACATGTACTACAATACAGATGCACAAGTGAGGCACGGGGGGCAATTCCTTTCCTCTCACTGCATCAATTTCCTCCAAACTACCAAGCAAAGTGTGGTTTCCTTGTAATTTGATGTCTTTGAATAAAACAAGGTATCTCTGGAGTATACTTCTATGCTGTAGAGGGGTCCTGTGATATGTAGGGGAGTTAGCTTTAATGATCTAAAATTCTCTTCTGGCCTTAAGGTCTATAAATCTATGAAGAACTGAGAATAGCACATCGAGCAGCCTCTGATATTTTCATGTGCAACCTGCTTTTTCTCCAGAACTTACACTAAGTGAGTGGGGTAGTGTAAGGGGGTCTTCGCAGGACCCCTGGGGTCCGATAGTCTCGATCCCCCAACCCTAGTGCTCCCTTCACCCGTCCAGTCTCCCGACAATGTCTCAGGCGGTCTCTCTTGGCCTCCCGGTTTCCTCCGTGGACGACCGGCAAGCAATCTCCCTGAACAGGAAGAGGAGGGGTCCGGCTCACCCCCTCTCACGGACCCCAGCCCAGGGCCCTAAGGACTCAAACAGCCTCAGCGTTCGGTCCGGCT
>CM057845.1:15393682-15429022 GCA_030068395.1 Apalone spinifera
TGGTGACGTCACGGGCCTTCGGCGTCCCCCGGCAGCCCCAATCGCGCCGCGCTGCGAGCAGCCCGGGAGCACCCAGCACAACGCCGGTATGCCACCGCCGGGGCCGCCCGGCCCCCCGGCTGTGGTTCACACGCTTCCGGTGGGCGAGCTGCAAGCAACGTGGCCGCCAGCGGGACCGGAGTGCAGGGCGCCTCTGCCCCGTCATAGGTAGTACAAGAGGAGCTGCACAAACAGCCAAAGGGTCTGACCGGAGACAGGATATTAGCCCAACAGGGCAGTGTGTGTGTGTGTGTGTGTGTGTGTGTGTGTGTGTGTGTGTGTGTGTGAGTGACATTACAAGGGCCTTTTGCAGGATCTCAACTTATTGATCAAAAGAAGTTTGGGAGACAATTGCCTCCTGCTTATTGTATCAATTTCCTCCTAACTACCAAGGAAACTGGCGGATTCTCTGTCCTTTGATATTTTTGTGTAAAATTAAATGCCTTTCTGGAGCATGCTTCAGTCCAAAACAAGCTACTTTGCTATACAGCAGTAGTAAGGAACCTAAGTTCCAGGGGTCGGATGTGGCCCCTGGGCTGCCTGGATCTGGCCCCTGAGGGTTAGGGTCTCTCCCAACATTGGGGAGCCCACACTGGCACTCCAGCCCCTTTTCTGCCTCCCCGCAGCCCCTGTCTGATTTTATGTGGGTCAGTGGTCCTCGGCCCGAAAAAGGTTCCCCACCCTTGCTATACAGAATGCCTGTGCTACATAGAGGAGTCAGATTTAGTAAACTGCCTCATCTGACCTTAAAGTCTACAAATCTATGAAAAACTGAGTGTGGCATATTGAGCAGATGCTGATATTGTCATGTGTAGAACGAACACTGAATGAGTGGGGTAAAACAAGGGGTGCAGCTCAAACAGTGAAAAGGTCTCACCGGGGCAGGATATTAACCTACAGGGCGGTGGGGGGGGGGGGGGGGGGGGGGGGGGAGGGAGGAGAAGGGGGTGCCAGTGATATCACAAGGGCCTTTTGCAGGACCTCAACTTATTGGTCAAAGGAGGTCAAGAGGTAGAGACCTTACAGAGAGACCCTGACAACAGCCAGGCAGGAAGGGCAAAGGCAATCTCAAAGATGCTCATGATTATGCTGAAGGGAATTTCCTCCTCAAGGTCTCTTGTTGTGGACTGAGAGAGTATTCAGGTTCACTTACTTGAGCACAAGGAAGAGCCTCTTCGGAGTTTTCTACTTTCCCACCAATAATTTTGTAATTAAACAGTTGTTCCTGTTGAGAAGCTAAGAACTTCAGAGAGGTTTGAAATCTATTCAGACTAATCTATCTCTTATTGGTCCAACTCTAGGCATGGAGAGTACTAGGCTAAGATAGAAGACTTTCTTCACAGCTACGCGTCTCTGCCTTGGAATCACTGGGGCTCTAAAATGTATCTATCATTGTTTCACTTTTTCCCTCCTTTTCTCCCTGCACTGGTGAGAAGGAGGTTCCCTCCAGACCTCACTATGGGAAGCCCTCAGAAACAAGTTGGCCTGGAGGAGTGCTGTGACTTTGATCTGCATTGATGACCACAGCCATTCTTTGGACCATGTTTTGAGAAGTCGCGGACTTCTCCCTTCAGAGTCTCAATTCTGTCTGGTGGAGTTGGGAGCTAAAGTTGGCCGTGTATTACTCCATCAGTTTCCCTGGCATCTGATTAGAGGGGGAGTACATTGGAACAGATATTTGAGCAGTGAAAAAATGTGAAATGATAACTTTTGAAATCTAGAGACATGGGGTACATATTAAACAGAAATCTAGGACTTAAAAATAAATGTGTCCTATTACTAATCCTCAGCACCATCCAATCCCTGCTAATCTTTAGAGACATTTTAAAACCACACTAAAGCACTGCAGAGAAAATAATATCCTTATGATCCTGAAAATACTTAATTTTCAATCTTATCTAGCAAATGAATTAAATATATAACATTATCACACTATGACACTTCCTTACACATCTTAGAAATTAAGAGTTTGTAAGTTCTTTTGCTAGAATTGTGACACTAAGCAAATGTTTATAGAATATATAAAATACTATTCGATTACACAAACATCCAACACACAAAAAAAGTCATGACATAGTCTTCAAACTATGCTGAAAGATGGGAAAAAAGAACCATATCTGGATTGTGATGACATTTCTCAGGGCATGCTCAGCATTACTCAAGGCTGTTGATATTATGTATGGTTCATTTGACTGGCAAGAGTCCAGATAGCGAAACCAGAATTTGCAAACATTTTTGTTCTCAATGTAATGTGGAACCTGCACCACATTTTGACAGAGAAATGTGGCTGAACTAATGACTGAACTAATGACTGGCGTGAGTCCACTGATGTTAGTGGAGATAATTCAACAATGAATTTGGTCCACTTAGTAGAAAAATATAAATCAGAATGATCAACTTGGAAAAATTGATCCAACTTGGAATAAATTTTTCCTTTTATTTTAGGAAGTGGGAATTTATTTAATAAATGAATGCATGTGAATTCCTTTTAGTCCCTAACACATAGAACCAACATGCCTTCTATTTATTCCCAAAAAGAGCAATACAACTTTCCATGTTTCTCATAAAAATAGTAAATCTCTCTGTTACTAAAACACATTTTTTTTGTAATGCTGAAATGTATAGGCATGACACAACTCTGAATTCTACACTCTTCTCTGCTTTAGCTGCTAGAATTATATCCGGCTCTCTTTCCCAATTCAACATATTAACCTTCGCCAAGTACATTATACAGTAATTAAAAACAGGTCTAGATCCTTTATCAATCAAGATTTCAAAGACATTATAGTGGGCAGATGCTATTTCAAGCTGAGATGAAAGCCTCACATTATCATGATCACAATTTATGCACTATATATGGTTCTATAACCACAGTTAAAGTAAGGGAAGATTTAAAAATTGTGGCTTTGCTTGAAAAAGGAGAACTAGTTCCCTGCTTGCAATTAGTAGGTGAAAAGCCAGTAGAAGAATTTCACTGATATATGCCTCTTTGAAAAGGGATCTTACATGTGCACTTGATAGGCTGAAAGTGAACCTAAAAGTCTCCAGAGAAAATGAATGAATAGTGATTGGAACTGAAAAATGATCATTATACCTCAAGGGAATGAATCATTCCAAAATGCAATTTCAGACCAATAGTCTACCATAGAGAGGAATACAGATTAAAAAAAAAAACCTGGGACTGTCTGACCTTTTTAATTTAAACCACAAATAAGAAGAAGATGAAGAGTGTCCTTGAACACTGGAAAGCAACATTTTAAAAACCTATAGTGAGCGCAAGTTATATGAAGTTATTTGAAGTGCATAAATTTCTGATGATTGTACTTATAAGTAATGCATCCAAATGCTAGCATTACAGCCAAAGCTAACCCAGCCATGGTATGTTCATTTAATTATCAAATCTTCTGATAATTTGATTTTAAACACAATCTGTATTTTCCCCCAGATACATAGGTGATTTTTTATGCTCTTAGACACAGGTTAAACAAAACCTGTCAGCAAAACAAAATATTACAAAATGGCAGGGTAGGCTTATAAAACAGTCATGAAAATTCACCACACTAGATGCAAAACCAGCTTCTTTATTTTTCCTATAGAAGTGATAATAACAATATTTTATTTATCTGTCAGATCCTTTAGTTTAGATGAGAGGGTGAGTAGAACTCTACAAACTTTTGGCACAGAATAGATATTGTTGAATGAATCTTTGTTGTACAAGTTATAAATGTTGTCCTGAAATCTTACTTTAATGACATCCAAGACAAAATTATTTTATATATTGTCACTTCATTTCTCTTCCAGTTGAATTTGTTTCATTTTCAAAATCCATTGCACCTATCATTACCATGCCATTGTACTTTCATCTTTTTCTCTTGCCCAATGAATAATTAGTTATATAAAATGAAACAACTCCAGAGAAACGGTAAACACCTTACTCCACAATAACCTTTGGTTCAGTTGTTAACTTACTTACAATATGGGAGGCCAAGCCTCAAGTCTGTTTTTGATTCCTCATTAGCTGTGCTTACATTTTACCTTGGGAGTCTGTCATTCCAGAAGGGATTTCTAATTGTTCAATAGGATTTATTTTAGAATAGATTAAAAAAAATTATTGAAGCCAATGTTTAAAAAATGTACATAGTACACAGATGGGGGGGGGGAGAATTTCGGTATGTCTGGGTGTTATGTTTGGATTATCTATAAACAACAGTTTTGCTTAAGAGTATCAGACAAAGTGGGTCTTTACACACTAAAGCTTATGCTCCAACACTTCGGTTAGTCTATAAGGTGCCACAGGACTCCTCGCTGCTTTTGCTTAAGAGTCACACTGTATATATAATATGTAATCAGCAATAACTGAGATTTAGGGTGCAAGTTCAATCATACTGTTTGGATATTCACAAATATTTGGGAACATCACTCATAGAAAGTTGTACAGAAAGTTGTCAGCAGAAAGCAAATATAACAATGAGTGGAGATTGTCCTTCTGTAAATCAGAATTTGGGGTAGGCTATCTGCTGAAAAATTGGCTCTCTTCCCAATCCACTAGGGAAGTATCTGAGTTACTTAAACTGTGTATTTGACCTTTTCCATCAGTGATTTTTCCCGCTGAGGCCACTGTACACTTTGAAGTATTTACACACCGCAAGAAATCTTCTTCCTCCCTATATGTCACTGTAATTCTCAATGAACATCAATGACTTTACACATATGCATGTTGCCCCACTTAAAGATATATGTTGATATTATTAATTCAAATAGGATAGTCTGTTTATGGGAACTTAGATACTGTAGTTTCAAGGTTTCTTTGGTTTGCTATGTATTCCATTTCTGCTGGATAAACACACAACCAACTTGTTGTCACGAGGCATGGGAGAGCCTGGAACAAAGCCCTGCTCCCACAAGCTTCTCCAAAATGTTCAACTCTCAACACATAACAAATTTCATTTGGGCTTTGGCGAAGAAATATGGCGGGGGAGGGGAGGAATGGGTGGCGTCAGGTGTCAAATGGAGAGTTAATTACACCAATTACAGGTTATTTAGGCACCTTATTAAGTATTATTTGTCCACAGTATACATTTCTAACCCCCTACAGCGTTCTGAATTTAACATGACATTAAAATGTTTAATGTATTTGCTGTTTTAAAACTGAGGAAGTTCAGACTTACTAAAATTATAGCCTCATGGTCTTTCTTCCTCCAGGTATTGTCATGTTTTCCATGAACCTGTTACTCAACAGAGACCCAGAGGAGCCACCCCTCCAGAAACTATATGGCCAAACAAGGAAACACTGAGTTAAATCCTGACTGGGGTCTTTCACCCCTACTGTGTATCTGACATTTCCATCAAGAAACCAGCTTGAGTGACAAGTGATTTAATGTTTTGTAATGATAGGCTAATTTCTCAAAAATTATACTGAGGGCAAGGGTTCTATGTAACAGGGCTGTGTCAATGAAAATGCCACAATGGTGATATCACATCCAGGTCACTAAGATTACCACCTACAGACCTCCCAAAGGTGGAGACTAAAGAATGAACTTCATAGATCTTGCTATGAGTTCATGTTACAGAATGCAACCATATGTTGGCACTCAGGCTGTGGAAGCAGAATCCCTGGAAATGTCAGAAAAAAAGACAGACAGGCGATCAGACAAATACCCATTTAAATGCCCATTTTACGTTTTGAAAGAATAGCAAACAAATACTTTGCCTTCATAAAGCAAAATAATTGTCCACTCTTTTATATTCCAGTGTGTGTAAGTTTTTACTTTGTTTCACATAAACACATTTTGAGATAGGTGAGTGGAGACTCGAAAGGAAATTGTAATTCCCTTTAATTGCTTTAGCATTAGTACCAGGCTTGTTTGTTTACCTGAAAACCATAGAAGAAATATTGGTGGTTGCTGATGTAAAATTAAATGCTTGCATATTCCAATTGCTTAAGGGTAAAAAGAATTATTCTGTTCTCACACACAAAAATATTTGACCCTGGGATTATATTTTAAAAAATGGGGTCAAATGTGCACCAGCTGACTGAATTTATAAAGGGCTGGTTTGTCAGAAGAAAAAGTCTGACAAATAAAAAAGTCCTGGAAAAATCCCAGATTTTTACAATAGCTTCAGGTGAAAACAACAGCTGCTAGAGCAAGATAAAACAATAGAACCAAGGAACACAGCTGAGACTAGGAGTATTTCAGATCATTTTCAAGTTCACTTGAATACTCCAGTGTGCAATTTTATAAACCAAATCTTTATGGGTTTTGCTTCCAACTAATGGTACCACAGAAGCTTTCTTACAATGGTTCATTCACTCCATCATGCAGTCCTCCACTCACACCAAAAATAGCCAGAACCTGTTAATGATGGTTAACTAATGAAATGATGGTGGCAGCAGTATGGTGAATGCACTGAACCCAGAGGGGAAAAAATGCAATTTATAGAACAAGGTGCTGCATAAAGGCAAAACAGAGAAGAACAGCCCAGGGGAAGGAATTTGAGATTGCCTCCTAATGAAGATATAGAAATGATTGCCTAGTGCAGTGATTTGCAATCTTCTCAGGTTGGTGACTGCTTATTCTAATTCCCTCAGTCAATCCCCCACAACTTCCTTACATTTACTCTAAAAGAGGTAAAAAGGTATCAATGAAAAGTCTGTATTATTTATTTGTGTGTGTGTGTGTGTTGAGAGAGGTTAAGAGAAAATACATGACATGTAAAGGCAAGACCGTGCAAGGGATGAGAGGAGCAATGTTTTCTTTGCTTTAGATTGTAATTAAATTCACAGTGCCTCAGAACCCCAAGTTGCTAGTTGTAGTTTAGAATCACTGGCCTAGTAGAAGGAAATTGGATTAGGGTTTCCACAGACCTGGGTCTGGGTGTGTGAAAAAACCCATATAGTCCTCCCACCCTCTTGAGCAATGTAATTTACAGCAACCTAACATGTTATCTACCTGGTGATAAATGCACAGGAGACATTCTTCTGTCAACCTAGCTTCCACCTCTCATTGTGGTGGATGAATTGAGTCAACAGGAGAGCTCTCTCATATCGACTTCTTGTGTCTTCGCCACAGTCATTTGATGCCACGGCATTGACCACAGTGGTGATAATTTAATGCCAAATCCTGGGAGGGAGCAATAGAGCTAACACTTCCCTACCTCACCAGATTGTGAACAGAGCTAGATGAGAAAAGGATTTGAGAGTCTGTAACGGGGTTTATTGGCCCTGCACTGGAGTGGAAGGGGTTAAGACAGCACTCTTAGCAGCAGAAACCATGCCCCTCAACCCTATGGGGCATGGTCCAGCAACTGCTCTAGTGTAAAAGGGAGCAGCCTAGCTCAGTATGGGTGGAGTGCCAAGGAGGAAGGATGCATGCACCTCAATAGCTCCAGCCGAGGATCTTCCGGGTACCCAGATTGAGGGCACAGGAGATGCTGAGGCAGAGACAGGCATCCAGACACCCAAGGATACCCTAGGGAAATTGTAGTTGCCACCCAGAGCACCCTAAGACTCTAAAACACCCTGACTTCAACTGCAGTAGTCATGATAGGAAGAGCCCAGGGAAGGACTAATCAGTGTCCTTGCAGCAGTTAGCGTGCTGCAGTCAGACTCCCCACTGACTTTATGATGAACCCTGTTGCAAACACCAAGGCCCTGGGCTGGGACATGGTAGAGGTGGGAGGGCCAGAGACCCCCGAGGCCCCAGAGGGAGCAGTCAACCTAACGCCCTTCTCTTGACTCTGGCCATTAGGCCAGCTTCCCTGCAACCAAGAGGAGTCCTATTACCGTTGTCCATTAGGCTACACTTCCCTTCAGTTGAGCATAGCTCTAGTAGTACTAGGGGCTGAGTGAAACTCTGAGGCTGTAAGACCCACTGTCCAGGTGATTAGGGTACTCAGTTGTGATGTTCTTAATCATAGGATGGACTTGCATCTGGGTCTTCTACATTCCAGGTGGGTGCCCTAATAGATTGTTTCCCAAATGGTGAGTCCCAACCTACAAATAGACTCTAGAAAGGTTCTAGATCATTCACAGGCCCTGAGGCAAACATACTCTGTGCCAAATGCAGAAGGGAAGCAGAGGTAGCAAAGCAAGCCAGCCCCACACTTCCTCTGCAACAGTGGTTCCTGTTGCTTGGGGTTGGATGAATTGAGTCAACAGGAGAGCAGAATGCAGAAGGGAAGCAGGGATGCACAGGATGGTACCACCACCCCAATTTGACCCAAGCACCTCTCTGTCATAATGGGCAAGTGGCAAGGCCAAAGTTGCACTGTGTTCCCAGTTCTCAATGCCACTCACCCATATTTGGCTCAGCCATTGCTCCATCATGATGTCTAAGGGGTGTCTGAGCCACACCTGGGTGGCACTGTGATCCATGTGCTAGGCCCCATAGGACAGGAGCCACTGGTGCAGGGCAGAGTTCTCTCCAGCACCTCTACACCACACCCAGATGGGCATAGGATTGCAATGCCGGGGCAAAGGATGCATGCATGTAATGGTGGGTCACAAAAGAAGGAGACCAAGTACAGCAGTCGCCTTTGTAAAAAGTTGGGAACTACTGTCATCACTACCAGACTACTGGGCATTCAGGCAAGGGTCCCTCTCAATCTCTTCTATTGGAGCTGATCCATTTTGCATAAATAATTAAATATTAATTGGGACAGAGACAGAGAAATTGTATAGCTCAGGAGTTAGATTCAAATCTCTGCATTTCTCACACCCCAGATAAATGCCCTCACATCTGTATTAATGGCTATTCTAGTGTGCAACCACCTCACCCCACACACATAACACATACCACACTCTGGACATGAGAAAATTTATTTGGATGAAAGGCTGGGTGTTTTTTTTTAACTTGACTCCTTCTCAGAAAATCTTCCAATTTAACAAACTGTTATTTTGCCCCCCACCCCCCACCAAGGTTTACTGAAAAATGCCAGACTAGCTCCAGCTGTGAGTTCAAAACCTATCAATGATCAATGATCATGCTTTGGCAATGATGGCTATGTAAATACTTAGATACATCCTCACAACAGCTAACTTGTAAATGGGGTAGTCTTGTTTATTTTGTAGTTCATTTTGCCTGGTTCAGGCAGCGGAGCATAGCCAGAACAAACTATCCTCCAGCAATGCCCCCTGATTGCCACTGCCCCCTACTGTGGAGGGTTTTAAGAAGCCAAGATAGAACTGCAATATTGGTTCAAAGATAGATTGTAAATCCCCATGTGAAGGAGAGTTTCTGCCTGCCTACTATCACTAAACCATGGAACAGAGACTGGACCTTTATCATTCATCATAATCAGCTCTAGCTCACATTCAATCTCTGACTTTCAATGGGGATGAACTGCTCCCATCTCTGAATTCTGAAGGTGTCTTTTCTTTCTTCCCCTATTGACAATGGAAAATAGCAACACACACACACACAAAAGCCCAACAAAATAAAATATATTCCTCATTACAGGTGTGCAGTGATATGTCTGTGGTACACTACTAGTTAAAGGTAATACAGTGGAGAGTGTGGTTCTACAGATGCAGTTGTGCTGTTACTCATCTGTAACATACATTTTTCACTCTTTGTCCTGATATTTGTGATTTAAGTGTGCAATAATAACCCATCAAATTGTATTTCCCTTGATCCATTAAGACTGTAATAAATTCAGTTCATGAGTTCCAAAACAAATATCCGGGGAGAGGTGGGATAAGAGGATGACAGGGCTAGGGTATGTCGTTAGTTGTATGGAAGCATGTAAAAATGTTGAATTTGAACTCTTTTCTTCCTTTTCCACCTTGAGCATCAATTACAAGCTACTGATCTTATTTGGCTGTGTAGCAGGGATGGCTGGAAGGTACTATGGTCAAGAGAGATAAACATGTCTGTGTTAAGCCTCTGCCGTGCCTAAAATCAGTGTAATTGACAGCAGAAATACACATATTATGGACTTTGGAATCAATACACAAGATACTGCACAAATAGTAACAAGACTCTGATTTGCAAGGTTCAGAGAACTAAAGAGTGAAACAATGATTACATCTGTATTGTTTTCAGAATTTATGTGCAGAGCATATTTCTTTCTTGAACACCCAAACAGAATTGAAATCTTTGTGGTGTATGCTTCATTGAAGATATATGGATGAAAATCCTGGCTAATGGAATAATGGGGATAAGCCAACACAATGTAAAAAATACTCCAAAAGCTCTAGACACCAACACATAAGTTGTTAAAAAGTGTTAAGTACTCATTTGGGATATTAGTGCTTTACAGGTAGTTTTACGTGTCCTTTAATCTGGGATGAATTTCATTTTATGGAATAAGACAAGTTTCCAAAAGTGACTATTATTTTGCGCACCCAACTTTTTGAATGCCCAGTGTGACATCTGAAAAGAGCCTAACTTGTAGAAAATGCTAAGCACCCGTTATATGAAAATGAGATCCATATTGGGC
This sequence comes from Apalone spinifera, assembly GCA_030068395.1. Classification (NCBI taxonomy): domain Eukaryota; kingdom Metazoa; phylum Chordata; order Testudines; family Trionychidae; genus Apalone; species Apalone spinifera. The sequence goes on from CM057845.1 coordinate 15,404,162, forward strand.
ACTCAAAATTTAAGACACCCAAAAGTCACTAAGCATTTGTGAAAAAAAATTGCTTGAGTATGCACATATTCGATATGTATTATCGGTTAGACCATTGCTTAGACATCTTAAAGGTAGATTGACTTGAACCAATAAGACTTGAAACAGACAATGGACTTGAAACAGGCAATGATGCTGTTTGTTTTGAGGTTTTTACCTTGTTAAGCATTATTTAGGTGGATTGTATAGAGGTTTAAAATATACTGAGACAAGACAAAGTATCAACATGTGATTTGAAGTTATATTTGTTGCAATGACAATTTTACTGTAAAACATAAAAAGCAATAAAAAAGAAGTGACAAAAAGGAATTTAGTTTTATATACGTTTGAATGAAAAGTGAAGTGAGGGTGGAGCTAAGAGCTAATTTTGAATTGGTTTTAAAACAACAGCTAATGGGAAATAGAAAACTTATTTTCTCTTCTCCTGTAGCAATAGGAAACTTTATACTTCTGATACTACCACTAAGTGTTTAGCTCTGTGTGCCTGTAATTTGTTCTTCACTGATTGACACAGAAAATTTATTCACCACTACAGCTGCAAGACCCGGTTGGTGATGAAAAGCTATGAACCCTATAGAAGACATGTAATCTACTCCCAGTTAGACAGATATTCAAATTGCTGTTGACTAACCCCTTTGAGGCTATTATTGATTATACTAGAAAAATGGTGGTAGATTCAAGATGTTATGATCCAGCTTATATTTAACCAAGCTGACCCTCCTCTATGAATGCCTCCTGTTTTCTATTAGGAACCTGTACAAGCAGAGATTTCTGTGAAATACACCCCAGCCTCTTCACCTCCAGGATGAATGAGAAGCAGAACATCACAAAGAATGTTACGACTTTGCTTCCCAAATGATAAAACAGCATGCTGGAATCAGGGAGCAGCCAGAAAAGTCAGTTTTGCCATTGAGTTAATTGTCACCAGAATTTCAGATGAGGTCTTTTATAGATTTTTCTAATTTACTATTGCAAGACAAACAAGGAAGAAGAAAATAACTGTATTGTGTACAATGTTCTTCAAAGCTGAAATGTACCCTGTGTAAAGTACTAACAAAAAGCTCTAAATGCACCATTTAAGCCCCTCCCAACCCTTCAAAACTGGGCTTATGCTGGCTTTCTGTAGAAGTGAGTTTCATTCAATGACATCTGAAAACTCACCTACTTGAGTTTCCTCACAAGTTTAAAAAAAGAGCACATAACTAGCAGTCAAGTATCAAAACCTCGTGGACTGACCCTGGGGCCAATTTCATGCACATCTATGATGATTTGATGCTCTGCAACAACACAGTGGAAGGATCATGGATTTAATACAAAGTCTGTCAGAGCTCTACAGATTTTGTCTAAGTTCAGCTTTGAGATTTTTGAGTCCAAATGGTGAAAGTCAAAACAGAAACACAGGGTTCCAAACCTACGAGGCGGAAAACTAAAGAAAATGTTTGTACAATCCACTGTGAAGCAAGATCATCAATTTTATACATATTTATAATCAAACAGCCTATTTTAATATACCTGCAGTACTCTGTACAGTTTAATTTACCTTTCATGGTACATCAAGAAATTAAAGGTTTGGAGAACCTGTGAAAGACAATTTGCGGATGTCACATACCCAAGCACACAATGTGTATATATAGAGACAAATTGGTATTATTGCCTTAAAATACCACAATATTGGGCCGAAACACAGCTCTTTGAGAAAGAGCTGTATGGGCCTTTCCAAAGGTTCATTCCATTCAAGAGTTCATGATCGGAACACGTTTTCTCAGTACTCCTAATTTTGTTGTGACTTGGGCTATATCTAAACTGCATGCTTTTTGCACAAGAAGCTTTTATTAGAAGAGATCTTCCACAAAAACTTCATGCACAAGAGCATGTTCACACTGCAAAAGTGCATTGAAAAAGCAATGCGCTTTTGTGAAAGAGAGCATCTAGATTGCATGGATGCTTTCTTGAAAGTAAACTCTGATTGCTATGCACAGAATGGCCACCAGGGCACCTGTAGTTTTTCCTCTTTCCTCTTTTTGTGCAAAAAAAACCCCTCTTCCCCGTCCACACATACCTTTTTGCAAAAGAGCTCTTTCACAAAAAGGCATTCTTCCCTATAGAATGAGGAATACCTACACCGGAAAAACCCCACTGTTCTTTTGATTTTTTTAACTAAAAAATGTGCTTGAGGTCTAGACGCTCCACGAGTTTTTTCGGAAAAATGTCTGTTTTTCCAAAAATTCTGTAGTGTAGACAGAGCCTCATTGATGAACTGTGTGTTTGTGAATAATCACATAGGTATACTGGGAATTAGCTAATTCCTTGGAACTTCTTCAGAAGTGAGACTTCTGATCCTAATGGAAGAATCTATGTGAATTTTCCCAGAGATGTTTCAAACTTGAAATTCACCATCAAAAGAGTAGCTGCACAAAGTTATTGGATAGTCAAGCAGAAAAAAAAAAGTAAGCAAAAAGCATGGGAGAATTAGCAGATATAAGATTTCCAACAAACCACTGGTTGGTTTTTAATGCCAGTACACAGCTAATTTAATTCAAACATTTAAACTGAATTTTACTGTAAACATTAGTTATTTGGAACATTATTTTGGAAAACCACCATATTGTGACTGCATGTGCTGTAACTATTTCAGCCACAGGCGGTTCCTTGGTGGAATTTGAAGACAATGTTTGGGCTTTTGTAACACATAATAAACTTTCCAACTCCTCTATTAGAACTTTTATCATGCTTATAAAGTTTGTCAGAAAAATTCTGCAAAGGATGAAATAACTCAAAATTGAGAGAAAAGTGTGTTCTTTTTAGCATATGTTCATCCTGTGATATGAAAAAAGGCTAAACATACATTAAAGTTGGTCAAACATTTTTTTACTCAACTTTTTTATGGCAAAAAATGCGGCTTTATCTGAACCAAAATATTTTGTGTATATCTGCCAACAAAAACTTTGTCAGGAAGTTCACAGCCAGCATAGCATTTCAAATCAGAAAGAATTATATTCGATCCCAGACGCATTCATGATTCACACAGATTCTAGTCCCTACACTGCCTCATTCATAGAAGGCATATGAAACCTGGGTGTCCCACAACTGACATCAGCATTCTAGGCAATAAACCTAACTTCTGTCTCATTACCTTTCATGCCAGAATTTCAAAGCTTTCCTTTTAATTTTGATTCAGAAATAAACACATTTTGAAATCTTGTCATTTTCACTAAATACAATTATTCTTTTCTGGCCACCCCTACTATACATCTCAGTTAAACTCAGGCTATGTCTAGACTGCATCCCGCTTTCAACAGAGGGATGCAAATCAAGCACATCAAAATTGCTAATGAAGCAGGGATTTAAATATCCCATGCTTCATTAGCATAAACATGGCCGCTGCTTTTTTTCAAAACGGAGCTTTTTGGAAAAAAAACCCAGTAGTCTAGACATGGATCTGTCAAAAATAAACCCTTTTTCGACAGATCCTGTATTCCTCAAAAAATGAGGTTTACAGGATCTGTCGAAAAAGATTGTATTTAAATCCCTTCTTCATTAGCAATTTCAATGTGCCTAATCTACATCTCTCTGTCAACAGAGAGGTGTAGTCTAGACACTCAGTGAAACAGTAAGCAGCACTAATTGAACTGAGATTTGTTGTACTAGAGCAGTGTTTCTTAAACTTTTGAAGAACGAGGAACACCAAACAATAATTTTTTTATGAGGAACACCAAGGAATTTTTGTTGAGCAAAAAAAGTTGGGGGCGGGAGTTATTGAGCAAAAATAAAGGTCGCCTGCCTCTGTTGTTCTCTGTGGCACACCTCCAACTGCCCCAGAACACAGTTTAAGAAACACCGTACTAGAGTGCTCTCTCTCTATCTCTCTGTCTCCTCACCACTTTTCCAGAGGTATTTCTGTTTCTTCTGTTCCATGTAAAGTCAAGCAATAAGGCTGAAGATGTACAAAGGAAAAGCAAAATCTTGCACCAAAATGAGTGTTCCCCTATGGTATTGTTAGCCTTAGAATCTCAGCTGTCTGCAGGAAAAGTATACAAGGAGTCATTGTTATTTAATGGGATTGATCTTATAATACAAGAAATGGGCATCAGAAGAAATTTCAAAGCTGCAGGGTGGAATGATAAACCCCTGTATACTGATGTCTGCAAAGGAATTTATATCCTTAGCATATCTTCCATGTCCATCATTAAAAGGATGTGACCATAGCTGTCAATGCAGTGGCTTATGCTTTGATTAACAGCAGTTTCAACCTCACTAGAAGCTGAGTGCACTCAGCAACTACTGGAATCAAGCCCTCAATGTGCAAATATATCAGGCTTCTTGTTGAAAGAGAAGATGAAACTCCACACCCTCTATCTACTTTCTAAAAAGCTGCAGAAAAAAAAAGTGTCAGTAATGGCAAGAACATGGGACCAACTCATTTTTCACAGAAAATGTCACCCAGAGAAACAAGATAGGTGAGGTAATATCTTTCATTGGACCAATGTCTGAAACAAGTACATAACATCAGTAGACTTGGCAGATCAGTGCTGTAACAAATTTACGCCCTTTGGACCATAGACAAAACTGCTATAATATTAATAATCTCTTGACAGACATTGGATTTTACCCTCTCATCAGTATATTAATTGTACTGACAAGCTCCTCTCCATAATTGGAATAACCTATAGAAATCACAGAGTAGAAATAGGAGAAAAGACTAGAGAAATGGGGTCTCTGCATGCTTTGTGGGAGGTATGGATGATGGACAGAGTTCAGCATCAAATGAGGAGCAAATTAAGTTGAGGCCTCTCATTCTTGTGAAATGATACTACAGTATGTCCCTCAATTGGAATGAAACAAATTGATTTCCAAATGCTGCAAAGTGGTCCTACATGAATGCACACTACAATGCTGCACATTTGCCAGCTAATCAGAAGTAGGCTTTTGATCTTGACATTCTCTCTCTTGAATGCAGAAAATAATGATTCTGTTATATGAACTCTAGGAGATCGGTTAAGCCACAGGCTTGTTCCATATGTCTGTAGCGTACACCAGAGGGAATTGTGATAAATAGTTTTACAGTCTTATTAGAGCCAGATTTTATTTCACCAATCCTAGATTTCTTTTGTGTTAAAAAGAGTAAGCCCTTATATTATTGCCCCAGTTATCTCTAATTTTATCAAAATCTATTTTACTCCTGAAGTTGCTTTTCACTCATTGCTCACAAAGGCTAAATGGGTATAAATACTATGAGAGTAAAGTTCCTTAGCTGGTGCATAACAAAGTCTACAATTATCCAATGACTTGATATGGCAAGTTAATCATACAGAATTACTGTGGTATCCTTTCAGTTGGATTCACTAGGCCTAAATAATCAAGATCACAGAGATATAATTTTGTTGGTTTAATTCTTCTCTCTGCATGCTTACCCTGAGATCTATATCATTCTCTCACTGCAATATTTAACATAGCTGAATATCTTTGAAACTTTCTCTATTTATAATCATGATAATTTTAAAGGGATTTAAAATGCCTCTGAAACAATAATAAATTCCCTTCAGTTCAGACTTCAATTGTAAGCTCCTTAACAAATAATGGTTCTTCTGGCCACTAAAATGCCAGGTATGTTTGACAACTAAGGCCAGGTCAACACTACACAAGAAAGTTGACCTAAGATATGCAATTCATGGAACATGAATAGCATAGTGGAGTTGACATACCTTAAGTTGAATTTCTGCAATATCCCTACTGTGGGAGGTCGACAAGAGAAACTCTCCCATTGATCTCCCTTATTCCTCACGACCGTAATTAAGGACCCACTAAATCGAATCATGGAAAACTGATCTCCAGAGCATCAATCTTTGGGTAAATATAGACCTGGCCTAAATCATAAACAGAAAGAAGTGCAAAGGAGAAACAAGTTCCACATTCAAAATATACAGTTCTAATTATTGCCTATCCATCTCTAAGCAAATTTTAAGAGGTGGCTTGCTTGCAGTCTGTAAGCATCTACATCAGAAAGACATATTTAATAATGGGCTTTTCAATCTAGCAGTGAAAGATGTTATACCATCCAATGTCTGGAAGTTGAAGCTAATCAAATTTAGATTGGAAATAAGGAGTAGATTTATAAACGGGAGATGAAGTAGCCATGGGAACAACTCACAAAAGATTGTAGTTATTCTTCAACAGCTGACAATTTTGAAATCAAGATTGTTTTTTCGGAACGATTTGCTCTGAGAAATATTTGAAGGAAGTTCTATGGCCTGTGATATACCGGTCAGACTACATGATCACATAGGTCCCTTCTAGCTTTAGGATCTTATCTATCTACACTTTCATTATGTGTATAGCTTCAGAGACAATGATCCCTCCATCCTGATGGGTGCCAATCAGGGGCGGCCCATGAGCCTAGGAGAGCTAGGCAGCTACCTACGGCGCCGCTGGCCTGGGTGCCCGATGATGACATCATGGGGTGCCGGGGTGCCCCGTGATGATGTCTCAGCCATTGACGGCCGTGCAGGCAGGGGCGCCGATTGCGCTGCCTCGCCTCGGGCGCCAGCTGCTGCAGCCGGCCTCGGGCCACTCCTGGTGCCAATGGGGGCTACTAGTAAATAGTAATCTACTGTTTCCTATCCCTTTTTTGTGCCACATCAAAACTACCTTTCTAGCTGAGAAAACTTAGTGTGGCTCTTTTCATCATTTATCTGACTGTGGAAATGAGATCAGGGAAAACCTCACACCTGTATTCTGTAATTGAGCTGTCTTTGAAAAAAAGGGGGAGGACAGATAGCAGCCATAAACCTGGGAACCTTCCCTTCAATTATGCAATTATAAATAAAAAGGAAATGCCAATGGGATGGCAGACAACACAATGTAGCAGGACTAGATGAGATAAGAAAATTCAGGAATAAAGACATTAGGTGAATACCTAGGCAGAGGTATGTTAACACCTTGGGAGGGGGAAGGAAGTATTAAGAGTGATTCCACCCACCAATATTCTCTTGAAATTACAGGTTTGGTGGTAAAGGAATGTAGAACAACTATTAGCCATTTCCCAAAAGAGTTGTTCTTGATTTAAAAGGGCCGAGGAAGCAACTGCATGAATGTCAGGAATGGTGCATTTTTTCAAGCTAATTTAATGTTCTATACTACAGTTAGCCTTGGAAGAATTAGAATTTTAATCAATAAAAATCAGGAAATGTTGATTTCACTCTACAAAAACAAGTCAAGAAAAATATATGCATCAATAATAATTCAAACTTTCAGATGGTCAAAGTAACAAAAATATATTTAAGGATATTTACTTCATATTTGTACATGTGATGTTGATAATTTGCATTTTAATAGTTATAAAGTTTATTTTTTTTATCTCAACATCTATTCTCATTAAATAGTAATGGTCAAACCTCCCCCCCATGATCTGAATATTCTACAATCTCCTGCTACTGTGAAAATTTTAAATTGATAAAAAAGGAGTAAATGCCATAATTTTATGCTACTTTGTGAAAATTAAAATAAATACAAATTAAAAATACTTCAGCATAAACTAATAGGACGTTGAAATTATTAAAAAATTAAAATCAAACTCTGCTAAGATTAATTGTAGTGGAGCATGAAATATTGTCTTCTGTTATGATAAAGCAAAGAATATGAACCAGTTCTGCCCCTTCTGCCCATTACTCATTCTGAATAATGTCTTTCTTTAGGTTATTATCATTTAAATCAATTCTGCTACTTGAGTAATGAGCCACTATTCCTTTTAATTATAGATCTCAGAATCAGATCCACAGAGGTGCTGTACCCTTTTAATCAAATTGTAGCATTTCAGCTCTGAGGTGGGTGCATTTCTGTGGTGAGAAAAGTGATCCCTAATACATAGTTTACATTGTAAGAAAACCAAAACATTCAGAAAAGATTTTACTAGAAACTGCTGAAAACACCTGATCAAAATAATGTTTTAAAGTTATTTGTCCTTTAGAAAAATACACCTCTTCTTTACTTGCTCCTTGTAATGCGCAAAACCCCAACATATTATAGTAAATATTATATCAAATTGTCTCGCTCATACTGGAACCGTATAGTCTGCTTTATTGGGGTAACACCATTACCACTGAAAGGATATGGTTGGTTAGTTCATGTAACATAATCTGGTGCTTCATTTTCCTTCCCGTTTTGTCTTTTGGCTTGGGTATCTCAGCTCTCCGTTCACTAAAAGTGAAATCAGTCCCTCAAAAGAAGGTCAATATAACCCACTGGGTCATGTACATGATTCAGAGAAGAGACCACGGGAGAACACGTAGAGTTAGCCCATGGCTAGCTAGCTCAAACTACACCAGACTCATGCTTTTATCTCTACAGGTGCCCAGTTCAGTTACTGGTGTTGGTCAAGATGACAGCCATCATACAAATAGAGAATACAACTGGCTTCCATTTGGCCACAGAAGGGACCATGTAGTTAGGATCACAACAGCATCACCAAAATTCCACCTGAGCCCTCACAACAGGGTGTAGCTGCAACATGGGAAGTCTGCTGGCTTTCTGCATGGGTGAGTCTTACTGTTAGGATATGTATACACAGCAAAGTTATTTCAAAACAATGACCATTATTCTGAAATAACTATGCGAGCATCTACACAGCAATTCCGTTATTTTGAAATAATTTTAAAATGACGGAGTCTTATTCCAACATCTGTAAACCTCATTCTATGAAGAATAACGCCTATTCTGAAATAGCTATTTTGAAATAAGGCGTGTGTAGACGCTCCACTTCTGCTATTTCAAAATAGTCCCTCACCAGGGCCATTCTAAGTTATTCCTCCTGAGGCTCTAAATTGAGATAGCACATCTACATTAGAGAAGCCTGCCTCAGACTAATTTTGAAACTTCCCTGCAGTATAGACATGCTATTTCAAAATAAGCTATCTCGGAAATAAGCTATTTCCAAAATAATTGTGCAGTGTAGACATAGCCTTAGCACCCTCAGGCAGAATGTGTATTTGGTTTGGTGAGCACTTACTCATACCAATAATTTCACTGTCTTCCAAGTGAGAGTTCCACAATCAGTCTCAAGAATTCCCCTAACTTCCTCGTGAATCTCAGCTTCCATGTTCTATTCCACAAGTAGAAAATATTCTTTGCATTTCTCAGCACCGTATCCATGCTTGCCTCTGACATGCATGAGTCATGTTACAGACCACACCACACGGCTCACTTCATAGGTTCATCCGTCACAGTCTGCCATACATTGGACCAGGCTCACAACTGAATCACTGACACGTCTTCTGATAAAAATCTTATTGAGGGATTTTCTTTGGGGAAGATGAGAAAATACACATGGTCAAGATTCTTTCCCCAATTACAAAAAAGCAGTACCCCCTCCAAATGGATGATTCTTGTCAGGGTGCAGGATATAGAAGAATGAGCTATAGATGGAAGGTCCTTGCCACAGATGCTGTATACTCCAGGATCAAGTGCAGTTCCTATCACTAATTACTGACTGAATAAGAAAGGATACTGCCCCGCACAAATTTCATTTGCAAGGGCTCTGCCTGAAAACAAATGTTTTGTGTGGGTAGAGAGGACTGATCTAATGGTTACACAGTACAGTAAAGTTATTTAGAACTGATATTTTTATACTGGTTTTATACCCTATGCCTCTGATGAACAATCTGAGCGGACTGCACAAAGCTCATCAGGGTAAGGCACCTGTGATGGTATAGCTGCCCAGAACTCCCAATGATCACAGTTTGCCATTCTTAGCCGATGGGAGCCGTGGGAAGCAGTGGCCATCATGTCCCTGAAACAACTGCAACAAGATACTAATAACAATACTGCTAATGGGATTAGCAAAATTATTTCTATTTTTTATTGACAGTTTAAAATAAATCAGATTTGTATTTCACCATGGATGTTTATTTTTACCCTCAATTGACACTCTGCTTAACCACCTTTTTCACTCATTTTATTTCACCCTTCCAGGTCCCAATCCAATGAACATTTATAATTGTGCTTAGCTTTATGCACATGAATAGCTTCATTGGCTTCTGTAGGGCCACTCATGAAGAAAGGGAAGCATGTTATTTGTAATTAAATGCACCAAGATTGAGCCCTCATTGCACTAGGCACTGTACAACGATAGTCCCTGCCTTCAAGAGCTTGCAATCTAAATAGACAAAATGGGCAACATCAAGGGAGGGTAAACAAAGGCATAAAAAGGTGAAGTGACTTGCCCAAGGTCACACAGTAGGTTTCTGGCAGAGATAGTAATAAGAGCCCAGATCTCCTGAATTCCAGTCTAGTGCTGTTTCTGCTTTTCTAGTGCTAAAAATATAAGCACAAATTTAAGGTTAAGAGATCTTTTATAAAATCACTCCATCCATTTTTTGAGGTCTTTCATTCTGCTCTGAGATCAATCAGTCTCTTTTTGTCACAGCATTATCCTGCCCCAGAGAGCTAGGAGGGAAGGAGACTCTCAGTCCTCCCCCTTTACCCATCTTGGTCCCCAGCTACCCCGTAGCTGAGGCCTCTCCCTCTTGTATGATAAGTAGGGGTTCTGGAAAAAATAGTGTGGGTTCTGAGAGTCACTGAAACAGCTGTAAATGCTGTGTATAATGGAAATCACTTCAAGCCAAGGGTCCAGCAGCACCCCCAGTACCCCTAGTTCTAGCCCTTTTGGTTAAGGGGATTTATGAAGGATGAGGGTTTTATGTGCCATCACCAGAGAGTAGTTATCAGTTGTTGACAGTCAAGGTGAAGGGGCATATCCTGAGGGATTCTGCAGGGATTAGTTATGGGTCTGGTGATGTTCAGTATTTTAATCAATGATTTAGATAATGGCATAAAGAATGAACTTACAAAGTTTGCAGATGATACAAAGCTGGGAGGAGTTATAAGTGTCTTGGAGGATAGGATGGATTGTAATTCAGAATGATCTGGACAAACATGAGAACTGGTCTGAAATAAATAAAATTCGATAAGGACAAATGCAAAATATTCTATTTAGGAAGGAGCAGTCAGTTATACATATACAAAATGGGAAATGACTGCCCAGGAAGGAGTACTGCAGAAAAGGAGTATGGTTTGGGGTCATAGCGGACATCATCCTGGGAGATATTAGTAGGTGATGTAAACAAGCCATGAGAAATAATTCTTCCACTTTACTCTATGCTGACTAGCTAGGGTATGTCTACATTGCAGAGTTTTTCCAGAAAAACTATACTTGCGTCCACACTGCTATTGCGTTCTTTCGACAGAAAGTCGAAAGAATTGAGGGGGTTTCGGACAGCAATAAACCTCTCTCTACAAGAAAGAAGCCTTTTTCTGAAAAAGTTTTTTCGGAAAAAGGCATGTGTGGACGCTGAAGAATGTTTTTTCGAAAGAAGAGGACTCCAGGAAAAAGCACAGGTGATCTGGTGGCCACTCCATCCACATTAATCACAACTTAAATGCGAGATAGCATCCAATCAATGTGGATGCTATCTTTCAAAAAAGCAGATCGCTTTTTTGTTGCGCTTTTGCTGTGTGGATGCTCTCTTTCGAAAGAAATTTTTCCAGAAGATCTCTTCAGGAAAAGCTTCTTCTGAAAGAAGCCTGCTGTCTAGACATAGCCTCAGCTATAGAGTATTGTGCCCAGTTCTGGGTGCCACATTTCAGGAAAGATGTGGACAAATTGGAGAGGGTCCAGAAAAGAGCAACAAAAATGATTAAAGGTCTAGAGAACAATGTATGAGGGAAGATTGAAAAAAATTGGGTTTATTTAGTCTGGAAAATACAAGACTGAGAGGGGACTTGGTAACAGTTTTCAAGCACATAAAACACAGTTACAAAGAGGGAAGATTAAAAAATTGTACTCCGTAACTTCCAAGGTTGGGAGAAGAATCAATAGTCTTAAATTGCAGCAAGGGTGATTTAGGGTGGAATTAGGAAACATTTCCTATCAGGACAGGTAAGCACTGGAATAAATTGCCTAGGAATGTTGTAGAATCTCCACTACTGGAGTTTTTTAAAGAGCAGGTTAGACAAACAGCTGTTGGGGCGGTCTCAATCAGTGTTTCTCAAACTTTTTTTATAAAACACCCCCTTTTCAAAAAAAAAAAAAATATATATATATAAGTACTCCCAATATCTACAGTTTTCAGACACCTACGTTATTTTTTCTACCATTGCAACACATTTGTTTAAACAACTTAATCGTAGCAGGGCAGACGATGAAATTTTTGGGTGTAAAAAGTACAAAAATAATAAAGTGCTGTAAAACTTAAAACAAAAATTCAGTTTTCTCCAAATTTCAGTTGTGTTGACGTACCCCCCAGACTTCTCTCGAGTATCCGTGAGGGTACTAATACCACTGGTTGAGAAACACTGGCCTAAATAATACTTAGTCCTTCCATGAATACAGGGGACTAGACTAGATGACCTCATTAGGACCTCCAATCCTATGATTCTGTGATTATATATGGTACAATTTGAACTAATGGATCTTTGTGTCTCTCAGTGTCCCACCCTGGGGTGACTTTTACCTTGGTTCACTGTAAGAGCAACCACTCCTGCTCTGCTCCCTCACAGCCTCCTGCATGTAGGTCACTTCAGCTACATTGTCTGAATACTCTGCCAATATTGTCCTGTAATATGTCCTATGATTGGCTGGCTAAACTCCCAATCCCAAACTTTCCCCCAGAAATGTGCATTTTGTACTGCCTAGCACCCTCCTAGACAACACAAGCTCATACAAAATGAGTAATCTATTAATAGGAAATGATACGCACAAATCTGTTATCCAAGATAGACTTTCCCAAACACTTCAATCCAAACACACTGGTTTAGATAAAACAACAAAACAAATTTATTAACTACATTAAGAGATTTTATATGTCTACAAGTAATGAGAAACATAAGTCAGAATGTAAAATGCAACCAACACTCAACTCAACAAACTATGACTATGTCTAGACAGTGATGCTATTTCGCATCTTTAAATAGATTTCAAAATAATGGGTGTGCTATTCCCGCATCCCTGTAACCCACATACCAAAAAGATTAAGGGAAGTTTCGGAATAGTGCTTTATTCCAAAATTAGAACCAAATAAGATATGCAATTTATGTAGCTCAAATTGCGTATCTTATTTTGACCTACAGGTGCAGTGTAGATACACCCTAAGGGTGCATCTAGACTACAGAGCTTTTTCAAAAAAAAGTGACCTTTTCTAAAAAAAACTTCACCTGCATCTAGACTGCCAACACGGTCTTTCAAAATTAAATTGAAAGAATGCAGCGGTTTTTTCGACAGCGGTAAACCTGCTTTTATGAGGAAGAAAGCATTTTTTCGAAAGAGCTCTTTCAAAAAAAGGCATTCTTGAACACAAACAGGGCTTTTTTGAAAGAGAACGTCCAGATTGCCTGGGTGCTGTCTTTCGAAAAAGTGGATCGCTTGTGACTGTCTAGACGATCTCTTTCAATAAAGGCTTTTTCAAAATAGCTCTTTTGAAAAAGCCTCTTTCAAAAGAGGCTTGTAGTTTAGACGTACCCTAAGTGAAAAAAAGCATCTTTTACCATGTGTTCCAGCAGACCCACTGGCTGAACTACTTTCAGTTAGGATTCTCCACCACCACCCCCAGTCTAATTCTTCTTCCTTTGTTGTACATGTGTTTATGATTCCATAGATAGAGATCAAGGGGGTGAAGACGAGGGATGGGGCACCTGTCCTCTCCTCTTAAAACCCTTTATCTTGTGCAAGAATCTTCTCCAGCTGATTTTCAAGATATAAAAAGTCTGTGTGGCTAGAAGCTGCTATCTGCTTCTTTGTTAAAATGTAGATCTTTTGCTCACACTCTCTCTCCTGTCAACAAGGTGGCACCCTAATCAGATGGTGGTCAGCTTGATCTCGTTGACACTTCGCTGAGGCATTGGCTAGCTTTTTGTCTTTGAGGATCTTGTTTTATCATGACAATGATGATTAGCAAATCGTGAGTTTTCAAAAGATACCCTACACCTTATACCCTACAGTCTTATAAAAATGGTTACAATAGGGGGTACAGCCTATCACAGTTAGCTCCTGCCATACCAGTCATGAGATACCTGAATACCCATTATTTTTGCTCCTTTAAAGAATACTGCCTTTAAGTCCTTTACCAATACATTTTATCTGATCTATCTGTCCCTTTCCTACACAGTACCTGCACTGAGCATCTGCTCCCCGCTTACCTCATGCATTGCAATATCATAGCCTAACCCCCATTTCTTGTTCACCCTAACTAAGCCCCAATCCACTGTGGAGAAGGTGAAAAAAAACCCCACATGTTGCCTTGGCTAATCTGGTTGTAAGGGAACAAATTCCTTCCCAGACCCCTGAAAAGGAGCGACAACAGTAAAGCCCACAGGAGATGATGATGAACCTGGTATTTAACAACTTCAATGGACAGAAGGCTGCTTTGCTGGATCCCAGTAAGAGAGCTTTTCCTGTACCAGAGCACACATAAAAGTCTTCTCTCTCTTCTGGTCACCTTGTAGGGAAGTGGGTCAGCAACCCCACACTGATCTGGTATGAAGATGCTGCAGCAACTCACTCTCTGGGTATGTAGCCAGTAAAGGGGCCACACACCTTTTTGTAGAAGCCAAGATACAGCCCCCAATACTTAACATGCAACGATATCACTTAAGTGTCCCAAACTGGTTAAAGCACTTTGTCTGGATGTTTAATGATAATTATCTCAACAGTTAATGATTAATGCTGAAATTTAAAATTGTTGGGCTTCAGAGTTAACATCCTACTGAGATGAATGGAGTTAGGGCACATCAATCTGGGCTATATCTCATTTTGCGTTCCTGAAAACTCAAGAAAACTACTGTGAACTGATTCACATTAAGATCTTCTATCAGGAAGGCTAAAACTATATGCTTCTAAGTGAAACCACACATTCTACAGTAAATGATTATATCCAAAGTGATACCTCAGAAGGGTGCTCACTATTTCTACCCTAAAGCATGTATTATCAGCAGTCTCATGACATGGGTTGTCAAAACTTGTTTCCTCATGAACTGGAGATTTGGGGGATCTTTTTAAGCAATGGATCATTTGTTTCACTATCAAGAATCTTTTCCTTCTTTCCCCTTATGGTTTTAGAAAAGAAATCTCCCAACATGTGCTATCAGGTCAGGAAGAATCTATGCCTCACTAGAGGGAGGAAAGCCCACAGAGTATTAGTAGAGTCAGGTCCTTATTTTCCAGCTTGCTAAAATAATTAAAAGAAAGTATCATTCATTTTCCTCCATGCTCTGTCCTGATGGTTCACATGGTGAGAAGCAATATAAACAATTATCCACAGTGTATTTGACAAGTACATTTTACTGGCTAAAACTGGCTTCATTTCTACCACCCACAGCACAGAGATCCAACGTCAGAGCTTGTAAACCATTTTCCATTCTCTTCGAATGATGGTTTAACAACCACAAGGACTTTTCTGTTTAAATATGAAATATTTCTGTTTAAACATTTAAGCATCTCCAAAGTTTCAGAGACTTTTGGCAGTTTACAATGTCTCATCCGAAAGGCAGACATTCCTCGCTATGTGAACTCTTAGAGTTCTACGCTGAGTAGAGCTGGCTTAGCTACAGTTTGGAACCTAGTTGACTAACTGATTTATTTGTTAATACTTTTAATTGCAATTATCAGCTTCATTGATATAGTACATATGTTGGCAAGAAGAGTCTATGGCAATGCCTGGGTTCCCACCAATAGAAGATCCAGCTTTAATTTGCCTAGGGATCTACTCCCATGGGCCCCAGATGCTCTAAGGACAAATTCAGTAAAGATCAATATGACATTGATGCAGAAGACACAAAATGCACAAAACAAAGTATTAAGGATCACAGTGAGAGATCCCCAGTAACTTAAGCCACTCTGTTTTATAAACCACATTGCTACTTTTGAGTGTTGGTCTTTATCCTCTGTTAATACTCAGTCTACATATGATAACGAGCTTGCACCAAATGCCCGGTAATGAACTACAGGTTGAAACTCTCTGGACCAGGACTCTCTGGTCTGGCAACATCCAACCAGAGATGTTGCTGTACACGAGAGCCTCATGACCACAGAGCCCCAGGACATTGGCGACAGGGAGTGGAGCCAGGAGCCCAGTAGCCAGGGCTTGTCTTGGAGCCAGGTGCCCAGCAGCCTGGGCACCAGGGAGTCCTGTGGAGCTCTCCAGAGCCTAGGGGCAATGGAGCCCCGACAGCTCAAGGGCATGGGTTTCTGGCCACCCTGGGGCTGTCTGCAGAGCCTGGCGGTCCCACTATAACAGAGCCCTGGTAGCCACAGGATAGCAGTGCCCTGGTGGCCCTGGGGTAGTAGATCACCAGAGGCCACAGGGTATAACAGAGCCCCAGTGTCTCTGGGCAGCAGAGCCCTAGAAGCCCTGGAGCCACATAGCCACAGCAGACTTGAAGCAGAGGAGCCACAG
Source organism: Apalone spinifera (assembly GCA_030068395.1). Taxonomy (NCBI): domain Eukaryota; kingdom Metazoa; phylum Chordata; order Testudines; family Trionychidae; genus Apalone; species Apalone spinifera. The sequence goes on from CM057845.1 coordinate 15,420,640, forward strand.
CAGCCCCGGGCTAGCTATCCACAGAGCTCCTGAGGCACAAGGGCAGTGGAGACCTGGCAGCCCAAGGGCAGTGGAGCCTTGGCAGCTGGGGCTGGCTACAGAGCTCGGAACCCAATGGCCCAGAGAGCAGTTGAGCCTGGTGGCTGGGCATGGAGCCTAGCTGGGTCTTCCGGCAGACCCCAGGAGAGCCCAGACTCCAGAGTCCATCAGGAAAAATGCCAGAATTCATCTCCCCTGGCCTGGCAAACTCCATCTGGAGGTCCAACCTATACTCAAGCAGTATACAGTTATGTTTTAAATACAAGAGATCCCAGGTTCAATTCCCTACTGACAGCTTAGAGTTGTGGGCTGTCAAAACTTGAACCCTATTACATTTACACAGACTTACTGTATCAGTACAATATGACCTCAAGGTCATACAGACAATCTCAACACACAAGCAGGACTGCTCACACGTGAGTGAGTGAGGAAGAAAGAAAGAAAGAGGACTGGATTCGATAACCTCTCGAGGTCCCTTCCAGTTCTAGTGTTCTATGATTCTATGAAAGAAACTCAATTCCAGTTTATCTTTTTTATAGTAAATAGTGTTTTTCAAGCCATATCATAACACCAAGTCATGATTTACCAAACCATTACTGCAGACAACTGTGAACTTTCATTGCCAAAGTTACTTCCTTCACCATCAGTTGATAAAAGCAGCTTTTAAAATCACACTTATTTATCTCAAGGTACAAAATACCCGTAACACAAGGCAAGGCTTTAAATGGCTGATTTTGTTATAAGTATACAATTCATAGTAAGTATTTTATTAATATAAAATTCCGCTGACAATTCTTTACAATTCCACAGCATATATTAACTTCCCAGAATTGGTTTTGCATCTGTAGAATTTGTCAGATAAACAATTTTGACTTTAACATCTTGCAAGAGAAAAAATAATTTCTGATTATGCTGTTGCATTGGACTGGTCTTAGAATATACTTCAACTGTGAGACTATTACTATACTAATATACCCGGTGGAATTGGTTTCTATCCTATTCAGACAGTTACCAATAATGGCACTCCAGAGGCCTACAATTCTCTTTACTGATAATGAGACTGAGGTGTGACTTATCTCAATTTATTTTTCAAGCTCAAAGACAGTGTGGAGTTCAATTTGGGAGCGTTATGTGATGATTCATGTAAAACCAACTGTCCCATCCCTAATTCTGACGCAAAATTACTATCAACTTTTTTAGCTTCTTAGCCTCATCTTGTACAGCACTGAATGCATTGTCAGGACTTAAGTGATGATAAAATAATAATTAGACATACTGTACCAGTGATATGTTCCTCAGTCTACAGTATATTTTTACATAGTTTACCTCCCCCATAAAAATGAACCAAAAAAGTGGAGTTCAGAGTTATGACACAATTCATCATTATGGCCTGTAACAAGGGTACATAACTAGAGAGAACATTTGCACATTGTGTCACTAATTTATACAATATAGATTGCACTACCACTAGTCACATGTACAGAGGGCTTATGTCAAATCTCCTCAAAGAACAAAAGAACCAAATACATAACTAGCTAAATATGCTTCTTTCATGTGCTTTACTTACTTCCTTTGAAGTTTTTCAAATGCTTATCTCTTCATTAAATAAGTTAGAAAATTTATTGTTGATGGAAGGTGTGGGACTGGAAGCTGAAGTGGTTTGTTGCTTCATACAGTATATTCAACATGGATTATAATTGTGCAGGCTTCCATATGCTCTTCAGGCCTGGCTCAAAATGACCTCGTGGTAATAAGAGTAGTTTAACATCCATGTGCATACAGCCCTTGAATCCTTTTAAAGATAGCCAATAACAGTGCCAATTATTGCAATTGTTCCTGGTTTATTTTTGTTTTGTTATACAGACATCTGCTCATGAGGAACTAGATTGAGAATATCAATGTATTCACATGGGCCAACTAGACTGAGAATATCAATGTATTCACATGGGTCAATAACTAATCATTATTCCTGGCCTGGTCTGAACCCAAACCACAGACAGAAATGTAAAACACTGATGATGCATTACCAACTTTCTTATCTAGGGTTTTACAACCTTTCTCAACCTTTTCTTTAACCTATCACCTCACATTAATCTACTTACACCTAGTTCTCTGCAGATGTATCCAAAATTACACCCCATTTTTTGGGGATGTATCCAGAACTCTGACCAAATTTGACCTAGCGCCGATATTCAAAGTGCTACTCAGATGAATTTTTTTTTCCCTAGCGTCAGGCAAAACCAGTCTTAGATGACAAAGGGTATGTCTTGCCTGCCCTACAGTTCAGACTATAGAGATAAAACTGGCAGTGTGCACCGAAGTGTAGCCATGTAACACCACTAGGTGGTTGCCACTGGTGTGAACTAAAAGGTTCCTTGTTCACATAAATATAGTCTTCTAGCATTAATTACATTAGTATAAACTAGGGACCTTTTAGTCTGCACCCATAGCATCCACCCTGGAGTAGACTGACCCCTGGGGAAGTGTAGACAAGCCCTTTCTTTCACATTGTTTCTGTGTAAACCTATTAACGGCCGTGCTTAAAACTTGATCTGTTTGCTCTAAGCACAGTCAAGTTTCACACAATCATCATCCCAAAATTGCTAGAATATTGGTTGACAGTGCCAGAATTTTTTATTTAGAACAATCCCACACATTAGAGGTGATGGAGCAGGTTCACTCTTCTGAGCCCATTGGTTAAAAAATGGTGTTAATTACCATGGAGGTCTCCAAAGTTGAAGTTCTCTTCAGATGTTATTCTTGTTTTTAAAGTATATGCATTATATTTATTTGTTCAGTGTGTGTTCTTGGTTTAAATATGATTATATGTTGTGCACATTTAAACACAGAGTGAGGATAATATGCTTTAAAAGCCTACAAATAAAAAAAACCCCACCAAACAGAAGCTATTTAAAACTTGGTAGGAAAACACAAAGCTAGCTTTCAACCTCATAGGCTTCTATGCTCCAGCCAAGCTCTTTGCCAACTGGTCACAGGTGAAGACATTTTAGACTGTGATTTTGAAGGGTGGAGACAGGTCTGTGTCTATAATGTATGTTCATCACTTGTACATCTGGTTTATATCTGTGTTCAGTTGTAACTTCTTCGGGTCTTGAAATGTTTTTCTTTTTTCTTATTATGTATTAGTGTAGTGTACTGTAACTGGAAAGACATCCCAGCAGTTAACTGATATAACAACAAAAAGGTGTCTCAAACATTAGCAGAAAACAAAACATAATATATAAATTAATCCAAGGGATGTATTTAAAGGGTGTTAACAAAGTCTGCTGAAATCAAGGGTGATTGTACTGATAGATGTTTAACACTGTAAGCCAGGTACAATTTATGGTATGGTATATCAGTTTGCTGATAATTACAGGCAAAATTATATTTATCAGTTGTATGCAGTAGCTGTATAAAGATTGCAACTGGAGCCCCATAGACTGGAGATAATGCACCCATGTATTCATGTGAATTCCCAAGAAGGCGGCCAGGTTTCATTTCTCTCTCTTCCACTATATATATGGCATTAGAATGAGATTTAGGACTTTGTCACTCTACAAGTGACTTTGTCACTCTACAAGACGGATAGCCGTGTTACTCTGTAACTTTAAAAAGAAGTTGTCTTGTGGAGCCTTAGGGCATGTCTACACTCTGGCTTTATTTTGAAATAACTCAGGTTATTTCAAAGTGACAAGGTGAGCGTCTACACAGCAAACCTGTTATTTCGAAATAATTTTGAAATAACGGGTTTCTAATTACGGAATAATAGACCCTAATTTCACAAGGAGTAGCGCCTATTTCAAAAGAGTTATTTCAAAATAGGGCGTGTACAGAAAGTGCAGCTGTGGTTATTTTGAAATAAGAAGCCTCCAGGGTGTCTCACAGCTGCCCTGGTGGCAACCCTGTCCACACTCATCAGAACTCTGTAGTTCCCCTTCCCCTACAGGCTTTAAAGCTGTAGCCACAGGGAAAACAGTTTGTGACATGACACAAGCCTTGCTAGCACTGCTCACTCAGCAGCACCATGCTCTGTCTTCCCTGCTGCCATGGCAGACCCCAGCACTCCCACTGAGACCTCCACAGCTGCAAGCAAGCCAGCAGCCAGCTCCCAAGCTCCTGCTTGGGGGTGGAAGAAGACATCCCCATCCTGGTCTGATGTGGAGACCCTGAATCTCACTGAGGTCTAGGGAGAGGAGGCAAATGTCCAGGATCTCCAGGCAGGAGTGTGGACATCTACAGCCAGATGGCTGACCGTCTGGGCCAGAAGGGCCACGTGATCACCTAGGAGCAGGTGTGCATTAAAGTGGAAGGATTGAGGCAGGTCTACATGAAGACCAGGCTACAACACTCCTGCTCTGGAGTGGCACCCCAGTCATGCCAGTATTATGAACAGCTTCATCACATCCTGGGAGGGGGGTTAGTCCCTGCCCCCCACCCCTTTTTGTGGACTCTGGGCTGGAGATGCCCATATCAGCCTCCCAGAGAGGGGGCCTGTGAGTGAAGAGGAGGAGGAGAAGGAGGAGCAGGCCAGCACCGACACTTCCCACCAGCCAGGAGGTCAGCCTGTCCTTGAAGCTGGTACCTCCCTCCCAGGATGTCACCCAGAGCTCAGATGAGACTGATGAAGGCCCAGAGCACGCAGCTGCAATGAGGCTGCCACAAAGGAACCTTGTGCTCCTGCTCACAGGGTTCCTGCACAGGTCTGCCTTACTCCTGACTCCATGGTGGGACATCTTCCCACCACAAGACACCACTAAGGAGGATGGGGTCAGGGACACACACAGCAGTTCTGCAGATGGCACAGGCCCGTGCGTGCACTCCTGCGGCATCATCTGCTCTCGTGTGAATGCAGCAAGGTGGAGGACACCGAGCTCTTGCCAGGGGAGCCTGCTGGGAAGGAGGAAATGGAGGGGACCCCAGTACCATCCTCCCTGGCAAGTGGTGTCTGCCACTCATACACACCTCTCCCAACACCCTCTTTCCCTTTCCTCCAGAGGGCAGGGATAGAGGGTATCCCTGTGGGATGCTGCCACTGCCAAACCTGCCATTCGCGCGGCACGGTGGGAAGCCAATTCGCCCCATCTCCCCCCCTCCTGCCCGCAGGCTCCTGGCCTGGCTGGCACGTTCTCATGCCTGCTTGTCCCTGAGACATGGGGGTAGCAAGGCTCCTCTGGGACATCTGTGCCCTTACAGGACGGTGCCCACTGTCTAGGCCACAGATGTCCTCACTCGAGGCACATTGCCATCATCTGAACCGAGACCTTTCAGTTTTAGCACACATTAGTGCTAAGCTTCAGGCACTCTGTCTCCTGGGATAACTGCCCTTCTCTCTGTTTTTCACAGCTGGACCAGTTGCGAGTGAGGCATGTTCACCACCTCCTGCACCATCCTCATGCCCAGGACTTGACAAACCCCAGCGAGAGCCACTCGCCAGCCCTGCACTGCGCATGCGCCAGACCGGCACTGTGCATGCGCGAAGCATCGGTGAATGGGGCTCATGAAGCAACCAGCTGAAATCTACTCGCCACGAGCAAGTAGATTCAGCAGTTTGTCAAACCCTGCTCATGACCCAGCAAGAGCTGCCATCGCAAATGACCCCAGGCAGACCTGCAGTTCAAACACATTGTCTGCCTGCATGCCCTGCAGCAGTCTCTGGAGCAGCAGGACCGGAGGATGGATGCTGACCTAGAGGAGTGCCATGCTGACAGGGAGTTGTGCTGAACCATATAGTGGGAGCTGTCCCAGGAGACTCAGAGCATGTGTGTGACATACACTACTGCCGGCTGCCTGGTGGCCACCATTGAGTGGTCCAGAAGCTGCTCCCCCCACACTTCTGCTGCTGCTCCCACTCCTGCTCCAGCTTTGCCCGCACCCCTCTGACTTCTCCTTCTAGCCCCCCCACTTGGCCACTGGGGGCCCTGCACACAAGGCTGTGGGACCACCTGAGTAGGCCCCAGTCCCCGAGCCTCTCCTCTCCACTTCTTCCCCTTCATTTCCCTCCTTCCCCACTCCAGATTCTTTCCCCAGCCCCTCCCCTGATATATTTTTACCCCAAATTTAAAAAAAGCTTATTCTTTCAAAACAAAAAGTCTGGTTTATTGTATCTGCACGGGAGCGGGGGAAGGAAGCGCAGGGAAAGGGAGTGATGGGGGAGGAAAGGCACAGAGTGGCAATGCAGAGACCCCTCATGGGGATGCCCAGGGGAAGTATCACAGCGGTCCTTGTCTGAAACTCTCCCTCAGGGCCTTCCGGATTCACACATTGAGGATGCTTGATGGATGGCAGTGGTGTGTGACTGTTCAAAGGTCATTGCAAGCTGTTCGGCCTCTGTCCCCACCCTGGCAGAAATGTCCCCACTTCCCAGTTCTCACATATTTTATGCAGGACACAGCAGGCTAGGACAATACTGCCTGGGGGATGTTCAGTTTGCTGAGGTCCAGGAAGGTGAGGAGACAGTGGAACCTCCCCTTCAAATGCTTGAAGTTGCCCTCCACAATGATGCGGGCCCTGCTGAGCCTGCCATTAAAATGTTCCTTGGTGAGATCCAGGTACCCAGTATACGGCTTCATCAACCAGGGGAACAAAGGATAAGCTGTATCCCTCATGATGCACGTCGGCATGTCCACTTCCCAACCCTGATGGTGTAGTCGGGGAAAAAATGTGCCAGCCTATATCCTCTGGAATAGACTGGAGTTCCTGAAGACATGGGCGTTGTGTACCTTCCCCGTCCACCAGACACTGATGTCAGTGAAGCATCCTCAGTGGTCCATGAAGTTCTGCAGCACCATTGAAAAGTAGCCCTTCTGGTTGATGTAATCAGAGTCCTGATGGTTGGGGCCAATGCCATCAATGCCCGCCGCCCCTCCCCCCCACACACACAGTTCATGGAAGTTCATGGCGGTAAAGCCAGTGATGATGGGATCCATATCACTCAAGATGATGAACCTGTGCAGCAGGATAATGTTGATGACCCTCACCATCTGTGAGAGGACACAGAGAATCACTGGGTTTCTAGAGCCCATGGGAGTTCCCCGAGCCCAACCCCTTTCCTAAAGCAGGAGCAACCCCAACTTAGCCCATTCCTGGCAGGGATTTGTGAAGGCGGGTCTGTAAAACCACCAGGGCGGGAAAGTCTGCCCCCTCTTCCTTAGATTCCTGTGGTTCATCACCCTTCTGGGACAATAGCATGAGAGCACCAAACCTGCATGAGAATGGCCCCGACGGTCAATCTTCCCACACTGAGCTAGTTCTCAACGGAGCGGTAGCTGTCCGGTATGATGAGCTGCCAAAAAGCAATGGAAACACACTTCTGAAGGTCTTATGTGGGTGTCCTGTCACCTGAGGGCAGGGGCAAGCCACACACAGAGCTCCAGGAAAGTGTCCTTCCACATGAAAAAGTTCTGGAGTCACTGCTGGTTGTCCCATGCTGCTCCATGATGATCTGGTCCCACCAGTTGGAACTGGTGTCCTGTCTCCAGAAGCAGTGATACATGGTGAACAGGGGAGGCTGGTAGGGGCTGTGCTGCATGAGCAGCATGTGGAGAGAGGTGAGGAGGTGCCCCATTGTGAGCTGCGGGCCCTGTTCCTGCAGAGCCACATGGGCAGCCTGCAGTAACTGCACCAAAAAGTGTGGCATGAGATCTAAGAGCCGGTGAGTGCTTTACAGCAAGTCTGGCTCCATGGCAGAAGTGCTGTGGTGGCAATCAGGGCATGCAGTGAGATGAGTTTGCTTTCCCTTGAGAAGGTAGGCAAAGGTGAAGAATCTGAGACACAGCCATAAAGGGTATCCCTTAGTAGCATGAGCCTCAGATAGAGCAGGCAGCAGCTACAGGAACTGACTGTTGTCTTGATCCCCTGCCTGGAGTGCTTCCTGGGGGCTTTAAATGTGATTCAGCCTCCAAACATTGTGGACGTGCTGTTTCAATATAGCTCTGTGCTAGTGGTCTCCAACCTTTTTACATCCAAGATCACTTTTTAAATGACAGAACAAGCCAAGATCTACCAACCTGCCCCTTCCTCAAAGCCCCACCCCTTCCTCGAAGCCCCACCTCTTCCTCTCTATTCTCCTCCTCTCCATCACTTGCTTTCCCCAACCCTTATACTGCTGCTTTTTTCCCAATTCTTGTGTAGGAAGAGGTTTTTCCAACATTTGGCCTGTCTAGACTGGACCAAGTGTCAGAAAAACCCCTTCTTTTGGAAGCCTCCTTATTCCTCGTGGAAAGAGGAATATAAGGGTTACCGAAAGAGCACGTTTACTCTTCCACTAAAAAAAGCAGAAGAATAAACACATCCCTGGATGCAGATGAGTTTTTCTGGGATATCTCCGGAATCCTGAAAAACT
>CM057845.1:15438185-15452741 GCA_030068395.1 Apalone spinifera
CGGATGACACAGCCGATGTGCTCTGTGGGATGCCTCAGGGGTCCTGGGTCCTGGTCAGGCTCCTTGCAGGCTCCTGGCTCTCGGCATCCTCTTCCTCCGTGTCAGGGACGGGGCCCTCTGCCCCGGGTTCGATCACCACCCATGGGGCATGGACTGCGTGAGCCCCCAGGATGCGGTCCAGGGCCTCATAATGAGGGCATGCCTCCGGGTCGGCCCCTGGCTGGGAGGCCCTGGATTAGGCTTGCCGCAGGTCCTTGATTTTGCAGCAGACCTGCTCCCGGGTCCGCATGTGGCCTCTGGTGGCCAGGCTGTCAGCCATGCGGCTGTAGATGGCTGCGTTCCTGTGGCTAGTGTGGAGATCGTGGACGTTGGAGGCCTCCCCCCAAACCTCAATGAGGTCCACGATCTCCACACTAGACCAGGCGGGTGCCCACCTCTTGCGGCCCCGGGCAGGCTCCTGGGAGCCACCAACCTGGTTCTGGGAAAAGGCAGAGGGCTGGGTGTCAGCGGGTGGCTGGCTCATGCCGTGCCAGGTGCAGGGTCTGATGGCTGGGTGCTGGCAGGCTTGCAACTGGCACAAGCACTGTAGCCAGACCGTGCCCTTTTAAGGGCTTCAGAGCCGGGAGGGGGGCAGAAGAGTTTCCCTGGTTTGGCCCAGAGTGGAAACCAGGGCAACCTGGGAAGGGCTAGCCTCCAACTAGTTCGAATTAAGTGGCTACACAGCCCTTAATTCGAACTAGGCATTACTCCTCATAGAATGAGCTTTACCTAGTTCGAAAAGCACTCCATTAGTTCGATTTTAATTCGAACTAGCGGTTTGTATGTTTAGCCCCTATTGAAGTTAATTCGAACTAACAGGCGTTAGTTCGAATTAACTTTGTAGAGTAGATATACCCATGGTTATGGACAGTGTGTAAGCATCTTAATAGACTAGGATGTGTCTCTTCCCTCAGTGTGCCTGATACCAACAGGCACTATACAGTTATTCCTACTTATACCAAGCCTATATCTGGCTCAATAGACCTTCAGACAAATTCTCTCGGTGACCCTGAGTTGGCAGACAATAGTATAATAAAAGTGGCCCCCCCACATAGCATTCCCTGAGGTCGCAGTGGTGTTGCAGAGGATTTTGTTCCTAATACCTCTGTTGACCATCTCCTCAGCCATGGCCTGTCTCTTTCGGGTCTTCCGTGTCCCCAGCTAGGTCACTTTCAGTTCAGCTGCTTTCTGGCGTAACACAATCCAACTGTAAGTCGGAGTAAACTAGCAACTCTTTTGGCCCTCTTGGGCTGCACTGAAGTTCTCTGCTTTTGCCCCTACTCCTTGACCCTGCAGAGCTTTTCCCTATGCTGCTCTTGCCCAGCAAGTTTCCCGCACTCCTTCCCCTCTGCAGGGAATCTGGCAGCTTCCCTCCCTGTTTCTTATAAGTCCCACCTCACACACACAGCTCTTTCCTGTGGGTCTTTTCCACCTGACTTCACCATGCCCATTCTAGAGAAAGAGAGTTCCCCTTGCTCTTTTTTTTCCCCTGGATCTTCTCCTCCATCTGAGGTCATCTCTGCAGTTGGGGTCAGTCATTCTAATAAAGACTCCATCACACTCAGATGGGGGAATACTGGTCTGGTCATCAGCAAGGCTGAACCTGGCTTGGCTTAAAGGGCTAACCAGTGTGTGATGTGCTTATTCATGACATAGCAGCTCTTCAACCCAAGTGAGGCACAGAGGGAGGGATACTTCAGTGGTTTGAGCATTGGTCTGCTAAACCCAGGGTTGTGAGTAGAGTCTTTGACAGGACCATTTGGGATCTGAGGCAGATTTGTCAGGAATGGTATTTGGTCCTACTATGAGGGCAGGGGACTGGACATGATGACCTGCCAAGGTCCCTTCCAGCTCTATGAGATAGGTATATATACATATAATCAGGAATTCCCAAGCACTACAAAACACATTTCCATATTCTTTTTCATTTGAACATCCACATGTTTAAATACAAATTGTGATGTCACAACTCTCACTACCACAGCAAAACACAACATCAGAAAGTTCAAAGCATTTACTGCCAGGTGTGGCTCAAATCTCAGTGTAGCTAATAGTGCCTCATGAAGCTGCCTTGTTACTACGGCAGTTTACCACCTCCCTGGAGTCACTGTATAAGAGTGTTGCTGTGGTAACCAATCCTGGGTGAGGCCAGGAAAGGATGGTAGCCACTAAGCCCAGCCTGCATTTGGCTTGCAGAGGGTAGTGATGTGGCCTCAGCATTATGCCTCCCTGTCTCTCTTCTGCATGGGACAGGCCTCAACGTGAGCACAATGAGAGTGGCTGCAGCTCCTGGGTATGCCTGCTGCTGCTTCACTATAAATAAAGTCAGTTTTTAATAGCTATTAAATTATACACTGGGTAGAGTGACATTAATAATTTTATGATTTGTGCCTCCCCTTTCAAAAAAGTCACCAGCTACCACCACTGCATCATAGTCATGTTTTTTCGCTATAGTCTCTGTAACTAGCAGTCTATTTTCTGCAAGGCTCAACTCTGACAAGTTCAGGGTAAAATTTATAAAACAAGGCACGAGACCCTGAATACCCTAACCCCAATTTTCTGAAGCCACTCAGCACCTATGAAAGTCAGGTAACCCCAATTTTTTGAAGCCACTCAGCACCTACGAAAGTCAGGCCATTTTTACTGAGGTGCTTCTATATGGATGTAAATGCCTCACATTAGGAACCCCTGATTTAAATATTGGCCTTAAGTTGTTTCACAGCTGACTGTGGGAAAAAAGTTCTGGATTAGGTTGCTCACCATCTAGCTATGGTTGTGGAGGTAAAATAGTTTAAGAATGTACTTTTGACCTCTATGTTAGAGTGTAAATCTGTGGTACATTTATAATGAGTAACTAATCTCTTTATGATCTTAACTTCCCTTCGTGTAACTGTTCATCTTCTAACTCATTTTCATCAGGAACCCAAAAGGTATGTTCCTTATTTAGTTTTGGCAGTTTGGTCATCTTCCCTAGTGGCTAAGAAAATACTAACAGACTTAGGACTGACAGATGGTTATACTTTCCCGACAAATTATTTATTTGAATTCTGAAACATTCAGCTCTTACTCATTGCTTTTTCAGTTAAATTTTAAAACTACATTTATCAACAAGAGTGATCACACATTGAGTCTGCCATCATGCATCAAAGGCAATGTATTCATTTGTTCATTACAAGAAAGAGAATTAGTGACTCGTGAACCAGTTCAGACAGAATGACCACTAAACATAGATTATCCAAAATTTGAACTGACCTAAAGACTTGTTCAAGTTCAGCTATCTTCAGCCATACAGTGTTAACCTAACCTAATCTGCAGATCCCCAACCTATTGTTAATCTCAATCTAGCCTTCAAAATCTCTTCCTGAGTGGTGGTCGAAAATTAATTTTAAAAAATTGAAAAATGCTCTAAAGTTGTTTCCATTTCATAGGATTTCAGAAGGGATCCATCTTTTTAACAAAATTTCACAATTTTGTGTTTATCAAAAAAGGATTTTGACTGAATAATTTTGAAAGTGGTCTTGATAAAAAAAATGGCTAAAAACTAGGGAAAATTTGTGTAAAAAGCAGTTTAAAGTCAAAGTTTTTTCTCGATATTTGTAATTGAAAAGACCATATTAAAAAATACAAAAAATTGAAAAAGGCCACCTCTTCTCTTCTCACTTCATTATTGTTTCTTCCCTACAGATTTTAAAATATAAGCACAGCACTTTCCTGCTAAGATATGGTGTACTATTCTCCTACAGCGTTCCTGGTCCTCTGGAAGGCATTTCAAATTCAATATTAATCAATCCAGTTATAAGTTATGAAATATTAAAAACTCATAAAAAGGAGAGGGTTTTTTTTTAAAGCATGCAACACAATTTCTCAATTTTCCAGTTAGGAGTATCATTTCCAGATGCAGAAAACCACACTTCTCTAGGGCTTCATCCCCTTGAGGGAGGAATTTTAATAAGGGGCCAATTTTCTATGCAATCTTAGGAAAACAAGATCTATACATGTAAACAGTTTTAAAACTAAAACTAAACAATCTTGTTTAAAATTTAACTCCAAAATGTCTGAAAAAATACCACAAACTTTAAATGCTAATTAGCCATTTGTATTTTTCCCCACACTCTTTTTCAGTATACTATAATTCTGCTTTTTTCCACCCTTTGCCATATTCTGTATAAATGATAACATTCAATCTATGTGCAGATGGCCCAGCCATAAAGATTACAACAAATCCATGGTTATCAGGTTCAATTCAGACCTTTGTAGTGGCAGGGGGTTATAAATCAGTTCTGCCACTTCAGAAACACAGACAGTTACCAAGCTGCCGGAGCTCTAGGATAAACACCATTAACAGCTTAGTTCCTTTGACACACACATGGACACAGACATACACACACACACTTACTGTCACAGTTAAGCAGTTCTCATCTTACCCCACTGGAGAGTGATGGTATATATACACTCAAAGGTAATCAACCCATAAGTATGGGCATACTGGATCAATGTAACTGCCCATCTAGCCCAGCATCCCATCTTCCGACAGCAGCTGGTGCCAGATGCTTCAGAGGAAGTGAACAAAATAAGGCACTTCATTGAGAGACCCACTCCCTGTAACCCAGACACTTCTAGCAGTCAGAGGTTCAGGTTGTGCCCCTTATCATTTTGGTTAAATCAAAGTACTCTACATGTACTCTACATGTAAAAAGTACCCCCAAAATATTCTGGGGACTTAATTGTTAGGTATTCTATTGTGAACTCAACATATTTCTCTTTTTTTTCTACTGATAACAGTAAATGCTTTCATGGTACTACCATCTTTATTATACCTCCCAGGCTGAAACATTTTCTATTTTTTCTCTTTCATGTAAAAATCATGGAACACATTGATGAATGGATCATATCTCAAGAGGATACACTGGCTGTTTGCTAACCTGGAAAATCACACCCTGGCCAGCAGCTTTTGGACATCAGTTTGGTATACCAACAGCAAAATCATTCACCTGACAACATGTATTTTATCAGCGCAGAAGCATTAGATCATAGGACTTGACCAGGATCATCAATTCAGTGAGATGCATTTGAGTTGAATGCAGTGGACGTTAATAAACAGTAGTTGACAAAATAAAATCATTCTATTTGAAATAGTGCAGGAATATTTCCTGTTTTTCTGTATATTGTTGCTTCCCTTGCTACTTTAAATAACCAGGGACTGGAGGTGAGTGACACCAGTCATTAACCAAATAATATTGAGTAGACAAATTTCCTTTCATAAGGTATCAATATGATAGTTGTACAGGAATCTCATATGAGTGCTAATTTTAGGCTCCCCTTTTTGAAAAGTATACCTTAAATTGGTGAGGTAGAGACAAGAAAGCTTGTCATAAAGAGCCAAATACTGCTAGACATGGTTACACAGATATAGATCCCTGTTGACTTCTGCATTAAAGGTTTCAGCGATGCAGGAATCTAACTGAAGAATCAATATTTAAGACATGATGAATGGCTACAAAACTAAGAAAACATACCAATCAGGCCTGCATCCAAAGCCCTGCTCTAATGGAAGACATAACTAAGAGATGTAAACAAAAAGAACTAAGCAAATGACAACAAGACCACCCATTTGAGACAGGCAGCTTGCTTCAAGGTTATCTGACGGTTTCCATTGCCTGGGTTCACACAGTGACAATTTGGTCTATGTTCTGTTGACAGTGACCACAGATTAATTAGATCATCAGTTATATACATGTAAACAGTTCGAACTAAGAAGACAAATCTTATATATAACTTCCACTATGTTTGCCAGAGAAATTTCTATTCTGATATTATATCTAACCCTCAATGTTTCCATCACCTTTGTTTTAGCAGCAAGGAATAGATTCAGAGGCATGCATCAGTATGGCTGAGAGACTCCTGTACTATGTGGGCTTTCTTTCTTTCTTTCTTTCTTTCTTTCTTTCTTTCTTTCTCTTTTAAAGCCTTTTATTGTGCAGATTTGTAAAAAGCATCAAATGGATTTTTTAAAAAAATATAAATACATTACACAGAGACAGTAAAATGGATTCTGTGCTTTATGAAAAAAGTAAATGTAGTACAATAAGGGTAGATTAAAAAAGTACTAGCACTTTTTATGGTATATTGGCTTTTGAAATAAAATGATCAGTGCACCTAGATAATTTCTTTTTTATTGAAAACCATCAAAAAATAAAAAATAAGGGCCAAATTCCACTGTCCCTGCTCATGAATAATACTTCACTCCACTCACAGCCCTGATTATTTCAATGGGACTACTCATGGAATAAAGTACTTCTAAACATGAATAATATGACCCTGAACAATGCAAACAATTCTTCCATCTCTTTTCTTCCCATTCTTTCTCCTTTTTCCTAATTGTTAGTGATGACTGCTGGGTAACAGTGATAATCTGAGCTCTCATTCTCTCTGGCTAACATCTTCCTACTCCTTTGAAACTGTTGCCATTTGTTGTTACTTCTTTTCCTTAAGATCCTAGAGAAGTGCCTTAGGAAAGTGAGAAAACAGGCAAATTCTACTTTTCTTTTCCATCTTGAGGAGCTTTTCCATAGTTTTATTGGCTGCCAGTGTGTGGTTCTTCTGAGCAGAGAATGATGATAAATAAACAGTTTTACTGATAACTACTTACAGACACACAATTATCCCTGCTCCTTCTGAGGCAGGAACACAAGGGAGAGATCCGCAATACACTTGGAGCCAAAGTAACGCCCTTCTCCTTTTGAGAATGATATCCATCTCCGACAGCAAATATAAAAGCAGTTGAAATGAGATTTCATGGGCCTCAATTCCCACAGCCTTTTCTGGACTTCAGATTTGATCACCATTATAAAACATTCTATGTAAGTAGTCAGGACACTATAAAAAATGGAGGAAAAAAGAATCCCAAACACTTTAGTTCTGTACGATTTAGAATGTAAAAAGAATCAATTTTGTGGAAGACATTTTGAAATGCACTGGACAGTTTTCAAATCAGTTTTCCATTATACGAAGAAAGGACCCTATTTATTTCCTCTGGGCTATTGTTCATTCTTTTTTCACCCTGATCTACCTTTTGTGATACAATATTCAACATTAATAAAAAGGGGAAAGGCTGTTATTTCTATTTTTTAGATAATTAAAAGCATTATACTTTCACAGGGACAATAAGACAGTTGAGCACAAATTAGTTTGTGACAAATAACAATATATTGAAGCATTTAAAACCATATAAAATAGATTTTCTCTTTAATGGAAATTATGTCCTCTCGCACCAGTGTTTTCAAAAGGGAAATATGATTAGGTGTTCTAAACAGGACATTAATCTTTCCTTAGAATTCAAGGTCCTGAAGTTCAAGTCCATGAACTTCATATGTGTTTTTTTATTCCTGAGCCAAACTTGCAGTTCATTTTTTAATATTAAACATAGATGGCTACTAGATAGTTAATCCTCTTGTTTTTCTCATATCACTGACAGACGTTTACATAGAAATCCAGTTAGGTCAGCACTACCACATTAAAAAAAAAGTTTCATTTTACAGTGTGCTATAAGCCATAGATTTCAGAGGAGATTCCTATATGAAATAAAGCTACATTTCTAGTTAAGAACCTGAATGAAACACTTTGGGGGGTTGGATTGAGCTCTGAATTTCATAAACTACATATGAATTTATGGTGACAGATTGTGGGTGTCCCCATTTTGGGATTGTTATTCAATGGTGGTGAAAAATTACAGAAATTATGTTTTTCATATAGCATTGAACAAGGAACTTATTGAAATAAAACAAGCAGTACTATCCATGAAATTACTCTATTTTTGCTACACTGTGGAGTACGACTGTCCATTAATCTCAATTTACTCACATGATTAACAAAAAAATGAATCACAATTTATCAGTTTTAATTGCACTGGTAAACAATAGAATACCAATTGAACATTATGAAATATTTTGGATGTTTTTCTACATTTTCAATTGCAATTCAGAATACAAAGTGTATCATACTCATTTTATTTTATATATACATATATAACACATTAGTTTTATTACAAATATTTGTACTGTAAAACTGTAAAAATAAACAAAAGAAATACTACTTTTCAGTTGATCTAATACACGCACTGTAATGTGATCTCTTTATCATGAAAGGGTAATTTACAAATGTAGATTGTTACATAACTGCACTCAAAAACAAAACAATGTAAAATTTTAGAGCCTATAAATCCACTCAGTCCTACCTCTTGTTCAACCAATCACAAGTTAAAACAAGTGTGTTTACATTAGCAGAAGATAATGATGCCTGCTTCTTATTTGCAATGTTACCTGACAGTGAGAACAGGCGTTCACATGGCACTGTTGTAGCAGGCAGTGGAAGGTATTTTCATGCCAGATATGTTAAACATTCGTATGCTCCTTTGCTCTTCAGCCACCATTCCAGAGAACGTCCTTCCATGTTGATGATGTTTGCTTAAAAAATAATGGTTGAACCCTTAAAATCCAGCAGGACCACAGATATTGCTGGTCTATACAGACCTGGCTGTCTAGGTTCAGAATCCTAGCCCGAGCTGGACTGGCAGTGGGGAGCCCAGTCCCATCGGGGCCAGCGTGGGGGAGAGCACAGTCCTGGCCAGGCCTGGCAGCAAAGAGCATAGTCCCAGTCAGAGTGGAGGTAGCACAGCGGGGGGTCAGGAGTGCAATCCCAGCCAGGGCTGGTGCTGTGGGAAGCACAGCCTCGGTTGGGGCTGGCATGGTGTAGGAGCACAGTCCCAGCCTGGGCTAGTGGCAAGGAGCAAAGCCCTAGCCAGGGCTGGAGTCAGCTGGGCTCGCAGCCTGGATCAGCACCATGGTGGGGGAGAGGGAGGATGGAGGCAACCTCTTCTGGGGCTAGAGGCAGTGGGGCTAGCCTGTGTCCATGGCTGGCGCAGTGGGGGATGCAGCCCTGGTCAGGCTTGGCACAGTGTGGGTCTGGAGGCAGCAGCAGGCCTCAGAAAGCATAGCCCCCACCTGAAAGCAGAGCCTACAGCTGGGTAGGGAGCCTTGACCTTGAGGCAAACTCCCTTTTCAGGACCACTCAAGTCCCAAGGATGCCAGACAAGGGAGGTCTGACCTGTAGTACATTAATGAAGTTTGTGACTCAACTCCTTGGGGGAAGAACTGTATGTCTCCTTGCTCTGTGTTTTACCCACGCTCTGCCATACATTTCATGTTACATCTTGGATGATGACCATCTTGGATGATGACCCCACCACATGTTGGTCATTTTAAGAAAGCTTTAACTGCAGATTTGACAAAAAATAAAAAGGTGCCAAGGTGAGATATTAAAGAATCTGAAATGCCTTCAAAAATCCGAATGCCAAGATGTAGCACATACTGTCAGAAGTCTTAAAAGAGCAACACTCCAACATGGGAAACTATAGAATCTGAACCACCAAAAAAGATCAACCTTCTGGTGGTGGCATCTGACACAGATAATGATGACGCACCTCAGTCTTCACTCCTTTGGACTGCTATTAAACAGATGTGTTTTAGCAGCATAGACACATGTCCCCTGGAATAATCGTTGAAGCATGAAGAGACATATGAATCTTTAGTGCATCTGGCAAAAAAATATTTTGCAATGCTGGCTGCAACAATGACATGCAAACATCTGTTTTCACTTTCAGGTGACATTGTAAACAAGAAGTGGGAAACATTATTTCCTGGAAATGTAAACAAGCATCTTTGTCTGAGCGAACAAAAAGTAGGACTGTGTGGACATGTAGGCTCTAAAGTTTTACATTATTAATTTTTAATGATGATTTTTGTACATAATTCTACTTTTGTAAGTTCAGTTTTCATGATAAAGAGATTGCACTACCATAGTTGTATGAGATGAATTGAAAAATACTGTTTTGTTTGTTTTTGTTTTGTTGTACAGTGCAAACATTTGGAATAAATAATAAATATAGAGTGCGCACTGTACACTTTGTATTCTGTGTTGTGGTTAAAATCAATATATTTGAAAATGTAGAAAACATTAAAAGTATTTAATAAATGGTCTTCTATCATTAACAGTGCAATTAATTGCATGCTTAATTGGGATTAATTCATTTAATCGGATGATTTATCACAATTAATTTTTAATCACTTCTCAGACTTACTGTGGAGCTTTTACCCTAAGACCTTTCCCAGATTCACTATTTCCTGGCATCATGCTACAATTTTGATATACATATCCCTCATACCTTCCTCCATTCCTTTGTCTCGCTAAACCATTTACTTTAAGAGACCCTCAGCCTATTAAGAATGTATTCCACCTGTCTCTTCAATAAGTAATTGTTGATTGCAAAATAAGTTTTGCACAGGAGCTCATTGTACAGTGACAACTAACGTTGTCCAGCATTTTTCCTCACTCCACATGATCTTCTGGTTATATTATAATGATTGAAAAAGAAAGCCTGATAATTCTTAGATTTGGCCTATTTCAGTTTCCCATTCTCTAAACCAGGTCCAAAAGCAGTGAAGATTTACCTCTAAATTGGTAGTATTCTTCTGCTCTGCTGACCCAAAGCACTTGCAATTTGGACCTACTCCATCACTTTCACAGATAGACAGGGGGCCAAAAGGGTCAGTGACCCTAGGCCTGGAGATTCAAATGGGCCTGGAGCTCCTAGCTGCTGTTGCCTTTACTCTGTGCAGCTATGAGGGTTTGGCAGGGAGGGGAGATGCTGCAGTCAGGGCAACACTAGGGGCTGACTGCCCTCAGCCCCATCCCGTCCACCTCAGGCCCTGCCCCTTCTGATACGTGGAGCTACCACCACCATGCCCTCCCCCCCTCAATACACACTCTTTGCCTCAGGACCCACACACAAGTTGCCCGGGTGATAGGGCAGGCGAGCCCCACACTCCGGGAGACAGCTGGGAAGAGCTGCGCCGGCCGGGACACACAGGCGCGGGCGTCCTGGGTTGCCCGGGCGATGGGGCAGGCAAGCCCCATACTCTGGCGGACAGCTGGGGGGAGCCAGGCTGGCAGGAGCACACAGGCACAGGCACCCTGGGTCACCAGGGAATGCTGCCCCACGCACCAGCAGAAAGCTGGCAAGGACCAGGGCAGGGAAAGGGCACAGGCGTGAGCATACCAGGTTGCCCAGAAACCCTGCTAGGGGAGGTAGAAAGGGGAGAAGTTAGATGCAGCACGGGGCGCCCCCATGCCAGGGAAGGGGAGGTGAGTCTCAGTGGTGGTGGCTCCCAGGAGTACGGGGGAGATGACTGAGAGGGCTCAGGAGCAGAACCAGAGTGACAGAGCTCCAGAACTGACAGCTGGGAAGGCGCCCCAGTGGACCAAGACCCACAACAACCCTGGGACCGCGAGTCTGAGCCAGGATCAGGAGGACTCACAGAGGAGTGGGACGAATGGGCTGAGGACCTATCGTGGGGGTAAGAGAAATCGTCAGTGGAGTAGGAAGTGGCTCGGAGCAGGGCTTCAAGGCCCGGGGGTTGACGTGTTATGGGTGGTCACCCCATCAACCAATAGGGAGAGGAGAGCATTATAATCCCTCCCCAGGGCTCCGGGCCGGGACCTGGTGGAGAGGGTGGGCCTAGGTCCCCCTACCCCAGCATAATCCCCGAGAGGCAAAAGGCCCTCTCTTCAGGCGCGGCTATACATGAGGGGAGGGGGAATTACATAGCGGAAACAATAGGTACTGTGAGTACCCCAAAGGAGGGGGGCCCCTCCCCACTGCAGGGAGGGCTACATAAAAGGGGGGACCCTACAGTCTCCCACAATATTCTTCCCAGGAAGTTAAGGGAGTATGGATTCGATAAATGGATAGAAAGCTGGCAAGCCTGTCGGATTCAACGGGTAGTGATTAACAGCTCAATGTCAGGTTGGTGGTCGGTTTCTAGTGGAGTGACCCAAGGATTGGTTCTGGGACTGGTTTTGTTCAACATCTTTATTAATGTCCTGGGTGAGCGGATGGATTATACCCTTGGCAAGTTTGCAGATGACACTAAGCTAGGGGAAGAGGTAGATACTCTGGAGGGCAGAAATGGGATCCAGAGTGACCTAGACAGATTAGAGAATTGGGCCAAAAGAAATCTGATGAGGTTCAACAAGGACAAGTGTAGAGTCCTGCATTTGGGATGGAAGAATCCTGAGCATTGTTACAAGCTGGGGACCGCCTGGCTCAGTGGCAGTTCTGCAGAAAAGGGGATTACAGTGGATGAGAAGCTGGATATGAGTCAACAGTGTGCCCTTGTAGCCAAGAAGGCTAATGGCATATTAGGTTGCATTAGGAGGAGCATTGCCAGAATCTAGAGAAGCAATTATTCCCCTTTATTCGGCTCTGGTAAGGCCACATCTGGAGTATTGTGTCCAGTTCTGGGCCTCCCACTATAGAAAGGACATGGGTGCATTGGTGAGGGTCTAGTGGAGGGCAACCAAAATGATTAGGGGCTGGAGCCCATGACCTATGAGGAGAGACTGAGGGATTTGGGTTTGTTTAGTCTGAAGAAGAGAAGAGTGAGGGAGGATTTGATAGCAGCCTTCAACTTCCTGAAGAGAGGTTCCAAAGAGGATGGAGAAAGGCTGTTCACAGTACTGACGAATGGCAGAACAAGGGACAATGGTCTCAAATTACAGTGGGGGAGGTTTAGGTTGGATATTAGGAAAAACTATTTGACTAGGAGGGTGGTGAAGTACTGGAATGGGTTACCTAGAGATGTAGTGGAATCTCCATCCCTATTGGTTTTTAAGTCTCGGCTTGACAAAGCCCTGGCTAGGTTGATTTAATTGAGATTGGCCCTGCCTTGGGCAGGGGGCTGGACTTGATGACCTCCTGAGGTCTCTTCCAGCTCTATGATTCTATGAAGTAGAATTCCCATATATCTAGAAAAATAATCAGTGCTTCCAATTACCTATCTAGACACCCTCTTCACAAAAATCTAATGTCATTCTTTTAGAAGGCCAATCAAGAAATGCTGTGTGTACCAGAAGCTCTTTGACTTCCATCTCTGGTCATTTTGCAAAACTTCAATACATATTTCCATCACGCACTTTTAGGCCCTGTCCTTTGCTGGGCTAACAAATTAACATCTAACAGGTTTCCTCCTGACGTCTTGTGAGGCCTTGGAGTCTCCTCTATACCCTTTTCAGTATGTCACTCCAAAAAGGCTCAGGGACTACAGTACAATTGCCAGAGATCACCTTCAGCTTCAGCAAATTCTCATTTAAATAGATAGATAGATAGATAGATAGATAGATAGATAGATAGATGTGGCTATTTTCATCAATTCTCATTTCTGTGGGGAGACTGATCAGTCACTTGAAATAGTATCCATGTATGTTTGTATATGTTCCTGAAACTCTAGAGAAACTGGGTGACAAAAATAGTCTGCAGAGTGTGCTCCTTCAGTGGTAACTTTACTCGTGAAAAGACTGTGATAGGTTGAAAGCTTACTGAATGTGTAAATAACCCCCAGCAACTATTTAAGTTCTTACTCTTTATACAATAGGAAGAGTAGACTGTGGTCAGTCAATGGCTTGAAATTATCAAGATTCTTCATGTGTCCTGTGAACCTGTCACACACCCATAACCAGCCAAACATCTCTGTAGTTAAGTAGAGCTCAGAAACTCGGCATCTGAACTCCAGCTAAAACAAAATGCTACGGGCTTCTATTTATTGCTGTGTCAGTAGAATAGATTCCTTCAAAAATCATAATCACTGGTTATATAAAAAAAGTGATTGTACCAATATACATGGAAACGATTATAAAATTCAACACTGGTGATGTGTAGATTATTTAGAACTTCCTTCCACTCATGTGCTTTATCCCCACTTGTTGTAAGCAGTTCATAAAGAGCTTGGGTATCTGAAGACTAGTTAAGCCTGGATTTTTACTCTTGTTCTAGAAGGGTATGTCTACACTTGCACCCTATTTCAAAATAGGGATGCAAATGAAGACATTTGAAATTGCATATGAAGCCGGGATTAAAATATCCTGTGCTTCATTTGCATATTTGTGTTATGGCGCTATTTCAAAATAGCGCTTGTCACGAGTCTGCACTCGTAGTTTATGCGAATTTCACCCCTTTATTTAGTCATGCATTTTCCCACACCCGGTCACCATCTAGTTCAGAGGCTAAACGCGGGTAGATCACACTGGGGCCAGCCAACCGCTCCGGCTGGGCCTAGAGAATTGCCTTCGGACGGCGGGGGTTGGGGGTGCCCAGGCCCACCCAGTGTCCTGGGCCCCAGTCCAGGGCCCTAACGCAGGGAGCTAAGCTCTCTACTGTAGCAAATGGGGGTGTTGCCCCTAAACACGTTTGCTCGTGGGCTTCGTGACCCTGCCCTGGGCCACTGCTCAACTCCGCCGCTCGGGCGCAGATCGCGGGTGCAATGTGCGCTCGCTGCACCCCTGCTCCCAGGTTACCCCGCACCTGTTCCTCCCCGCACTTCTCCTCCTGTGCTTCTGTTTCCCTGCATTCCCCCTCCTTTTCCCCCTTCCCTTCTTCCTGCCTGGGCGTCGCTCTTTTACCTTCGC
>CM057845.1:15452841-15468364 GCA_030068395.1 Apalone spinifera
CATTTTATGAGGAATAAGGGTTATTTCAAGAGAAGGGTTTTCTCTCGAAATAACGTTTTATTTCTACACAGCGCATTTTATTTCAAAATAGCACTATTTTGAAATAGCACCATAACGTAAATATGCAATTGAAATGCAGGATATTTAAATCCCGGCTTCATTTGCAATTTCAAATGTCTTCATTTGCATCCCTATTTCGAAATAGGGTGCAAGTGTAGACATACCCGAAAAGAACATACTTAGAGGCCAATAAATTCAAATTAGCAGCTCCAGAGCAGGACTGGAGTGTCCACATGAACATTATTTCAAAATTACTATTTCAGAATTAGCGTTACTCCTCATGAAAAGCAGGAGTACAGATTTCAAATTCCATGGCCCATTATTTCAAAGTAACAGGCATGGTAGTGTGGATGCATCACTTATAAATTTGAACTTAGTCGGGGGAGGGGTTATTTCAGAATAAGGTCCTAGTGTAGACCAGAGCTAAATGGCTTATTTAAGGCCACAGAACAAGTTATTGCTGGAATGGGAAAATAAACCAGGTTTTCTGCGTCAATATAGTATGTTGCAGACAGCAAGTCAAATGCACGTCATTATTACATCCCTGAGCAATGTAAGTTATAATGACTTAAGTGGTAGTGTAGACCAGCCCTTATGATTTAGCTTTGGACACAGCTCTACTGAGAAGAGTATTATAGTTTCAAAATGTTGTGAGGTGGGATAGAGTTCCCAAAGGAACAGCAAAAAGGAAAGATATAAAGAACCACACACTTACAAAACATTTGGGAAACACAAAAATAAGCTGTTGTGCACTCTTACCACCCTAGCTATTTCCACCAGGAACCTATTAGTTCACCTCCCGCTTCTGCTCATAAATCCATCCAACAATGCAGAACATTATAATTTCAATGCTCTCACAAAGACAACAGGAAATGTTTCTTCCTGAATTACATATGCTTTTAACCAATGACTCCAGGCGGATGCGTTCACCCCATCAACAAGCGAGTGAAAGTTTGCTTGGAGGGAAAGAAGCTGAAGGATTGTTTTCCACAGTGATTGATAACTACAAACACCTGTATTTAAACCAACAGACATCTTAAGAATTACATGAAGTAATGAAGCAGCAACAAATCTTATGTTTGCCACTGTACTGCTTGACAACTTAATTGTACTTGATTGTATGATATTTTAATCACAAGACTGGAGTAAACCTAGTCAGAACAAAGGAAGTGTCACACACATCAATGTTTCTTCACCTGAAATGGATCCAAACCAAAAACGTCAGTCCATTTTCATCCCCAGATATACGTACATGCCTAGAGATAGCTTATAAGCTGAGTTTATTATTTTTATGTAATAGAAATAAAAGGTGGTACTATTCACTATATCACTAGGTGTTTGTTTTCTCTTGTAAAACTTCAGATGAAAATTTAAAAATCATATAAAAAAAGGGCATGCAATTTTACAGAAGACTGTACTATTTCTGCCTATAAGTTGACAGCCATCAACTTATAAGAAGCATGCAACTTTTATGCTGTTAAAATATACCCTGATGAGTGTTATATTGCATATATCAAATAAAATGTTTCAGTATGGTATAAATAAGCTTTCACTTTTCTGATGTTCTGAATATTTTCTAAGACCTATGAGACTATAAAAGACACTGAATTAATGCACTTTTAAAAATGAATGTGTGTGAAGATTTATTTCTGGGAAAAGGTGTAAGATGACTAAAATTGGAGAACTAAGGGACAGATTTTTAAAGGTGTTTAGGGGCCTAAATCCCAACCTATTTATTTTCTTTCTGACAGAACAGTTACATAATGAGCAAATTTCCATCACATGCGAGGGCAAATTCACCACAGCCCTAGGAAAATAAGGTGAGTACTTTTTCATTCAGGTTCAATAAATATTGGAACAATTTTCTTAGGTTTGTGGTGAATCTGCCATCATTTGAAGCCATCACATCAAGATTGGATGTGTTTCTAAAATATAAGCTGAAGTTCAGGGGTGGCTCACACCTCATCAAGGTAACCTGCTGGTTGGTTGGGAGACAATTTGTTTAAGTTGAGCATCTGTAGGCACGGTCTTCCAAAGCGCCAGGTGCTCACAGTTCATTCATTAATCTATGACAATTTTTTCTTTACTTTGCTTCTCTACGTTTAGAATGTCAGCAAGTTTACTATTTAATACAAATTCTGATGGCAGGATTTTTTGTTTATTTCTTTGTTCCCCTTTATGTGGACACTTGCTCACAAATAGGGTGACCAAATGTCCCAATCTTATCAAGACTGTCTCAATATTAGGGCCTTTGTCTTGTATAGGACCCTAATACTCAGCCTCCCATCCCAACTTTTCCCCATTTCACCATGCACTTTTGACTAGCTAACAGAGTAAGGCTACGTCTAGACTGCAAGCTTATTTCAAAATAAGCTTTTCTGGAAGAGATTTTCCAGAAAAGCTTATTTTGAAAGAGAGCATCCACATGCAAAAAGCGCAATGAAATCAAAATAACACATTGCTAGAGATAGCATCCACATTGAATGGATGCTCTCTTGCATTTAAGGCCACCCAGAACCAATTCAGGAAGGGCATTAGGTCAACAGTTGCTTCCGAGTGCTGTTGCCTAAGGCTATCTGAGATGCGTGCTTAAAGGGACCCCCCTGGACAGCCTTTTTCGACAGATCCCTTATGCCTCTTGCAAGGAGGTTTACAGGATCTGTTGAAAAACGCTTTCTTTCTCGACAGATCCCTCTCTAGACTGCCGCTTTTTGCCGACAAAGTGCTGAGTCGGCAAAACGCAATGGACATTTTTATGCAAATTAGGCGCAGGATATTTAAATCCCTACCTCATTTGCAATGTTGACCTGCCTAATCTGCATCCCTCTGCCGACAGAGGGATGCAGTCTAGACATACCCTCAATGACATTTTAGACATAGTTCAAATATATCAGAAGTGAAACCAGTGATTTTATTTCATAACCTAATTCACCAGTTTCTCATCAGCCCTTGTATCAGAGGCATGGGAGAGGTCTGAGGCCTAGAGTAAAGTAGCTGTAAAAGCTTTGCTGCTATAAAGCAAAGTTAAGTTGTGAGCAAGAGGCAGACCTTGCTCATAGAATCTGGCAAGAATAGAGCTGTTATTGCAAATAAACATTCCTAAGAAGTGCTAGGCACAAAACCTCTGTGCTAGTACTTTCCGGAAAGGTGGTAATAGAACACCTCATACCAACAATGGTTGGAACACATTCCCCAAAGATAACAGAAATACAATGGCCCCTCCTAAAGAGAAGGTTAGGATGATGGTGTGATGGACAGAGAGAGACACAAGGTAATGGAAGGTTAACCAGCTATATCAAAGGATGTTAACTAACTACATCAGGGGGTAATGTGTAACTTGTTTGTATTGATGTATAAAATGTAGTCTCAGAGGAAGTATCTTTTGCCAGCTGAGGGGAAAGCAGAAAGTCCTGCCACTGATTGAATTATGTCCATTGGACAATCTGTGGTTTGGTGGGGTCCGCAGGAAATTAGTACTGTGCTTCATTGACAATAAACATGGCTGGGTGCCCTTATACCTTAACAAATCTTGTGATCATTGGGTGGTTTGCTTGAGGTTTTGTCAGGGGCTGCAAATGGATGACAGGAGAGGGATCGCTTGATGATTACCTGTTTTGTTCACTCCCTTTGGGGCATCTGGTATTGGCCACTGTTGGCTGACATGATATTGGGCTAGATGGACCTTTGGTCTGAACCAGTATAGTCATTCTTATGTTCTTAGGTCTGCTGTGCCATCTGTCTGTGCAGAGTTGGGACAGCACACAGGGCGAACACACACATGCAACAAATATCAACACCCACTAGCATTTATGGATACTCCTTTCTTATGGAGTATTAGTATTATGTTGAAATGATCTTTAGTAAATGTCTGGTTTGGAGAGAAGTGGTATTCTGAATAAGGCCTAAATTCTACATACTGCAAATTGATGGTAGCCACTTCATTGGAAGTGCTGATATAACAAGTGTTTATACTATGGCCATCTAACTACCCACAATAACACTGACTGCTCTGTTGTTATGGGCTAGTATGAGGTGAAACAGAAGCAGTGAAAAGATTGTATTTTGAAATTCCTTTGTATTACAGAGCAGATGCAAAAGAGAAGGACTAATGGCCAGACGAACTACTCATGCCATGTATTCTTAGATGAGCATCTTAGGGAGTTTCCCAGGTAGAAAACCCCAGAAGAGGGGGTCAAAAAGCAGGACCAAGGGACAGTGAATGAAATTTCCATCCAATGTAGTCCTGGAAACTTGGACTAGTGGGTCTTCCCACAGAGCTAAGGATAGTGGAGTGAAATCCTACTTCAGAGGGGCCAGAATTTCAGTTAGTGTGTCCAGTGAGTCAAAAAAAAAAAAAAAAAAAAGACAGAAGCCCAATGAGTTGCTAGCCTCATAAAAGAGCAGTGATTCCTTAGCTGAGAACTCTGCAAAGCAGTTTGTGCTATAAGCTAGATAGTGAGAACTTGGGTACATAAGCTATATAAACAAATTGTTCTAAGAAATACTGTGGGTATGGCTACACTGCCGCTTTTTTTTCAAAAAAAGCGATGCAAAATGCCCTCTGCATTTTGTGCAGTTTTTTTTCAATTCTTTTGTCGGAAGAGGCTTTTCCAACATTTGGCCTGTCTAGAGTGGGCCAAATGTTGGGGGAAAAGAACACTTTTGAAAGCCCCCTTTTTCGAAAAAGCGGAAGAGCAAACGTGTTCTCTGGATTCAGAACAGTTCTTCTGGGATACTGTGTAGTGTAGCCGTACCCTCTGTCACTGATTTATGCTGCAAAAAGGGAAACACACTTGCAAACATGCCAGATCAGCTACCACTTAACAAAGGGACAAGTAAAAGATGGCACATGACCTACGAGAAGAAGCTGAGGGATTTGGGTTTGTTTAGTCTGCAGAAGAGAAGAGTGAGGAGGGAACTTGATAGCAGCCTTCAACTTCCTGAATGGAGGTTCCAAAGAGGATGGAGAGAGTTGTTCTCAGTAGTGACGGATGGCAGAACAAGGAGCAATGGTCTCAAGTTACAATGGAGAAGGTCTAGGTTGGATATTAGGAAAAACCATTTCACTAGGAGGGTAGTGAAGCACTGGAATGGGTTACCTAGGGAGATAGTGGAATCTCCATCCCTGAGGTTTTTAAGTCCCAGCTTAACAAAGCTCTGTCTGGGATGATTTAGTTGGGGTTGGTCCTGCTTTGGGCTGGGACTGCACTCGAATACCTCCTGAGGTTTCTTCCGGCCCTAGGATTCTCTGATTCTCTGAATTCAAGAGGAACAGGTTCTTTCCTATGCCTGCAGTCTAAACAGTTATTTCTAGGGTCTGACTTCTGAGCAATATTTTTTCAGCACCTCAGCCACGAGGAGTATATGACTTTTGGAATGATAGCGATTTATAAATGAATTTGCAAGTGATGAGAATGGGCCTTTTCTTGGCAAGAACAACTGAACAGTTCTTTAAAGGATTGGTAAACATAGAAACGTGTCTGTTGCTTGTGTTTAGGATCCCAAACTTAATTTAATTGGATTTTAAATAAAGGATTGAATGTGGGCTTTAACTAAGTTTATATTTAGTAATGCATATTTTAAAAAAATGTATTGCAATGTTAAGCAAATGCCCAGAAATTAATTCACAGGTAACCTTATCTTAACTCTACTGCTTGTACATATTTATCCTGAGAAGGTCTTTCCTTGCTGGATCACCTAACAAATTCACACCCTTATTTCTCCTAAATAATTTGAAACTATCTGAACCTGATAACTTCTCACTCTTCACAACAACTTCGGTGCCAGCCAGGCATAACTGTGTGCCATATGAGCAGCTGAAATGCTTATTGTAATGATGCTTGTGTGGCCAAAATGTACTCCCTTTTTCAGTACAACATGTGTCCTGTTTATATACTCAGGCACCTTTTTTCTGAGACGTTTAGGCAGGTGGTATTGTTATGGCCTGTGAAGCAGATGTTCACCTATGACTAATAGATCATAAAATGGGAGAGGTTAATAAAGGGATAAGAGGTGTCATTCTCACAATATCAATGGTGAGGCATGCACAATGGGTGTCTAAGGTGTAACCATTGTATAAGGTGCATTACATGGTTTGTGAGACTTATTAAACATTAGAAGGCATTTTTTCTCTCTCTCCTCTCAGCATTGTCTTCTTCCCTTCTGTCTTGAAGTTACAAAAACATTGTGGAAACATTATGTTTTCTTTAAAAAAAAAATCCCCACCCTGTTTTAAGGTATCATGCAGTTCAGCTTACATGTTTGTACTTGAGTACTACAGCAATAACCCTGGAAGGCAATGATTAGTTCAAAGGGCCAAAACCTGCAGTGTCTTCTCAGTACTCATGCAGGCAAAAATTTCATTTTATATATGGGATTCAAATGCTGGGTTGCCAACTTTCACATACTGTTTATAAGCACCCAACTTTCACAATAAACCAGAAATCAAGCTATTCCCATTTCAAAGAAAGGCCAAAATAAGCCAGTTCCTAAAAGAACCCCAACATTCTATGTGACTGCATCCCCTTGGCAGGCAGTCTGGGTTCTGGGACTATGGTGGGCCCTCTGGGCACCCCTGAATTCTCTCTCCCATGCCCCTGAATTCTTTCTCCCTTGCCAGGAGACAATCCAAAAAAGAAGCAACAACCAAAACATGCAACAAGCAAAAAACCAAAAAAGTAGCCAAAGCACAGCTTACATATAGTCTCAGAAACAGAAATGAACTTTGTACAGGATTTGCTGCAAATGGAGAACTGTGATTGCAACAATTAAGTATAAGGTCATATTTCAATCAGGTAATGTCACATTAGTACATAAAAATAAGCCTACTTGGGGGTCAGGCCTACTACCCAGATGATTAACCAGAAGTCAAGCATGGGTTAAAAAATTAAAAACTCTACATTAGAAGGGAAAAATATCACACTATGTTGAGGGAGCAATGGAAGAAAAGAATGCAGTTTAGAAAAGGAGATGAAGGACCATAATCTCAGATAGTAGCTATGATTCCATAAGCAGAGAATCTGTCGCGAGAGTCAGGGCTCCCTCTGGCCTTCTATTATTCCTGCCTTTGCCATTAAATCACATGAAGACCTTTAGTGAAGTTTTATCTTAATTTCTTTGTCCTTCTTTCTTCTCCTGTACTTTGGGTATAATGACACACAGCTGTCCCAGAGGGGTATTTTGAGTCTCAATTTTTTCATGTGAGTGTTTTAAGTTCTTGTAATGAAAAGGGCTATGGAAAATCAAACTATGTTTGGATTATAAAATCCCTGCTGTGTATTAATATCTCACTCAGAACAGACTATATGCTTTTTTATGAGGAGCCAACATACAAGGGGAAACTACAGATTCAAGATACAATAAAAATAGCTGTATTAGAAAAGGGTTAGCTGTATAAACAGTCCATCCTTTCAGACCACACACTATCTTACAAATATAGTTGGATATCCACCTGAAAACACAAGTGCTCAAAGGACTGGGATCAAAACTAGAACCACTCAGGGGACATCTGATCTTCTGATAGCTTCTTAATAAAGAGCTTCCACTATGAGGTTTTACAACAATATGATGGCAATTTATTCCTACTGGTATTTAATTTCAGATAGCTATAGAAAGATTTAATTCAGGGTATGCCTTCTCAGCAATGAAACACTCGCAGTGTCTGCTGTTTTGGGCTTGCGGGGTTGCAGGGGTGGAATATTGTGGTATAGACACTCAGACTTGGGCTGGAGCCCTGGCTGTGAGACCTGAGTCCAAACATCTCAACCACAATTTTACAACCCAGCAGCCTGAGCTCCAAAACCCTGCTGCAGGGGCCGCCACCGGTGTTTAATTGCTGTGTGTAGACATACCCTCGGAGACTTGAACTAGGACATTTCTTGTAGCCAGGGGCAGATGAGGATTTTGCAGGGCCCAGGGCAGCACAATTGCGTGGGGCTCCACCCTTTGACACGGCGCGTGCGCGGGGCTTCTTGAAGTGTGGGACCCGGGGTGGCCGCCCCGCTCGCCCTGCCCTATATCCACTCCTGCTTGTAGCTGAGTCAGAACTAAACTTGTCTCAGTTGGAAGTCAGCCTTTGCATATTTTACAGACCCATTAGTCTACTTCCATTAATTTACCAAACCAAAGAACATAACTCAATATATTTCTAACTTTCTCAGCAATCCCTAGGATTCTGAGAGTTATTTGGTTTTTATTTCCTCTGTAAAAATAGCTGATGGTATAAATATGAAGATTTTTAGCTTCACCATCTAATTTTCAAAGCTTGCCATGATATCTGGGTGTATTTCCTCTCTGGATTCTATTTAATGTAATAGATCTGATATGTTTGGGTATTAAGTACATGGTTTGTTATATTTAATATCCATTTACAGAAATTGACACACAGCTAGATCAGAGATGACACTATTTGAAGTTGTCCTGGCTTTGTTGGCTATGATATGATTTTTTTTTCATTGTTAAATTACACAGTGCCAATCCTGAAAACCAGAATGCTTCCCAGTGCTTCCTATGGAGCATGCTTGTGGCATGATATGTGGAAATGAGTTCTCCAAAATGTGTGCATCTGTAGTGTTGTGGAATTACAGGAGGGCTACGTCTACACTGGTGGCTTCTTGCACAAGAACAGCTGTTCTTGCACAAAAACTTGCCGGGTGTCTACACTGCATGCGCGTTCTTGCGCAAGTAAATTTACAGTCTAGCGTCAGAAAACAAGGCTTCTTCTGGAAGAGTTATTCCTCTCCCCACGAGTAAGAAGCCCTCTTGAGGAAGAGTTCTTGCACAAGAGGGCAGTGTAGACAGGCAACATGAATTTCTTGTGCAAGGAACCCCTATGGCTAAAATGGCTATCAGAGCTTTCTTGTGCAAGAGAGTGTCCACACTGCCATAGATGCTCTTGGCATGTGTCTACATGCCAGTGTAGACATACTCTTGTGGAAGACTTTTTGTGCAAGAACTCTTCTGCAAAACAGTTCTTGCGCAAGAAGCTGCCAGTGTAGACATAGCCTATGTGTGCAGTAGAATGTAAAAGAGCATCTTAGATATAAAGCAAACACGCACATGCCCTTCAGGTCATGTGACATTTTGTATTTACTCAGATGATCAGGAATATCCCTTGGCAAACAAGCTGCATATTCCAAATAACACCAAGCTGCCAGGAAATACTGAGATTTTGTGTTTTGTTCTTATTTTTAACAAAAACAATTTTGAAGATCTCAGAATTTCCCAAGGGACAGAAATTGTATTTTCCAGGCAACTCCGGTCACAGAGATTGTAGTGAAGTCTATTATAACACATTATGTAGTGAAGTCTTGGCTAAGATTTGAGGAACCTTTCTTATATAAAACAAATAAATGAAGACCCAGGTAGAGATTTCCAAAGGAAATCATGAAACCCAGTGAAAATTGGGAGGCTAAATATCCTAGGCTCCTTTGAAATCCCAGTCGTAATAAAAGGATGAAGATATTTCAGTGTACAAAGGATACGTTCTTCTGTATAAATATTATAGAATTTTTTACTCTAGAATCATGGTACAGATTTTCATAACATCACATGGTCTGTTTCAACCCAAGAGACATATAATTCAGAGTTACATCTAGATACTTGGAATGACATTCCAGTTTCTTTTATGCCATTGTTGTGCAAACACACAGAAGTCCTATTACATTGCTGAAACAAAATACAGGACTATGTAGCACTTTAAAGACTAACAAGATGGTTTACTAAGTGATGAGCTTTCGTGGGCCAGATCCACTTCCTCAGATCAAATAGTGGAAGAAAATTGTCACAACCATATATACCAAAGAATACAATTTTAAAAAATGAACACATATGAAAAGGACAAATCAAATTTCAGAACAGAAGGGGAATGCGGGGGGAAGGTATATGTCTGTGAGCTAATGATATTAGAGGTGATAATTGGGGAAGCTATCTATCACTATTACATTGCATTATTTAAAGTGACAAGGTCAGCTCAGATTTTCAGCGCCATGTCCTATGAGCTGAATCCTCGTATTGTTATTCATTCCAAATTCCTGTTAGGGTCAACAGGAATTTTGGAGGAATGACAAAGAAAAATTGTGCAAAAGATTAGGCCTAGAGATTTTTTACCTGAAATTTCCTATGTTTTGTCTGTGTATTGTTTTCCATTTTCTATTTTAGTAGAAGCTTTTTAAAAAAAACAAAGAAAAAAGTAATGTTGAAAATGGCATTGTCCATGTTCGGTAGTCAGACAGACAAGAGCTTAAATTTGTTGGGTCAGGAAAGTAAGTTAGTAGGGTGTAATTACAATGAAGTCAGTTCTCAGGCTTCAGGGATCACTAGTGAAGACAGGAAGACATTCTCTTAAGTTACAGTAAGGAGCACTGTGGAGATTTAACCCCTTCCTATGTAACATCCATAATTGAGACAGGATAGTGGATAAGATGGAGCATTGGTCTGTTCCAGTATGTACCCTGAGATTATAAATAATAGCTCTTTTAACGCAATGAACTCAGACAGCTCCTACATGGGTTCCTCACATGCACTGCACAGCATGCTTAAAAAGTCAGGAAAAGGAATAAATAGACTCCACTGTTTAACTCATTTGGAAAATGGAAAAAAATTATTCTGAAAATATTATCAGACATGAGGGGCTTGATTTTCAAAAGTTCTGCGCATCCAGAACTCCAGCTGAAATTAATAGAAGCAACAGGTGCTTGACCTTTGTAGGAAGTAGGCCCTTAGTCTATATTATGCACTAAATAAAACTAAAATTTTGCTATAAGGAACACACAGAGACAACCTATTTGTGTTATAGGAAAACAAAATTTACAGTAGTCATTGACTAAGAACTTAAAACGTGGCCTGACCCTCCCCCTTCCAACCTTGCCTCAAATGAATGTATAGTATCAGCTAGGAAAGGATGAAGGAGTTTTCTGTTAGTGTTCAGCAATGAGAAGAAAGCTGACACGATCAAGCTCTTACACAGTATCCTGTCTTCTTACACAAATAGTATGGGTGTAAAGAGTATCTCAGTATCTTCTGGTCCCTCCCCACCAACATGTGTAATGCAGGAAACATTTTGTCCTTGCTATGCGTTGTGTTCACAGAATAGGATTTCACTGTAAGTCAGAGTGACAGCATAACAGTGTAAAATATTGTTGATCTTTAATTTGAGGAGCTTTTTCATTTTTGAGGTGGGTCCACATTCTCACCGTCTCTAACCCACAGACTATGGTACACGTTTTTGACCTTTTTCACGCTACTGATTGAAGCTATGTCCCATTTCCATAGCCCCTGCTTCTGTTTTGTGGTCCTGTTCTGTACCATGCTCCCATCCTTCTATGGGGTAATAGCAGGGTTAGGAATCAAGATGAATGGGGTAGTTCATGCCGCTTGAAGCTATTGTTTAAGACAGTGGGTTTTCAAGCTTTTTAATGGGAAGAGGTACTTTGATCCTATCGTGTGACTCCATGCGCTTCTGTTCTCAGCATGGGCCTATACATCCTATGACTAAGTCCTGGAGTCAGTGGGTCAGCTATTCCCAGGAATTAGTGGTCACCAATGTGATGGAGGCTTGCACAACCAAGACATTTCTGGCATGTGCTAAGGCAGGAGTCCAACTAACACACTAGCATCCTGGTCACCCATGGACACTAAAGGAATCACACACTGCTCTTTTTATGAAGGAGCAAAAACAGGCAGTGTAGAAGTCAGTTCTCCAGCCCCCTTCTGCTCCAGTGTGGTTGCTCCTGGGACCCTTGCAGCAGTTGTATGGGTAGCTTTGCATATTGCTTCAGGGAAATAGGGTAGTATGTTTCCCTGAGAGAGGGAAGAGAGCTGCCTTTACAGATTTTCAGATGCATCATGTAGTAGCTGAAGGAGGGAGGGAAAGAAAGAAAAAATAAAAGAGCAGAAATTTACCCTCCCCCCCATGGGTGTTCTACTTTTTTTCCTATGACAAAAATAAAACAAGAAGAAAACATACAAAACCCCTGAGAAATAATTACTTTTTAACTTTGAGAGCCCTTCCAATATTTTCCCATGGAGAGCTCATAGCTATGGTCACATTCCCACTTACTGCTTCACATCATGCTTTGTTGTGAATCCCTAAACACAACAAATACTCACGTTTTATTAAGCACCTGCTTGGCTTATTTGAAGAATCTGGTAGCAATGGTACTAATCCTGCCCTTTGACTTTTCTTGTCTGATGGCAAAGTGGTTATTTCTGCTGTTTCTTAGTTTGACATCGGGGAGCAATTCAGTAATCCTCAGCTCTGCCAGCCTTGCTTTCTGCCCTTGTTGTTCACACTTGTCGTGTTTCTGTAATTCAGATATGTTAAGACTGATGTAATATTCCAACGGCTATGGAGAAGGAATCACAATATGAACTGCTATTAGCTCCCCACATCACCCCCATCACAAAACACAACTGCCTATATTTTCCGCAGAGATGAACAAATGAATGACAAACCAGACATGATTGTCCACTGCAAACAAGCAAATTTCCATTGATAAGGCTGAATACTCTAGGTATAAAATATACATGGCATCTTCCATTGCACAAATATCATAATCCATGAGTCTAGCTTTGCCAGTTACGAATATCTGAAAATTTAAAAGGCCATTTGAACCTTTCCTCTGCTGTTACTAGTAACTTAATTAATATACAACCATGATGAATGCACTTTTTATATATTTACGACTCTGGGCCAATCCCACAACAAAGATAGAGACCCAAATTAAAAAGAGACATGGGATCAACAATGGAAAGCTGATCCCTAGAATGCCTCGGAGCTGCTATTTATTGAGTGAAGTTAACTGGCTGTGCACCTCATACATGCATACAAAGGGAGCAATCTAAGGCTTTGTCTACACTTAAAAGTTTAAAGTGCTGCATGGCACATGTGATGGGAGAGCTGTCTCCCAGCGCATTATGTAAACCACCTCTGACAGGAGAATAACTAACAGCAGTGGGAGCACGGCTCTAGCGCTGTACCCTGGTTCACACTCACACTTCACAGCACTATCACTTGCTGTGCTTGGGGGTGGTGTATTTTTTCCACACTCCTGACCCAGAAAGATACAGCACTGTGAAAGGCCAGTGTAGACTTGGCCTAATGCTTACCATGATGCCAACAATGACCAGCTCCAACATGACTTCTAAGTCAATCCATTAAGATAATCATGATCAATCACAGTTAACTCGTACAATTAACTAAAAAAAATTCATCGGAATTTTCAAAATCAGTCATGATTAATCATGGGTTTAATTGCACTATTAAATGATAGACTACCAATTAAAAAATCCTAAATATTTAGTTTTTCTACATTTTCAAATATAGTGATTTCAGTTACAACCTAGAATATGAAGAACAGTGCTCACTCTATATTATTTTCATTATAAATATTTGCACTGTAAAAAATGATAAACAAAAGAAATAGTATTTTTCAGTTCACCTCACACAACTACTGTAGTGCAATTTCTTTATCATGAAAGTGCACTTAAAAATGGAAATTTTTCTTTTTTACATATCTGCCCTCAAAAACAAAATAATTTAAAACTTTAGAGTCTACAAGTCTAGGAAAAGCAGCGAGGAGTCCTGTGGCACCTTATAGACTCACCAAAGTGTTGGAGCATAAGCTTTCGTGGGCAAAGACCCACTTCGTCAGATGCATGTCGAAGTGGGTCTTTGCCCACGAAAGCTTATGCTCCAACACTTCGGTTAGTCTATAAGGTGCCACAGGACTCCTCGCCGCTTTTGCAGATTCAGACTAACACAGCTACCCCTATGGTACAAGTCTAGGCAGTCCTATTTCTTATTCAGCTAAGTCCTATTTCTTATTCAACTTCTAAGACTGACCAGTTTGTCTATATTTGCAAGAGATAATGCTGCCCACTTTTTATGTACAATGACATCTGAAGAACATGTTTTTGCATGGCACATTAGTAGCTGGCATTGCAAGTTATTTATGTGCCAGATATTCTAACATTCATATGCCCTTTCATGCTTCACCCACCATTCCAGAGTATATTGTCCATATTGATCATGCTTGTTAAAAAAAAGTGTTAATTAAATTTTCAGTTGATCTCCTTGGGGGAGAATTGTATTTCTCCTGCTCTGCTTTACCCACATTCTACCATTTATTTATTGTTCTAGCCCTCTCAGATGATGGCCCAGCACATGTTATTCATTTTAAGAACTCTTTCACTACAGATTTGACAAAATACAAAGAAGGTACTAATGTGAGATTTCTAAACATAGCTACAGCACTTGACCAAATGTTTAAACATTTGAAGTGTCTTCCAAAATATGAAGGCCAAGGTGTGGAACATGCTATTGGCAGTCTGAAAAGAGCAACACTCAGATGTGGAAACTTCAGAACGCAAACCACCAGAAAGAAAATCAACTTTCCACTTATGGAACCTGACTTAGATGAGGAAAATGAGTATGCATTTGTCTGCACTGTTTTGGCTTGTTATCACACAAAGCCAGTCATCAGCATGTAAGCATTTGAGCGTTGAGACATGAAGGGAATCTTTAGCACACCTACCATGTAAATATCTTGCTACCCCAGTTACAACAATACTATGTGAATACCTGTTCTCACTTTTAGGTGACACTATAAACAAGAATTGGGCAGCATTATTTTCTGCAAATGTTGTTTGTCTGAGCCACTGGCTGAACAAGAAATAGGACTGAGTAGACTTGTAGGCGCTAAAGTTTTATTTTTGAATGCAGTTATTTTTGTACACAGTTTACATTGATAAGTTCAATTTTTATGATAAAGCAATTGCATTACAGCAGTTGTATTAAGTGAACTGAAAAATACTATATTTGTTTTTACAGTGTAAATATAAAGTCAAAAGGGGTGATTTTTGTCTTTGGGAAAAATAGAATCTATTAAATTATATACAAGATTTACTTACCTCTTTTCAGGAAATAATGACAATTTTTTTTTCACTTGCATACCTTTTTCTTCAGTACAAACTAATATCCACAAGGCTCAGTCTATTGCAGCTCCCTTGAACCATTCTGTAAATTCAAGGGGCTCTATGTCCAGTGGAAATACATACCTCAGAATTCCCACAGTTAAAAAGGTTTTGTTTTTTAAACTTCTCTATTATCTCCTTTTGTGTTTCCATATTTTTTCCTTCAGTAATTCCTATAGCAATTGTCGACAATGTTGGTTTTAAGTACAGCTGGTCAAAAATAAAAATACTAGCCGGAGATAGAATATTATGGACCTTTCTAGAGTTAACTTATAACTGCTTAAAAGTTGGGAAATATTTTGTCTAAATTCAATTATTTTTATTCTGTTTCCCTCATCGGCAGAAGATGT
This sequence comes from Apalone spinifera, assembly GCA_030068395.1. NCBI lineage: Eukaryota > Metazoa > Chordata > Testudines > Trionychidae > Apalone > Apalone spinifera. The sequence continues at coordinate 15,468,225 of CM057845.1, forward strand.
CTGTTTTCAATACCTTGTTCTCTTTCATTGCCACAAGTCATTGCCTTCTCCTTTGTAATTATTTGGCTTTCACCAGTTGTATCTAAACTCACAGGCTACGTCTACACAGGCATGATTTTCCGGAAAAGCTTAAAACGGAA
>CM057845.1:15478702-15500582 GCA_030068395.1 Apalone spinifera
TTTTTTTTGAACTTGGCTATCCTGTAGGCATGCACCCTCCCCTTTACAAAGGTCAGTGAAGTTCTCCCAGCTGAGCATGCTTCTCTGCTCCGTAAACTGGCCCCAGTAATCAGTCACATCCTGCAGTACCACCAAAAAGTATCCCTTGCAGTTAATATACATTGAGGCCCAGTGGGGTACAGATAGGAATGTGTGTCCTGTCAATAGGCCCTCCACAGTTGGGGAAGCCCAGAGTACCAAATCTCTCAATGATGGCATCCACATCTTGAAGGCGGATGACTCTGCACAGCAGGATGCTGTTTATCGCCCTGACCACCTGCAGAAGGAGACAAACAAACCGAGAATCACAGGGGTGCCAGGGCGCCTGAGAGTTCCCATCTTTCCCCCTATGCTTCCCCCCCCCACTGACCAGGAGCACCCCCCTGCAATCACAGCCACCACAGGCAGTGCTTTGTGTGGGTGGGACAGAACAAAGCTTCCTGGGGAGGGGACTTGCCCCACCCCTCTTTCCCTCTTTCCCTAGGGAAGCCCATTCTCTCCTTCCATCCCCCTCCTGGGACAGTAGCCCAAGAAAGACATATCTGCATGAGCAGGGCCCCAACGGTCGATCTCCCTATGCTGAACTTATTCCCCTTGGAGCAGTAGCTGTCCAGCTTGGAGAGTTTCCAGAGGTTGATGGCATCATGCTTCTGGAGGGGAATGGCAGGCCTCATGTGCATGTCCTGTCATCTCAGGGCAGGGGCGAGCCACCTGCACAGCTCGAGGAAGGCACCCTTCTTCATTTGAAAGTTCTGGAGCCATTGTTGGTCTCCCCAGCGCTCCAGAACAATGTGGTCCTACCAGTCTGAACTGGTACCCAGACGCCAGATGTGGCAGTACAAAGCGCCCAGACCATGGCAGGAGGTGCCCAGATCCTGTAGCTGCTCCCCCACATACCGGAGGAGGGTCTCCAAGAAGCCCTGGGGGTTGGGTTCCCGCAGAGCATGGGAGGCAGCCTGCAGAAAGTGCTGCATGACTTGCAGCAAAAGCTCCAAGAACTGAAGACTGCACAGAAGCAGCTCCTGCTCCATAGCATAAAGTGCTATGGTGTCCTGAGTCAGGGCAACCAGAGCAAGAAGATAAAATGCTTTGCTATCTCTCAGAGAGGTAGGCAAGCAAATAGGGAAACCTGAGAAACAGCTGTCCGGAGAGGTCCCTTTAAACATGAGCCTCAGAGAGCCTCAAGCAGCAGCCATACGAGGTTACTGACCTGATGCCCTCCTGGAACTGGTTCTGGGTGGCCTTAAACATGATTCAGCATTCAATCAGTATGGATGTGCTATTTCGAAATAGCTAAGTGCTATTTTTAAATTCATTTTGTGTGTAGACGCACTATTTCAAAATAAACTAATCTGGAATATCTCTTCTGGAATACCTTATTCTGAAATAACGCTGCTGTGTAGACATAACCTAAGTGTCCCTTTCAGCTCTGATCACTTATCTTCAAATTCAAATCACCCAAAACTGAGTTCTTGTCTTCTGCTTTGAGGCATACAGCAAGGTTTTCACTCTGATGCTGAGTTCATGGGATTTACTGTTAAAGGTAAGATTTTGTTATTGGTGATGCTTCTCTTTATGCTTTGACTTCAGTCAGGGAGGTGATTTGGATCCAGGCCATAGTCCTGTCTAGCCTCTTGTACGAAATGTTATTCATGATGATTCCCATGACGCTGACTGATTCAAGCTCCTTCTCCATGCCCAAGTTGTTGATGTTCCATGCAAAAACAATGTTCCAGATCCCATTCTAAAACCATCTCAGATTTAGATTATCAAGGATATGTTTGTGGCCAAGAACTCTTCTGCTAATTCGAAAATTTCCCATCTTCTGCAAAGCTGGTCTCTGTATTAGTATTAAACATCTGTGGAAGCATTTTCTGAAGTTTCGGATTTCTGTTTTTCTCCATTTGTACTGCCCCTCATTGGAGCTTATGTGTTGCAATTTCCAGATGCTTGTCACAGCCAGCCTGTCCGATAAAATCAACATGCATGTTTCACATAGTACACAATGACTTATCTCCACTGTCATGAAATGTTTGCAGGGTCTGGCTGTGCTTGTTGTTGTGCACTTATTTTAGCCACTTGACTCTTTTTTGTTGTTGTTGTTGCCTCTTTTCCATTTTATTGCAGCTGTCACAGTCAAAGAGATGTGCTTGTTTCCTGCTTCCACAAGACGGACTCACTGGTTTCATGGCAAGAAAAGCCAAAATTCACGGGTTCCATGACACTGGTGGCCACCATGACAAACTCTTGTCTCTATTCATGCTTAACTGAAGTAAATGGGCTTATTCATGGCAGTAAAGTTGAGTGCGTAAGTGTTTGCCTGATCAGGGCCAATGATCGTTACCTCTAGTAAAATCTCAGCACGCCATTAATCTGGGAATGCATGAGAGAGGAAGAAAGAGGTTACAGAAAGGAGGTAGGTGTGGGGAAGGAAAACCATAGAAGCTGCACTGGCAGCTCTATTCCCAGACAGAGGAGGTGTTTGTGGTTGTTTTTCTTACAAAACCCAGGGAGGGTTTTGTTAAACTTGGCCCCCACTGCAGAGGCTGGCTGGTTTGCAGAGAATAATGGAAGAGACCACACAAAACGGGGAGAGGAGGAACAAATAGGGAACAGCTGTCTCATTCACTGTGCACTGTCCCTCCTGTGTGCTGAATTAGGCATGGATCTGCAGATATAATAGTATGTAATCATGTAATTGAAGTTTTTTATTGTAAGCAGCATTAAAGCTGTAGAGGAACTTTAATGTTGGTATTGCCTGACTTTAAAATGTTTAGTTCCATTCAACAGCAGCACTCTTTTAAAGAAGCACATCAACCTTTTCCAGAATGTGCTTAGTTGTAATTGTAGTTGATTTGATACATCACTGTAGGAGAGCAAAAGCAGGGACCTTACAGGAGAATAATACTAGTTGTCATGCAGCTTGTTGAACAGCCTCAGCCAATTTTGAAAAGCACTGCTGTGGTGTCACTACACCACACACTGGTGAATGTGTTTACACATCTCCACTCTGCCCCCATCGGCATTGGCTAGGAATTGTCACAGCTTGTAACTGTAAACACTTGGTTCTTTAGCTCCAGCTGCAGCAGCCCATCCTTTTAGGTCTGGTGGTGCCCCGTTCTTTCCCTGATGTAGCCAAAATGATGTAATACCATACCCTCTAGGAATCAGGAACACCAGTTTGCGCCATCATTTTCAAACCGTGCATTAGTTGCCAGCAATAACAACACAGAGAATATATGGTGATGGGAAGACCCTGTGAGCAACTGGCTGTTCTTTCCCACACAGCAAAATTGGATCAAATGTATTTACTTGATAGAAACCTAAATTGGTAGCAAGGTCAATCCAACATTGACTCTCTTGCCATTAACATTATAAATCTTATTGTGTGTGAACAGGCCCCAAACTTCTTCCAAATGGCCAGATTTCACCCCTCCTTCCTTTTCTCTCTTGGAGCAGTGCCTTATTTAGTCAGCAGCCCCATGATTTCACAGAGGCTAGATGTGGAATAATGTACTACTCAGGGTGAGCTGTGGCATGCCAAAAATTTAAAAAGCTAATCAATTTCATAAATACCGTTGGGTGAGCTTCAAAGAGCTCCTTACTTGTGCAAGGAGCTCATAATTAAAAGGACATGGTAAACCAGAGACGTCACTAATTGTCTTCAAGTGTGACCTCGTTAAACCTTTTTGGATAGAATGAAATATTTCAACTTAATGAGCTTTCCTGTCTATGGGTACCCTGAACTATGCTGTGCTTTCGACTCTCCCAACTAAATATGTGACTGCAGAAAGCAAGCTGAGGTTTTAATATTTTTCTCTCTTTCTCTCTGCCCTGTTGAGCAGCCTGCACATTGCAGTGGATAAATAACAGCCGATTTCATCCTTCTGGAATTCAGACTGCTTTACCAGTGGCACACAGTGCCAAAGTCTGGTGATACTGAAATCAATAGCAGCCACCTGCGGGGTGTGGAGGGGTATAGAAGATTTTTAACAGTATACAGTCATATGGAGCAGCGGTTTAGGTTCAGAATGAAGAACACCAGATCCAGTTGCAACTGCAGGTGCAATTGAGGTAGCCAGAATGTTATTACCACAGTTGGATTTAGACTTTGCATCACAAGCATAAAATATCATGGGAGTTCTCAACCTAAATTGAGAGGTCAGAAGAGGTGTGGTCTATTGGACACAGTCAGGGACTGGGAACCCAATCCTCCTGGCAGTGTACTTTATTTAAGTATTTTTTCCTTTAAATTTTTTACCATTTTTAGCTATTAGATTTTAGAACTTTTTATATCAAATTATATGACTTTAAGTGGTGCTTTGAAATATAGTAAATACAAGTTTTATAAATTGATCCTGGCTTTTAGCCTATACATAGATATGTGCTGCTGTCCCATGAGGTGCTCATCAAAGTTGTGAAGGCCACAAGGCTCTGTCCAGGGCAGCTATGACACTCTTTAGCAAATAAGTTATCTGCTTAGCTTTAGGTTCCATTCACTGTTTACCACCAGAGAATGGCTGGTCTCAGACATGATTCCATTTAACAGCATGAGTAGCAAGAACAAAATGATAGAACACAAAAAACAGCCAAAGGCACTTACATGTAATAAGAGTAATGGAGCAGAATATGAAACACCACCAAAATTGAGACATGTCTGGGTCCATTAAAAATATCATGACTGACTATGTGTGGACAGACGACTTTCTTGGCACGGACTATTTGAAACCATTAGCTAGTGGTCCACAGCAGTAATAAAAGTCACCTGGAAAAGTTTTTCTGCTTCTTACATCATCCAGAAAAGTTTTTCTTTTAAAGCACAGGAGGCATGAAATTTAAATTGTGGAATTGTACACAATGACAATACAATAAAGAGAAAAAAGACCAACTTTAAACAAGAGTTTCAAAATCTCATTACTGAGGCAAATTTCCATTTCCGATCTGTGATTTGTCTTTCCATATCTGGTTTACATCTGTCAGTCATTGAATAGAACAGTTTTGTATCAAAAGAGTAGGAAAGTTTATGGTAGACACTTACCTATACAAATATATTGCTGGCAGGCAGAATCGAACCTGTGGCCACTTGAGCTTAGTGCCTGAGCTAAAAGACAGCAGGCTGGTAGCTAAGGCTACATCTACACTACCAGCTTATTTTGAAATAACTTATTTTGAAATAATAACTCCCCAAAAAATTATTTTGAAATTAGCTTATTCCTCTTCACAAGCAGGAGTTATTATTACAAAATAACAAGCCCATTATTTCGAAATAACAGGCTTGGTAGTATGGACGCTCGCCTTGTTTTTTTCAAAATAAGGAGAGTTGTTTTGAAATAACTCCTTAGTGTAGACTTGCTTGTAAAGCAGACTCATTATTCTCTCTGATGGTGGTCTCAATGCCACTAAATGAGACAGTACACCACACCCAGAGGTGTGTAGGTTACACAAACACAAATGCCAAAGGGGGGGGGGGGGGAACACATTGTCAGAGATGAGAATATGTTGATGGGTTTTCTAGAGTATTTAACTTTATACACCAAGCAATGAGCCAAATCCCCAAATCTTCACTGATTTCCCTGGTCTTTTTCTTAATGTCAGCAAGAGTTTGCCTGAGTGAGGACTGAGTGAAAACCAAGAAAGGATTTGGCCCAATAGATTGAGACAACAGACTTGGATGGAAGAGTATAAAAATAAACCTGAACAATTGAGAGCACAATCCTAAGCCTGTTGAAGTCTGTGGCAAAACTCCCATTAATTTTAATGGGAGCAGGTCCTTTAGATGCATATTGGTGATGGTCTGATGTCACAGTACTGTATTATCATTTATATAAATATTCAGCACTGTGAAAATGTATGCATGGCTAGGACATTTTTAGGACTATCATTATTAGAATACTTTGTGGAAGTAAAAAACAAGGTAATTTTAAATTCTTAAAATTCTCTCACTAGCTATTCTTTTATCCTTCCATTTTTCTTTCTGCAAAGAACTTGCTTTATAAAACTTGAAAGTTGGATTACAATTACAAAGGATTTCACACATTAGCTAATCACAGAAGCCTAATTCTGAGTAATATTTGTGACACTAAAATAAAATATAAGAAGAGACCACTTAAATTTTCATAAGTTGTAACAGTATCTATTGGAGAAACATGTGGGCTCAATTTTCCTGTCATATAGGTATAATTCCATTGACTTTCACGCAGTTAACTCCTGAGTCTCCTGTATATAATGAATCACTACATAGTTATCTACATCCTCAGCTATTTCTTGGAATAACTTGCTATAATTACTTTGATTAGGTTCAAATCTATATTCCATTGAAGCCAATGAGACTTTGGTCACTGACATCAATGGCTGGTTCTGTAAGTATTTTGAACTCATATTAACCATTTGCAATAATCGTACGTTACACAAAATAAAATGCATCCAATTATTTATGTAAGTTCCTACAAAATCATCATTCATGTTACAGCAATTTAGTAAGAAAGTCAACTTCCATTAATCACTTATTAATTTTCATAACATATTTATAAATGATAGGGGCATATCAAGACTTACATAGAACCGATTAAAATTTCAGAGCATTTTATACCGTGGATCCAATTATCTCACATGCACATAAACCAAAAATGATTCCATTAAGCTTAATTGTGTACACCAGTATAGCTGAGATAAGAATCACGGCTCAACATCTAGTTCAGGATTTCCAAAATAAAGGATCTTGGCTCTTCAGCATGCGTGTGTAAATGTAATTGCTTGCACATAAAAATGTTTACCTATGGTGTGAATACATGTTCAGAATGTTTTCCATCAAAGGGACCTGTTTATCAGAATAAGGGTATGTCTAGACTACATGGCTCTGTCGCCAGAGCCATGTAGATAAGTTTATGAGACATACCCAAATGAAGCAGCGATTTAAATAATCACCGCTTCATTTAAATTAAAATGGCTGCCGCACTGAGCCGTTCAGCTGTTTGTCGGCTCAGCGCACTAGTCTGGACGCTCCGTAGTCAACATCAAAGGCATTTGTCGACCGCCCCAGTAAACCTCATCCCACGAGGCATAACGGGGTGGTCAACAAATGCCTTTGATGTCGACCGCGGAGCGTCCAGACTAGCGTGCTGAGCCGACAAACAGCTGATCGGCTCAGTGCGGCAGCCATTTTAATTTAAATGAAGCGGCAATTATTTAAATTGCTGCTTCATTTGGGTATGTCTAGTAAACTAATCTACATGGCTCTGGCGACACAGCCATGTAGTCTAGACATACCCTAAGTGTGAAATGCTCTCACGATCAATTTTAGTTCAACTGACTTCAGAACTATGACAGTGGTTAGGTACCTGTTGGATCTTAAAGCTTGTATCAGTTTTCCACATACTAACTACTATCCAAGCTGCATTGGCTGTTCTTAAAGTCTGTTTGAAACTCACACCACTCATGCAAACACCAGTTATGTTTTGAAGTGAGGTGTAAGTAAGTTTTGAAGGGGAGAATTGTTTTTGTTTTTTGAGGGGGTGTTCAGGGTGGTGAAGAACACTTAGTTCTGATCGGAAGGTTTTGGTTTTTTTAAGTCTGTTGAAAACCTTCAGATATTAACGCGGCGGTAACTTTTGACATGCTTAACCCAGACTTTGGTTCTCATTACTTTTATTGAGCCCTTTAAGGAGTCTGGGTTGAGTTTCAATTTAACTGTGAGCATGTTGTGGAACATTATACAGCTCAGCAACACAATGGACCCTCCAGTCCACATTTTGAAAGTTAAGTATACCCAGCTTTGGGCCTTTAAATTATAAGGATATAACTGAATATATTTAACTGAATTTTTAAAAGAAGGGAATCCTTTCCTGCCTGGCTTTTGTTGCCACAATTCTTGAGTTAGCTCATTCTGTTCTCCTTTGAGCCTGTCTTTGGGATTATACATTGCAGAAGAATCCACTGCTCTTACTCCTGACCTTAATTATTGATTGAATAACAAAAAACTGTCTATAGAAATCCCTTCTTACCCTTCCTCACTGTCCTCTGGACTGTCTAGCTAATTTTCTGGTCTCCATCGCCCCCTGGAATCATTATTAATGTATCATCTACTGTGTATGAGAAGTAATGCAGTAGCTCAAACTACCTCTCTTATGAAATGTATTGAACCTCACATTTTTATCTACTCAATATTATTAAATACTCATCCCTAGTGTGGTAAGAATCCAATAAGGTGTAACACCTTAGAGCTATTTAATTTATTTCTCCAGGATCGAAGGAGCCACATTTCTCACTGGGTTTTCACTCTGCTTCTCTGACCAGGAGTGATGAGGCCAGTCCTCTGAAAGGAATCCTATTGTAAGAACACCTAAAATAAAACAAAAATCTCTTGAATTTAAGCATAATAATATTTTAATTTGGTCTTCTAAAGCTCACAGTCCTGTTGTTGCAGCCTTCAGCCTCATAAGGCCCCTGTTGAAGTTGTCAGGGAGTTTTGTTTGAGGACTGTAGCACTAGACACTGCAAAGCTATTTAAACCTAAAGGAAATAATTCTAAACTTAAAAAACAACAAATGGTTTGGTAGCACTTTATAGATTAACAAAACATGTAGATGGTATCATGAGCTTTCATAGGCACAGTCCACTTCTTCAGATGACCAGTATTTTGAGTTTAGGATGTGCAGACCCAAAATAAATAGGGGAGAAGTTCAACTAATAAGGAAGATAAAATAAAATAATGAACAAAGACCTTATTTAGGGCCAAATCCTGCTCACCTTTTCTCACTAAATAGGGCCACCAAATCTAAGGTTGTCATCCTTAGTTGGACTTATTTCTAGAGATTTCATCACATGAAAAGATTAATCTTAGTTAAAATTAATCTTTCAATCCTGGAGGCTGCTGGACAATCCTGGGGTGTAGACAATCCTACTTAAGTCCTATGGTTCTACTTTTATGAAGAAGGTAAGTAAGGTTTATGTTGTAATAAACAATCAAAATATTGAGTCCGGTCCTGATTCAATTGACTTCAGTGGGAACACACTCCTTGTGTATATTTGTAAAAAAGGGGCCAAGGATGGATTATTTGATAGTAGGACTTTAGCTTAATCATAGCATGGTGTCACTCATTCCCAGAAAGACCAAGCCTAAGAGATAGTACTCTCGGGATTCATAAAATACAACAAGGAATATCTCAGTGGATTATGTATGGCAGCTGCAGTCATCCTTAGGCACACATTTTTGAAGGAAAGTCAAGATTTTTGAGTCTCTAATTTTTTGGTTTCCCAACTTGAGATTTTTTACAAGCACCTCATATTTACAGGATAACCCCCTTACAGAATCTCAAATCAGGTACCAATGCTGGGGCATAAAAAATCACTAGTCACAAGCTTATATCTAAGCATAATGCTTACTATTAATGTCTGGCTCATGGTTGGTATCACATGGAGTGCCCCATGGGTTACTTCAAGGGCTGGTTTCGTTCAACATTGTTATTAATAACCTGGATGAGGGGATGGATTGTACCCTCAGCAAGTTCTTGGATGACATTAAGCTAGGAAGAGAGGTAGGTACACCGGAGAGGGTTCAGAGTGACATAGACAAATTGGAGGATAAGGCCAAAAGAAATCTGATGAGGTTCAACAAGGACATGTGCAGAGTCCTGCACTTGGGATGGAAGAATCCCAAGTATTGCTACAGGCTCGGGACTGACTGGCTAAACAGCAATTCAGCAGAAGAGGACCTGGGGATTACACTGGATGAGAAGCTGGATATGAGTCAACAGTGTTCTCTTGTAGCCAAGAAGGCTAACAGTATATTGGGGTGCATTAGTAGCAGGATTGCCAGCAGATCTAGGGAAGTGATTATTTCCCTTTACTCAGCACTGATGAGGCCATAATCTGGAGTACTGTGTCCAGTTCTGGGGATCCCTATTACAGAAAAGATTGGGGCCACATTGGAGAGAATCCAGCTGAGGGTAACTAAAAATTATTAGGGGGCTGGAGCACATGACTTAGGAAAGGGTGAGGGATTCAGGCTTATTTAGTCTACAGAAGAGAAGAGTGAGTAGGGATTTGAAAGTAGCCTTTAACTACCCAGAGAGGGGGTTCCAAAGAGGATGGAAAGACTGTTCTCAGTGGTGACAGATGTCAGAACAAGAAGTAATGGTCTCAGGTTGAAGTGGAAGTCTAGCTTAGATATCAGGAAAAACTATTCTACTAGGAGGGTGGTGAAGCACTGGAATGGATTATCTAGGGAGGTGGTGGACTCTCCATCCCTGGAGGTTTTGAAGTCCTGGCTTGACAAAGCCTTGACTGGGATAATTTAGTTGGGAATTGGTCCTACTTTTAGCAGGGGGTTGGACTCAATGAACTGCTGAGGTCTCTTCCAACCCTATGATTCTATATTAATAGGCTACTCAGAGCAGTATGGGCTAAAGTTACTATGAAGTGCCTAAACATCAGTCTCTGATTAAATGTCCTGTACAATGAAACTCCGCACTCATGTTTCATAGTTTTTAACACTTTCAGAATACACTATCAAAGTACAATACACAAACTATTTAATACTTTTTAATTAATAAAAGAACGGTGTAAAACTAGTGACGTATAGTATTTCTGGCTTTATACAATACATGCACATTCAGTTTTAGTTTTGTTTTACAATAATCTTCAGTAAGTTCAGGTTCCTCTCTATAATTTGAAAAACACATCACCATATTTGATGTATAATGGCACAGATTGTATGGATACAATTATTGATCAGGGATTGAATGCACACACACATTGGAGTAGGTGACAGGGCTAATCTCCAGCATTCAGAGCCAAAGTTCTCGGATCCTTAATGAACTGCACCCCCAATTACATGGGTTTCCCACAGACTTTGCTCTCAAGACATGTAGAATGCATGAGAAACAAGTAAAGTCTGTCATTTTAGTATCCATCAAAGGTTTCATCCATGTGAGGAAGTGGCTAATTTGTCATTTCACACTCAAAGAGGCGTGAAAAGCAAAATGGGCGAGGTTTGGTACAGTGGGGGAAACGCTGTGAAGTATGAGACGAGGCAGTAGGCCTGATTTTGATGTTCCTGACACAAGCAAAAATTGGGAGAAAGCCCAATGAAGCCAGCAGACTTACACTGGGGCATATCAGATCTGAAGGAAGCACAGTGTCTCGTGCTCAGACAAGAAGACTTATTAAATAACAGAAAGTAAAATTAGGAGCACTTTATTGCTCAATCTCTAATTTCTACTTCTGTTTATTTACAGATGGGCTTTTTTTTCTACTTCTGTTTATTTACACATGGGCTTTTTGTTTTTATTTAATTCTAATAAAATACTGTTAATTCCCACAACACAATACTTTGCACAAGACCTTTTAAAAATATAGAATACTCAGCTCTATATAGAATACCCAGCGCTGAGAAATATCTGCTCTTTCCCCAGTTTTGTCTCTGGTGTAAGAGCATTGTCAGTTTCTGTCTGTCACTATATATGTTTTCCACATTGTCTTTTGTCATCAAATTCAGGAGGATGTGTGTGTGTGTGTGTGTGTGTGCACGCGCGCATGTGTGTGTCCTCTCCCCTCTTTATTTCCTACAACAAGCTAAGCTTACTCCAAACAATGAAGCTAGCCAGGGTTTAAAGTTGTTGTGGTGAGTGGAGACAGTCGGGGTAAAATCTTCAGAGAGACAATAGAAGTGGAGACAGAAATCCCATTATTTGTTAACAGGGTTTGTGCACATACCTCCCATGAACCGCTTAGGAAATTTACTCTCAAGTATCTTGCTGGCAGTTTCAATTTGAGTCAACATTTCATTTCAGCACAAGGACTGCAAACTGGTGGCTGCTTATGCCCTAATGAATAAAGCTCTATATTTCCTCCTCTTAAAACGTGATTACATTTTTTATGGAGAAAACGAGTGTTACTGTTAACCTGATACTTAATTTGACTTTTGCTTTGGTTCTCTGAGTTAGCAAATGCCCAGCCATGAATCTAAATATTTGCCCAATGAATAATTTAGTTTACTTCTGCAGCTCTATCATGAAATGGCCTGCATTTATATGGCACCTCCCATCCTTACAAGATCCCAAACCACTTTTACAAATATGTCTGCCTACTCCTGACCCTACAGCCAGCCCTGGGATGGAATGAATCTGTCAATTAATAATGCACTGCAACATGGAATTTAAATCTTGTTTAAAAATTATGCCAGGGAAGCCATGGCTCACCCACCTAACATATTTTATAAATCCGCTTTTCACTATCTAAACAACAAAATTTCTAGAGGGAAAACACACGTTTAAAATTACTGCCTTTAGTGCAGTGACATTTACTATAGTATTCCAGTATTCCAGTGCAGTCCTGTACAGACCAATAATGTCTGAGTGTAATCTTGGTGAGAAGAATATTAATTAATAGGAAAGATGCATAATGCAGAACACAGTATTTTTTAGATGTTAAACGGACTTTCTTTAAACAGAATATAAGAGCGACATAGATGTAGGCTTGGCATGTGGGCTGCTGAGATATTCATTGATTTTGCTTTTTCTTCATCTCCTGCATATACTTCCCTTTTGTCCCATCTTTGTTCCGTTGCTGCTGCTGCTCCCAGTGCCACACCTGTTCATAGTACTAAGAACATAAGAACAACCATACTGGGTCAGACCAATGGTCCATTCAGCCCAGTATGCTGTCTATCAACAGTGGCCAATACCAGGTGCCCCAGAGGGAGGGAACACAATGTGATTCCTCTTCTGTCACCTACCTCCAGAAAAACAGAGGCTAGGGACACCATTCTTACCTATTCTGGTTAATAGTCATTGATGGACCTAACTTCCATGAATCTGTGGAGCTCTTTTTTAAACCTGTTAAATTCCTAGCCTTCACCACATTCTCTGGCAAGGAGTTCCAGAGCTTGACTATGTGCTGAGTGAAGAAAAACTTCCTTTTGTTTGTTTTAAACCTGCTTCCTATTAATTTCATTTGGTGACTCCTAGGGTGTGTCTGGACTGGCAAGATTTTGCACAAAAGCGGCTCCTTTTGCACAAAAACTTGCCAGCTGTCTACACTGGCCACTTGAATTTGCGCAAGAGCACTGACGTTCTAACGTAAGAATTCAGTGCTTCTTGCGCAAATACTTTGACGCTTCCGCTCAGGGATAAGCCCTCTTGCGCAAGAATACTTGCGCAAGAGGGCCAGTGTAGACAGGCACCTTAATTTTTTGCGCAAGAAAGCTCGATGGCTAAAATGGCCATCAGAGCTTTCTTGCACAAAAGTGCATCTATATTGGGCATGGACGCTTTTGCGCAAAAGCACTTTTTGCGCAAAAGCATCCGTGCCAATCTAGATGCTTTTTTGTGGAAATATTTTTAACGGAAAAACTTTTCCATTAAAAGTATTTCCACAAAATCATGCCAGTCTAGACGCAGCCCTAGTTTTTATACTGTGGGAATAAGTAAATAACTTTTCCTTATTTAGTTTTTTCCACATCAGTCATGATCATATAGATTAATTATATTATTATATTCCCTCTTAGACTCCTCTTTTCTAAGCTGAAAAGTCCACGTCTTTTTAATCTCTCTTCATATGGGACCCATTCCAAACCCTTAATCATTTTTGTTGCCCTTTTCTGAACCTTTTCCAATGCCAATATATATTTTTTGAGATGAGGCAACCACATCTGTACCCAGTATTCAAGATGTGGGCATTCCATGGTTTTATAGAGGCATTAAGATATTTTCTGTCTTATTCACTATCCCTTTTTTAATGAATCCTAACATTCAATTTGCTTTTTTGACTGCCGCTGCACACTGAGTGGATGTTTTCAAAGAACTAGCCACAATGACTCCAAGATCTCTCTCTTGAGTAGTTGTAGCTAAATTAGCCCCGTCATATTATACGTATAGTTGGGATTATTTTTTCCAATGTTCATTACTTTATATTTAAAAACATTAAATTTCATTTGCCATTTTGATGCCCAATCACTTAGTTTGGTGAAATCTCTTTGACGTTCTTCACAGTCTGCTTTGGTCTTAACTATCTTGAACAGTTTGGTATCATCTGTAAAATTTGCCACCTCCCCATTTATCCCTTTCTCTAGATCATTTAAAAATAAGTTGAATAGGATTGGTCCTAGGACAGACCCATGGGGGACCCCACTAGTTATCCCCCTCCATTTGGAAAACTTTCCATTTAATTCTATCCATTGTTTCCTGTCTTTTAACTAGTTATCAGTCCATGAAAGGACCTTTCCTCTTATCCCATGATAACTTACTTTCAGGGGCTGCCTGTGGATGTAGGCAACCTCGGCAGTTGCCTAGGGAGCTGCATTAAACGCGGCACCCAATGATGACATCACGCCATTGAGGGCTATGGAGGCAGGAGCGCTGATCGCGCATTCCGCCGAGGGTTCCAGTTTCCAGCAGCTCTCCTCGAGCTACTCCTGTTTACTTTACTTAAAGCCATTGGTGAGGGACCTTTTCAAAGGCTTTCTAGAAATCTAAGTATACTATATCCACTGGATCTCCCTTGTCCACATATTTGTTGATCTACTCAAAGAACTCTAGCAGATTAGTAAGGAATTAGTACTCCTCCCAGCTGAAGTTGGGGCTGTGGACAATTTGGATTTAATCCTTGTACCCAGACATGTGCCATACTCTGTGATATTCAAATGTAATTTCACAATGGTGTGAATGAATGTGAGATGATGCACTTAGCAGTACTATACCCCTGCATCCTTTCTCTTCAGGTTGCAAAGCACCAGCTGCTATCCCATTTGGATGCTATCCAGTTTGGATGCTCCTTTCCTCAGCCTTCAACTGTGAGGCTGGACAAAGTAGAAAACAATGCATTAAAAGGATAGAAAAAAAATTATGTGGGGAGTAGAGGAGACAGAGGGGATATTTGATTCAGGGATTGACAGTGAGATATGCGTTATTTTACCTCTTGGTCATCTGCACATAAATATCTTAGATAAACAGATTCATATGCATGCATTTGAATTTCAGAGTTCCACTGTTTAATTGATAGTTCTAATCTCATCAGCATACATTAGAAAAAGGTACATACACTCTGATAGGATACAGTCATGAGGGGGTCATACAATTAAATGGACCAAAACAATGATAAGGTGGTCTACTTTCTCAAAGCAAGAGTTGGATAGCTGGACAAATTCCATCAGATTGCAAACTGTTTTTCCAACATGTCACACAATGAGATTCTGGTCCATGATTGGGGCACCTCCCCACTACCACAATTCAAGTAGTAAATGTATAGTAATAACATTTAAGTCAACGACTCTGATTCTGATCTGACACTGGAGTGCTAGCTCAAAGTAATAGGTACCTGAGGCTAACAGAACCATCCATGTTGTCAGTTACTTTGCAAATCTGGTAACCTACATGTAATTTGCAAAATTACATCAGCCTCAGAACCCATCTCAGAGGTATTGATATATTATGATAATTGCAGATGGGGAAACACGATGCTAAGTGATTTGCCCAAGGTCACACATAGACTAAGTGGCAGAGCTGTGAGTAGCGCTCTGACTCCCAATCCCTTACTCTAATCCCATATTCCAGGGTACATTCCTTCTGAAGCACTGATGTTCCAAAAGAAAGCTGGCACTTCATAGTGTACAGTGTTCTGCTGCCGCACAGAGGCTGCAGAGGAGAACAACAGCAAAGGGACTGTGGTTCATCTTGATTAGCTCACAATGCAGAATGTGCATTAAGCATATCGTCAGCACCACTGCCTGCATTGTTATTAAGCACAAGGACCCTGCTTAATTACCTTCTTGGGTGGGTGAAAGAAAGAAAGAATGAAAGAAAGAAAGAATAAATCATAGCAGCATAAAGATGACAATTAACTGAATTAATTGTATTCACAGTGGGTAGACCACACACTGTTAGGTGAAAAATCTGTATGCAATTCCTCAACCCTAAATTTTATTTATATGTTATTGCTTCCTGCTTCTGCTAGCCAAGTTTGCTACCATACAAGCTGAACCGCTGTTCATCCAGATATGTTCAGCTGCCTGTAAGCCATTGATGACACAATTGTATTAGAGAGCACATAGCAGCTATTAGAGAAATGGGGTGGTCTACTGAATAGAAGAAGGCTCAGAAAGCTGGGACTTACTGGTGGGTTCTGTGTGGTTCTGTCACTGACACATAATATGACTTGAGGCTAAGGGTATGGCTACACTGCATAGTTATTTTGGGATACCTCTGGTATCCCGAAATAGCTACCCCATGTCTACACAAGCTGCCTGTTATTTCAAAGGTATTTTTTTGAAATAATGGGGGTACTATTTATTGCACAAGGGATAAGGGATGGCTTGAAAGAGCACTTTATTTTGAAATTTGGAGGTGTGTAAATGTGCCAAATTTTAAAAAGACTATGTCGAAATAGATTCAAAATAAGATATGCAATTTGCATAGTGCATATCTTATTTCAAGTTTAGGGTGCTGTGTAGACTCACCCGAGGTCAGTTCTGGGCTTTAGTTTCCTCATACATATATTGAAAACAATAATACTTACTGCATCACAAGGGTCAAGTTGGATTTATTTAATAAGTGTCTGGCTAGTGCTTTGTGATCTTTTGCCACCAGACACTACACAACCCCAAAGTTTGTCTGAGTTGAACTAGTTTGGTCATGGTGAAACTATTAGTAAATGTACAGCAGCTAACAGTCCTAAAATAGCAGGGGGATGGACTATGTAAAGTAATAAATCTTTTCCTTCACCAGATTCTATAACATAGGGTACTGTTTCCCAACCTTTTCAGGTGAGCATCCCCATTTGAAGAAAAAAAATTACAACCCTCTTACATTTAGGCTACATCTATACTGCACTCACTTGTGCAAGAAAATATGCAAATGAGGCAAAGCGGTGAATATTGCCTTGCCTCATTTGCATACTTAATGAGCCACCATTTTGCACAAGGGGCCTTGGCGGCATCTACGTGGCTCCTTTTTGCGCAAAAACCCCTTCTTCCACAAGAGCTGTTCTGCTGCTTTTTTCAGGCAGAATGGCTCTTGCACAAGAGGGGTTTTTTGCACGAAAAGGAGCTGTGTACACGGCTCTTTTTTGTGCAAAAGCCCCTTGTGCAAAAATGGTGGCTCATTAAGTATCCAAATGAGGCATGGAGATATTCACCACTTCGTCTAATTTGCATATTTTCTTGTGCAAGAAAGCACAGTATAGACATAGCATTACTGTAAAGTAAGAATTAAAAATCATCAATTACAAAGATAAATTTATATAAATTATTTCTGCATATGTTGTGTGCTGTTAAGAGGCAATACTAGACCCTGAAAAATAAGTCTGTGGTCAGTAAAGGAGACAGATTTTCTTTGGTTTAGAACATAATAAAAATTCAGTGCTTCACAAACCTCTCCCTTGCTCTGGTTACCTTTCATGATTCTCTACCCCTCGTGTCCCACAAAGGTTGTGACCCAGCATATAAGAGACATTGACCTGGCTATCTGAAGAAGATAGAGAAATATAGGGTAGGATTTTCAAAACTGGTCTAACTGTTGCCATTAAAACCTCCTGGATTTCAACAGGAGCAGAGTTAGACCGAGTGAGCTTTCTTGAAAATTTCACCTACATATGACATTATATTGTGTCAAGTGATACCATAACATGTGGTATCCTGCAAAGATACAATATAAAGGAGATCTTTCAAGTTTTTGAAAAGGCCTATTTTAAGGGACAGTGTTCCCTCGCATTTTGCTATGATTATTTCTAAGGCCACCCAAAGATGTAATATTAAGTATCTTCTGAATCAGAAAGAAAACAGAATGTCTTCTCCAACATGAATAGAAGCCAAGTTTATGTATTTAATCAATACAGGCATGGCAGTATGAAGAAAGGTTTTTATATATTACTTTGGGAAAACAATATCTTAACCTGGCTAATTTCATGAAGGCATAGTGGTAAAGGTAGATCTTCAAAAGTGGCATGAATAAGTTGAGTGTGTTGGCTTTTCATAGCCACTGAAGCAGGTCATGCCAGGAGTAGAGATTAGTGTGTAAGAAAATGCAAAGAAGGCTGTGGGTAAAGTTGAGCAATAGGCCAAAAAGGCTGGCACCTGTGGTGGAGCAGTGCAGATGATGAGGTAAGCCACAAAAGGCTCATACCACTGCTGAATCCAGGTTTGAGAGCTTCAAAGACATATATATATATAAAATGGAGATTGCCTATCTCCTAGAACTGGAAGGGACCTTGAAGGTCATCTAGTCCAGCCCCCTGCCTTCACAGCAGGACCAAGTACCACCCCTGACAAATTTTTGCCCTGAATCCCTAAATGGCCTCCACAAGGATTGAACTCACAACCCTGGGTTTAGCAGGCCAATGCTCAAACCACTGAGCTATCCCTCCCCCCATAAGACACCTCCTCTGGCTCCCAGGAACCAGAGTTTAGAGCAGACTGAGAGCTGAAATGTTCTCCAAAGAGCTGTTTGTCAGCTGGGGGTCGCCAGAGCACAGCTTTCTCTTGCCACATCTCTGATTTGGAAAGCGGAGGACCTCCTACATTGGCTTAGGGTGACCAGACATCCTGATATTATTGGGACTATCCCAATACTAGGGGCTTTCTCTTAGGGTATGTCTACACTGCACACCTTTTTTGACAGAGGCTTTGTCAACAGGTACTGTCGACAAAGCCTCTGTCGAAAAAGAGCGTCTAGACCACAACCAGTACTGTCGGCAAAGCAAGCTGCTTTTTCAAAGGAGAGTCTAGACACTCACTTTCGAAAAAGCAGTTTGTATGCAATAGTGCCTTTTTTCAACAGAGTACTATCAAAAAAAGGCGTTATTCCTCCTAGAATCAGGTTTACTGCCGTTGACAAAACTGCCGCGTTCTGTTGACTTACTCTCAACAGAACACGGCGGTAGTGTAGACACAAGTATAATTTTGTCAACAAAAGCCCACTCCCCACACATACACACACAAAAAAGGGTCCTAATTTATCACATTTGCTATCTGGTAACCCTACATTGACTACACGTTGGGACTCCCCCCAGTAAGGGAATCTCCAGATGGCCCTTTAAACTGATTTTACACTGGTTCAAAGAGACCACAGTGTGGTCTCTCCTTCCTTTTAACAGACAACATTAAAAGGAAGAACAAAGTTATAGAGGATCTTGAAGAATCTAGAACTGGACAAGTGCTGTTGGGACACGTACGTCTACATTGCACGCTTATTTCAAAATAAGCTATTCCAAAATAGTTATTCTGAAAAGCTTATTTCAAAATAGTACGTCTACACTGCAGGGAAGTCTCAAAATTAGTTGGTGGCAGCTTCCCTAATGTAGATGTGCTATCTTGATTTAGAGCCGCAGAAGGCACTGGGGAGGAATATCTTAGAATGGCCCTGGTGAAGGGCATTTTCAAAATAGTAGCAGTGGAGCATCTACACATGCCTTATTTTGAAATAGCTATTTTGGAATTGGCGTTATTCCTCTCAGAATGAGGTTTACAGATTTCGGAATAAATAGTCCGTTATTTCAAAATTATTTCAAAATAACAGAATGGCTGTGTAAACACTCACATCATTTCGAAATAACGCTAGTCATCATGAAATAATGGTGCAGTTTAGATGCACCATTAGTCTACCTCTGTATTAATTATTTCCATGCATTATTTTACACCATTACACTATTACAGTAGCCTTCACGTTCAGTTTGGCACACCATGTGCTAAATGCTGAGGTTCCCACCACTTTCCTTGGGAGCCTATACCACAGGCTAACAGATGCTAAGGTGCTTATGTCCCTTAATCCTAATCCATCTCTACCTCTTCTAATAAATAAAGTTCTTATGCAACGTCCCATTGAAAACTTGGTTATTGATTTATGGTGACTGTCACCTCATCCTTTTCTGTGGCTTCATTGCTCATTCCTTTCTTATTCTCTGACGGGATGGAATTATGGCTCTGATTTCACACATATTGAGACACACTTCGTTATTGTTTTCCCTCCCAGTTTTCTTTTTTTGGTATCCTGTTGATGTTGTTTTACTCATAGGTTCAGAACTCTTCCTGTCTTTCCTCTCTACGTTTTCCCCCACAGGATTCTGGAGTTTCATAAACACCTGGCATTTCATTACTTGGTAGTAGATCTTTAACCTTTCACTTGAATACTTAATTTGTTATTTAGTTCCTGACCTGCAGACATAAAGCATGTTTTATTAAATGCTGAGTATAGTGGAAAGCCTGGTTACATAGGAGAGATCATTTTATTTCTGTCATATATGGTTTCATTATTTTTCAGCATATCATAACCAATAATTCTGCCGCAACTATAGTTAATTTTTTAGCAATTCGGAAGACCAGAGATGCCATATGATAATATGATTAACTTTAAGAAAGTATTTAAAGTTGAACACAGGAGTGTTTTGTTGAATCAGGGCAAAATTGCTAGCCACAGAAATTAAGCAGTTAATTATGATCATTTGCCCACTTCACTTTTCTGGTATCATGTAGTTGCTTTGATTCACCTTCCAACTATGTTGCAGTGTGCATGCTATATCTTCTCAATGACATGGAAACAGAGTTTGAGAGCACCCTGTATATTCTTTCATCAACTTTTAAATAGTTTTTAATTATTGATATAAATTTTTAAATAAAATGTGCAGGTACAAAAGACAACCGAGAAAGAAGTAACAGTTTCATTTATATTAATTGCTTCATTTTCACAGCATAATTTAGCAATAAGGGAAACATTCATTGCCATATGGATGGCAAATCTTGAAACAATAAGATGGAAAACAACTAAAGATTCAAAAGTGGCATGGCATCAGGTTAGGTCAATGTCTTTTGTCCTTTGTGAATAGTATGTTTAGATAGCTCCCTCATTACAAATAATTCACGTCAGCTCTTTCACAGTTAAAACATTACACCTGTCTGTGAGAAAACAGTGGCTTTAAAGCCTACCTTCCCTCATTAATCAACATGTGAAAAGCACTAGAGATAATCATGGGTTAAGTGCAGTCACTGAACAAAGGCAGAGTGGAAGAAACACAAATGAGCTTTTACTGAGAATACTCCTTGGCCTTCATTCTCAGTGGCCTATACCATATCATCATTCCATTGAGAAAGTAGATCTTTATTATTATGTGCCATGTTGTTATTGTTACACTGAGAAAAATAATAACTTAATCAAACATTGCTGGAGCGAGAGCTCTTTTTAACAGCTAACGTACTTAATAAAAATCTAATGAAAAATGAAGAATATGCTGGGAACATAACAAAAAAGCAAGGTGGGTGATATATCTTTTATTAGATCAACTTCTACGAGCGAGAGAGAAACAAGCTCTTGAGCTTACACAAAACACTTCTTCAGTTTTGGGACATAATGTCATTATGTATGATGACAGGTTTCAGAGGTAGCCATGTTAGTCCGTTTTAGCAAAAAACAACAAGAAGGGAGACCAGTGGCACTTTAATGACTACCAACAATATTACGGCATAAGCTTTTCTGAGTTGCAACTAACTTCATCAGATGCATCAAGCTTCATGAATAATCACAGAATCTATCTAGAATCACCACTTGAAACTCATGCCCATCAAGTTGTGCCCAAAGACAATAGGCTATAACCACAAAAAAACCATCAGCCCACTGACTAAACCAGTGGTGGGGAACTTTTTTGGTTCAGGGGCCACTGACCCACAGAAAAATCAGTTGGAGGACACCCACAAGGGAAAAGCAAAGCAAAAAAGAAAAATGCCATCCAAACCCGAAACCATCATAGACATGGCCCCCCCCGACTAAGAACGAGAAAGACACTCCTCACATTCCCCTTACACACCAGAACCTAGTGGGCCCCAGGCTAGTAGATTTTATGTTCTCTAGGTGAGGGGTCAATG
>CM057845.1:15500592-15511896 GCA_030068395.1 Apalone spinifera
TGTTGAGCTCAAGCATGGGCTCCCCAGTGTTTGGGGGGTGGGAGGTCCCTGAATCTTGGGGTCCAGATACAGGAAAGCCAGGGCTGCATCCAGCCTCCAGGCCTGAGGTTGCCCACCCCTGGACTAAACCAACAGAGACCAATGTATCACTCACCAATTCACCAGCAAAAATGTCAACACTACAAGACAGAGGTAGCTGCCAGATGCAACTGAAGCCTCACTCAAACTAGGGCAAAATGCAGCATGGGAAAAAATGCCTCCTTGTCTCCAATATGGTGACCGTGGCATTAAAGTTCAGTGTCCTACCAAACACATACCTTGCAAAAGCTTTATCAACCAGAAGGCTATACAGATCAACCCATGGCCAACATTAGCCAGTGAACATGGGGAGGGACAAGAAAAAATGTGAAAAAACTGAAATATGCTGTGGCTTCCCAGTGGATTATCTTCCATCCACTTCCATCCCCTACTCACACTACACAAGGAGTTATACTATATCAATTCACGGGCCATTGTTTCAAAATACATGGCTTGCTCTGTCCCCTGGAAGTGGGCATGATAGCCCGGCAAACCTGCAGTTCAGGAGACTCTGGGTCAGGGCCAGCCTAAGATTTTTAAAAATGACAGGAGGCCAATGTTAATAGCTTTTCAGGGAGCCCTGGGTTTGCTTTTTGTAGTCCTGACACCTATTATGTACATAGCACAGCGCATAGGAATTTTAAAAAGGAATAAACAAACAGCTGAGCTTAAGCTGCAGGAAATTCAGCCCATAAAAGCTTAACGAACAAATGATGGACAGGCTTTTTTAATAATCCAAGTCACAAAAATGTGCTCCCAAGTCAGTGACTAACCTTCCAAATATGGGAACAAACATAATCAATTGCGTGAGCAGAACTAGATACAAAAGCACCAGATAATTGACTCATGACCCACCACACCACAGGGAAATGCTCTCCCCACGGCAGCAGAATGACCTGGTGGCAGTTCCCGTACCGCAGGAGATCCTGTCCCCTCCCATAGGCCATTCTGACTGGAAGTAGGATTCTGAGCCATGACCTTAGAGGTGAAATGCAGGAGGCATCCCGCTGGGCCAAAGACTCCCAATCTAGTCTGGATTTTGCCCTTTCTCTCCCCTCAGGAAGCTGTATTGCATGTCATGGACAGAACGTAACCATCTATTTGTAAAGTGAGGTTTAAAGAGCTGCTGAAACGTTCCAGCTACACCACTGTAACTAAAAGTCTGTAAATTCAGTTCCAGCTGCACTGAGTCATTCGTAAAACATGGTATCGTCATCACAATAAGTTATACCTTTAAGACATGCTCTGAAATAGCATTCAGTGCTATTAGGAAATATAATGCAGGAAGAGAGAGCAGAATATAAAACTGTACTGGGAAAAGTTGTAGTAAAGTATTGACTGAGCAAAGATCTGGCTACCTGTTAAATACAAGTACCTTATTTTTGTTACATATGGTGTTTTGGTCAATGTAAAGTGCATTAGAAAAACCTAAACTTAATATCTTGATTTTAGGATTTTCTATGGAGGCCATCCATATGGTATCCAACAGATGGGTAATTAAAATTAGACCATCTCAATAAAAAGAGCTTGTGGTTCAGAGATGCCAAATATCCAAATCATTGTTGCTAATGGCAGTAAAGAGTGCTCTGCATCTCTTAAAATCAGTCTGATTTATGTAGGTAGCGACACATGAATTTACAGACCTAACTTTAGGTATCCAGTTTCAAATGCGTCTTTATTATTTTTTCTTTATACTTTAATATTTCTTTATATTTAAAAATAGCAAAAAAAAGAACAGCATTGTTGTAGAGACAATGTGGATGAGGTAATATCTTATACTGGACCAACTTTGATTAGTTTGAGACAAGCTTTCAAGCTTACGCAGAGCTCTCACTAACAGAAACTGGTTAAATAAAAAGTATTTTCTCTCCCCAAACAAAACTAGATGGTGTCAAAATAATAGACATAGGAGCAAACATTCATCAGCAGCAAAAATTGAGATGAGCTAATAGGTCAAGCCCATTTCTAATTGCTGTGATCTTGTAAGTACAAAAGGTTTGGGCTACGGATGTTGGTGGAAAAAATAAGTATAAGAAAAAACAATCCTGAACATGGGCTCTAGAATCTAGTTTATCAAAGATCAAACATCATGTGAACACTCCTGTGGCAGTGGCAGCATGTGGTAAAAAACTACGTGTCTGCAGTTGACATTCATAAAACAGAAAATCAGACTGGGGAGTTTTCTTCTAAATGTGCCGAATGGTTAATTTTTTAGTGAAGCTCTCATATAAATATGTCTGATTATTTACATAAGTAAAGCCTAATAAATATTGCCTTGAAAGGCTGCAAATGTGTGCCTGATGCATATTAGAGATGCCAATGTCAAAAACCTTATGCACACACACCTTTATGCTCTTCATGCCAGATCCTTGGCTCTACTTTTTGAACCAGCTGTGGAATTCTATGGTGTAGGAGAATCTGAGTCGTACAACATCTACATGACTAACTCTACACTACATGTTCTCAGAGCCCAGTTTAGGGAGTGGGGGCCAGAGCATTGTGGCATGTTGTCTCTTTGGGGTTATCACAAGTTGATGAAAGTTTGCCCAGCCCTTGGCCTGCTCTTACATAACCAAAGGCAAGTTTGGCCATAAGCCAGCACTAAGAACAAGACAGATGGAAAGGTAGTTTAAAGGCACCTTTGTTTTACCCACCATCAGTTGCACCAACTGGGTCTTTGCTACCAAAATCTGAGTTTATCCAAACTGAGTTGAACAAAATCCAGGGAGGAAAACTAGATTTGTTAAAGCATGAGGCACAGAGCCAGGCATTTCAACTCGTGATTTAGCTACAGGCATGGAAAATAAGAATCCACCAACCCTTTTGTATCTCAGTTTCCCAATATGAAAAATGAAGATGATAATGCTTAACTATCTTTGAAAAGCACTTTGGGTATGTATACACTAGCTCGTTAATTTGAGCTAGGTAGGCAAATGAGGTGACCGGAGTTGCAAATGAAGCCCGGATTTTAAATATCCCGGGCTTTATTTACATGTTCCCGTCCAGTCGCCATTTTGAAATTTCACTAGCCCAAACTCACTGCT
The DNA here is from genome assembly GCA_030068395.1 of Apalone spinifera. NCBI lineage: Eukaryota > Metazoa > Chordata > Testudines > Trionychidae > Apalone > Apalone spinifera. The sequence continues at coordinate 15,503,715 of CM057845.1, forward strand.
GCGTATAGCCGTGCAGCAGTGAGTTCGGGCTAGTGAAATTTCAAAATGGTGACCGGATGGGAACATGCAAATAAAGCCCAGGATATTTAAATCCCGGGCTTCATTTGCAACTCCGGTCACCTCATTTGCCTACCTAGCTCAAGTTAACGAGCTAGTGTAGACATACCCTTTCAGATTTAAGAGGTGTTAAACATTATTATTATTAAATATACCCTCTTCAGATGTCAAATTTGGTTAATTAACAATTTGTGAATCCTTTTAAGAACCTTGGCTAGGTTCTACAGAGGTGAAAGATTGTTTTTTTTATAATGACTGCAGCTCATCAAAGCCCCACTTTCCTGTTCCCTGTTCTGGAACTGTTAAGCATGTACATATTTTTATGCTTAAATCCCTTTGAAAAGAATGAAACTTCAAAAAATTGCTTAACTGTTTTCATGATTGGGGAGGAATGTAAAAGTATACTTAAGTGCTTTTCTGAAGTGAACCACTATAGAGAGAGGGTACGTCTACACTAGCCCCCTAGATTGATCTAGGGAGGCTAATGAGGGTGACCGGAATTGCAAATCAAGCCCGGGATTTAAATAACTTGTGCTTGATTTGCATGTTCCCAGCTGGTCGCCATTTTAGAAAGTGACTAGCCCAAAGTAATTGCCCGCGTCTACATGTGGCAGTGAAATGGGATTCCAGAATAAAGCCCCTAAATCGAATTAAGTAGTAAACCTCATTCCACAAGTACATGTTTGTGCAAGTTAAACAAAAGAACAAAGGGGATTTTCCGGTGTAGGTATTCCTCCTTCTACAAGGAATAACTCCTTTTTGTGCAAGAGTTCTTGCGCAAAAAGGTGTGTGGCGACAGGCAACAACAGGGACATGGGGGGTTGCACAAAAACAGGAAAGAGGAAAAAGCACAGGTGACCTGGGGGCCATTCTGTGGATAGCTATCAGCGCTTTCTTTTGATAGAATGTCCATGCAGTGTGGATGCTCTCTTGTGCAAAAGTGCATTGCTTTTTCAATGCGCTTTTGCAGTGTGGATGCTCTCTTGTCTCTCTATTGTTGGTTCACGAACAGATGGCAAAAGCATTTATGTAACTCACCTCGGTGTGTCCCTGCTTGTGGATGGCTACGTGAGTGTAGGATCTGGAGGTGTTTACAGATTTTCACAGCATCACAGTGTGAGAGGGAGTCCAGGTTGGAAAGATGGGACACAGAGGTAGCCCAGTTTCAAGCTGCCCCCTTTACATAGGGCATTAAGCTTGGCACGTGAGACGTGCTAGATATATAAATACATTTGTTATGTGTTCATGCTGATGCTCAGTGGTGAATTTCCCTTTGCTAAGCTTGAGTATGTACAAAAATGCCCCAAAATCAGGGCCTGCAGACAGTCCTGTTCTTCCAGCTCATGTGGTGGAAAAAGAGCTGTAGCCTGAGCTACTTGCACATAAAATAGATTATCTGACTCCCAAGGTTAGCACCCATCACTGCTCCCTATAGCACACAATTGATGTCACAGCCCTCATATGGCTTCGCACATGGCGACTTTCCCCACAGAGCCTGTATGGTGCTCAGAGTCCTCGGCAATAGAAACCACAACTGTATACAAGGCTCTAACCTCACAAAAATCAGCCATGATTAGACTTTCTCAGCCCTTAAAAAGAAAGGGATCAATCTTATAACTACAGTCAATAGGAGAGTTACTAGTGACAACACTGGAAGGCCTGGCCATACACCATGGAGTATATTTAATAGTTCCTGTAGGACTCTGCTATTTGAACTCAGCTAGAGCTTGAAAGAAAGACAATTCAATCTGGTTCCAATCCAAAGCCATAAGTCACTAAAGACTGGGATGATCACCGAACAGTAAAGCACATTGCAGCCCTTCTCTCTACCTTTTTCACTACCACCACAGCTGTAATGAGTACACATGTGGAGGAAGTGGCCTGAGATGGAAAATGGCTTCTATGACAGCAAAAAACTCTCTCTGTGTATCAGTCTGTTGATCATCTAGACATTCTCTAAAATCAATTGGGTTTTCATTATGCGTGAGAAGACTCTGTGGGAAATTATAAAGATTGTGAGGCAGGTGATATTTCAAGCACAGGTCCCAGATTGCAGAATTAGCTCCCTCAGGAACTAAAGGTCCATTGAAAACTGCCCCACTTTCAAGAACAAGGGGCATGTCTTCCAGCTGCCTTCGCTAATTTAAACAAAGAGGAACAAAAACATTTAAAAACAACCCCAAACCAAACCCAATCAACATAAAAAACACTCCACAGTATATATACAATTCTCCTCCTAGGATCTGGAAGAGAGAAAGAATAAACTTCATATGAGAGACGTTCATCAAAGAACTTATTTGGAAGGTTCTCAGATATTAGCATGTTAAGGTTGTATGGAAACTTATAGAGAATGTCTACACGAGAAAATTATTTCAAAATAATTTTGAAATTATTCAAAATTATTCAAAACTAAATAACTATTATTTAGTTATTATTTCTAAATAATAACTCCTGAAATAAAAATTTCAAAATAAGCATTATTCCTCATAGGTAGTATCCCAAAATAGCTATTCCGCATCTATTGAAACAGCCCGTTATTTCTAAATAGATTTTGAAATAACAGGTGGCTTATTCCGAAATCCCGGTAACCCACGTTACATGACAGTTAAGGGGAATTTCGGAATAGTGAGTTATTTTGAAATTTGGTGCTGTGTAGATAGTGCCAAATTACAAAATAAGCTATTTCAAAATAGCATTGAAATAAGCTATGCAATTTGCGTAATGGAAATTGCATAGCTTATTTCAAGATAAGGGTTCTGTGTAGACTCATTCCATGACAAGCAGGAGTTATTATTTCAAAATAACCAGCCCATTATTTTGAAATAATGGGCTTGGTAGTAGGGACACTCTGGTTGTAGTGGGGACACTCTGCTTGTTTTTTTGAACTTAGGGAAGTTATTTAAAAATAACTCCCTAATGTAGACCAGGGCATAGAGAGTAGAAGATTCTGAATATATTTTTGCTTGCTGAGTTATTCAATTGTTAATTATTGGGTGGAAAGGGTGTTACTGGTGTAGTCTGTGTTTTTTTAAATGTACCCAGGAGTGCTTAGAGCAAAGGTTATGTTCTTTCTCTCTCTCTCTCTTTTTAATGAGTTTATAAGTCAGAATAAATAAAATAAATCTGCCTGTGATACAGTGCAAATGGCCTCTCTCCCACCTTCTCTATGGCCCAAATGGTGATACCAGAATGCTATGTGACACCTAAGGTGAAGCAAGGAAAAGGAAAACATCTACTAATCCCAGCAACTCCTGCCTTTGAATAGTCCACTGAATTCTCCACAGAGGAAGCTTGCCTTGGTGTCTATAACTCACCTCTTCTCGATGTTCTTCTCCAGAACATTGAATATACCACCTAATAGAGGCTTGCTGGGACATAGGAGTGCAGTCCAGAAAAACTGAATTAAATTCAATGCCAAAAATAATCTTTTCATCAGCAGTTTCATGACTAATGCCTGGAAAGCAAACATGGACAGAAGATTAACCCTGACCTGATTTTTAAAGCAATGGGAAAATAGTCTGATTCAGAACAGATGCTATAGAAGCAAGTGAATTTTCTAAAAAAAAAGACAAAAGGAAACTTAACTTTTAGCTTAAAATCTAACTGGTAGAATTAGAGGTGGCTGCTAACTTCCCTCTAACACAACTGTTTTCTAGAAAGGTTAATAAAATCTGTACCACTGACTTGTTTAATTTTAAAGAGATAGAGCCACTGCTGGTGAATTCAGTATTATACCAAGGCTACGTCTACACGGCAGGCTACTTGAGCAAGAATTGTTTTGTGCAAGAGTTTCTGTGCAAAAATTCTTGTGCAAGAGCACATCCACACTGCCATGTGCTTTTGCGCAAGAGCATCCATGGCAGTATGGACACTCTCTTGCACAAGAAAGCTCTGATGGCCATTTTAGCCATAGGGGTTTCTTGCGCAAGAAAACCCTGTTGCCTGTCAACACTGTCTTCTTGAACAAGAGCTCTTGCGCAAAAGGGCTCATTCCTTGTGGGGAAAGGAATAACTCTTGCGCAAGAAGCCCTCTTTTCCAACGCTTTACTATAAATTTACTTGCGCAAGAACACACGTTCAGTGTAGATACTCCATAAGTTTTTGCGCAAGAACAGTTGTTCTTGCGCAAAAAGCCTGCAGTGTAAATGTAGCCATAGAGTTTTCCTCTACTCCATCCTCTGTGTACCCAGTGCAGATGAGCAGTGTAGAGGTGAGGTATCTATAAGAGCTGGCTATAGTTCCACCAATTCTGAGAACTGCCATGGACTCCTTTAGCACCCTGTTTACTTTTGACCAGCCTCAAGGCTACGTTAAATCAGTCCTTTTAGTGACCTACTAGCCAGAGACTACTGGAGCTTGGTGCGTTCCAGAGAGGGCATTGAACTAGAAGAAGACTTGACTTCTTCTCCAGGCTTTGCCAAAGACTTTGCATATGACCCTGAAAAAGTCACTTCACCTTTCTGTGCCTTCATTTCCCCTTCCAGCCTCTGTCAGTTTTGTTAATTTAAATTGCATGAACTTCAGAACAGGGCTTGTCTCTTGCACTCTGTTGGTGCAGTGCTTTGCAAAATGGGACCCCACTCACAACTGGAACTTGTAGGATTATCATCATATAATTAGTATCTGTTACTAATTGTTGTTATTATGAATCTGTCATGGTGGGAAGTAGAGTGGCATAAGGCCATTTGAATCTGTTTTACCAACTAACTGCTTAAGCTCCCCATATATTCCATTTTTGCCTCCATATTGGGGCTCAGGAATGAGTTCATGTTAACGCAACATTTAAGTGATTTTGTATTTGTTGAACAAAGACAATTACTTGAATAGTTATTTCTCTACAAAGAGATGCTGGCAACCCTACCGTGCCCCTAAGCTCTGTAGCACATCTCAGATACTTCTGTGTAGTACCTGTGGGTGAATTGTGAGTGTGCAATCCCAGCCCCATTGAAATCAATGGGAGTTTGGCCAGTAATGTCAACAGAACTGGGATTTCACCCTGACTTTTAAATGACATCTGCAGTGTCTATGCACAGTGAAAGCCCAGTATAGCATGCAACAGACAGGCCTATGATCTCATGGCAGACAGCTCTACATTTTGCCGTCACTCACACTGAGTGCCACAGCAGGCTTCCAACAGCACAGTGGCATGCAAATAACTGGAGATCGATCAAAGTGAGCAGCTTTACTAGATTGAAAATTAAACTCAGCAATACGATCTATACTGTTGTGACTGGGCGGTTCATTTTAATAATGGAATGTAGAAACCCCAGACTGACTCAAGCTTCGCTTTTGAATGCTTTTCATTTATTTGACGCTGCCACAGAAATTGCAGCGTAACCGCAGAATTTAACATTGACAGTACACACTAAGTGAACTGCAGCAATTGCCAAGGGAGTGAGCCAGACTTTTTGGCAGCTGGGAGAGAGGGAAGGGGAAGGCTCTTGTTAATAAAAGGAGTGTTTAAGTAGCTGCAGGAAGGGTGAACTGGAGGGTTTGGCAGCTGCAGTTGGGGTTTGGGACTTTTGTCAAGTGTGTGCATGTATTAGGGGAGAAAGAAGGAACATTTCCTGTTTCCTCAGAGGTTTTCTTAGTTATTTCCCTCTCTAGATATTCTGCAAGGAGCATCTCACTCATGGTAGGGTGTGGGAATTCACACTAGTTGCCTTATTTCTCCCCTCATCCACCTTTCTAATGGTGCTTCTCTCTCATGGAGTATGGGGGAGTTGTTTTCTCCATTTACTTCTTTTAAGTTCCTGTGGGTCAGTGAGTCATATTGCTGAATGAGGGCTGAACGGAGAGTAAGAATATCCAGGGATTCTGAGTGCATGGGCACTAGATGCACAGATATCTCCAGAGCAGAGGCTTAGTTCCAAAGACCATAGTAAACAGACACACTGATTGTACCCATCTTGTTGGACAAAGAGGCGCAAATACTCATTTTCTTCCAATCCCAGCATTAAGCAACTGGGTCTCCATATTTGACATCTTGCCTCCTGGCTCGCCTATGGGAAAAAGCATTAAAATTGGTAACACTTCAGGCATAATTGCTGGAATTCCATAGCAAAAGGAAGAGGAGCTTGGCAGACGTGGGATGGAAGCACTCCTGCCCTATCATTGGCTATTACAGCTCTAAGTAAATCCAGCCTTGCTCTCAACATGGCATGTGGCACAGAAAGATTTGTGCAAACTGCACAAAGAGACAAGCCTGTGGTTTATGAAAATCACTGTGGGGAGAGATCTGCCTAGAAAAGGCTGAGTGCAATCTAATAGTAGAGTCAGCTCTGAATCAGCTATAGGAGCTCTGCCAGATCTAAAGGCAGAAAAGATACTGTGATCTGGTGGAACCAGATCATCTTAGAAATCATCAGAACCCACCACACACCTGTTTATTGAACCTCATAAACCTGTGAGGTTCAATAGACCATGTTCTTGAGCCCATTTAAGGCCAACAGAGTGTAATGTTGATTACTGAATTTCTAAAACAAGCAATGCTGAAAGAGAGGGTGCTGGTTCAGAAAGAATGGTTTTGAGAACACGAGCAACAGTGCATGGTTTGGGGAACTTTTATGTAGAGATGAACAGAGTAGAGGATTGAGTCAAGATTCCTAGGTTTTTAGGCAGATCTGCTAATTAAGTTGCTGTCTATTTCAGGGTATTGGAGGTATCCCAAAATAGCTACCCCGTATCTACCTCTTATTTCAAAATATTTTTTGAAGTAATGTGTGCACTATTTTGAAATATTTTTTGAAATAACAAGCGCACTATTTCACCATTCCAGTAAACCTCATTGCACGAGGGATAAGGGATGGCTCGAAATAGTGAGTTGTTTCAAAATTTGGTGCTGTGTAGACCTTGTTATGATAAATGCACTGGCGCAGTTATTGCTATTCAAATTAAAGCACTGCACTGTTTTCACAGCACTCCCACCACAATATGGACAAAGTATTGTCTGCAATTTACATAAACACGATGAAATAGCACAGCTTGATTTCGCTGGCCAAGAAACTCAATAGGAACCTTTGAAGTCCTTAATGTAGAGTACGTGACTTTCCATAGGATGGACTTTCCATAGGAACTCTGCATACACGTTCTTACCTTTTAGAAGTCAGTGCATATCTGACTTCCATCCCAAGCACAATATAGGTCTCTGGCAAGGCAGCAGTCTGCACAATACTTCCCATAAGTGTGACATCTGTGCAGAGAGAGCTGAACCAATCCATCTCTGGAACCAATGTACAATTGTTGCTGCAAATCAAGCAGGACAAATGAATTAGAAACATTCTTCAAGCAATTCTTTTAAATGTTCTTCTGAGCACCACCCTCACAGTCTTTCAATCTTGGGCCAGCTATTCCTGAATGGGAGAGAATTTCACAATCAGTTTATTTCTCAGGGCACTGTGTGCGCTGGCCAGTTCCATCCATTGCAGATGACATGACGGTGGAACTGAAGGGACTGTGGAACTGAAAGGAATAGGATCTATAACACTGCTAAGCCATTGGCATGAACTTAGAATAGCAAAAATCAGCAGCAATCCCCGCAGCAAAAGAAACTTTACTAATAATTTGATAAAGAGGAAGACAGATCTTGATATGCAACTCAAGAGCCCGGAAGCTCATTTCTAGTTTATTTCTCATGTCCCCAAAGGTCATGCTTCAGGATTTCAGAAGATCACTTGAATAGATTAGGAAAGGATTTTTCTCCCTCCGTTGTATTTTTTATTTCTATCCTCTGAAGCATCAGGGATGACCATGGCTGGAGATGTAATATTGCATAGGGTGCGCTAGCGCCCTGAGGTAGCACTGAGTATTTTTTTCTCTTAGGTGCTTGGCTGGCTTGTTGTTGCTCAAAGGGTTTAACTGATCATTACATGTGAGATTGCAAAGGCATTTTTCCCCACCTGAGACTGGCAGTAACATTGGAGCTTTGTTTTCCTCTGCAGCATGTGGGGGCAGGTCTCTTGTTAGGATTATTTGGGTATCTCTCACCTAATCATTTCCCTGCCATCGCAGGGACCTCAGATACTGTGCACCTCAGTCTCTCTCTCCTGTTCCCTGTCTGTAGCACATAAGCGTGTGTCTAGACTACATGGCTCCGTCAACGGAGCCATGTAAAGTAGTTTACCCG
>CM057845.1:15511996-15529791 GCA_030068395.1 Apalone spinifera
ATCCCCGCTTCATTGACTATGTCGAGTAAACTACTTTACATGGCTCCATCGACGAGCCATGTAGTCTAGACACACCCTAAGAGTTCAGTTTACAGTGGGCTGTAATACTTTGTTTCAATTTCAGCTGTTGGGTTTAGTGTGTGGATGCTGGGTGGCGTTGGTGGCCTGTGGCATACAGGAGGTCCGACTAGATGGTTTGGTGGTCACTTCTGGCTTTAAACTCTGACACTGACCTGGAATTCTGGATATCTGGAAAACCTCAGGCACATAACTTTCCCTCTCTGTGCCTCAATTCTATATTTAAAATGCGGAACAACATCACTTCTTTTCTCCCACCTTGTGTAATTTGTGGTTTTAGATTGTAGGCTCATAGAACGGGGACTGCCTCTTGCTCTGTGTACAACTGCCTGGCACTGTAAGCCCTGATCCCTATTTAGGGTCCCTAGCAGTGCCACTTGTAATACCGCTACTATTATCAATAGTAAAATAATGTTAATAATTAATAATAAATAATAAAAGAATAGCAATGTCTTGTTGAATTGATTGATTATACAGAGTCAAATTTTTGTGATGTCTGGAAAATGTGTGTATCAACTTCATTCACAAATCCTATGCCCATATGACAAAGGATTTGTCTCCATGACTAATTACCAGTGCGTGCATACAAACTACTATTTGCGAGCAAATGTCAATTTTCCAGGCAAACTAGTTCACACATATACTTTCCAGATGCAGCTTAAGTGGCAACATTTGAAAGTTTGGCCAATAAGCAACAGATGTCACCAACAAAGCAACAAACTGAATGCTCAAAATACCAAACTATTCATGTGAATTAAACAAGTGTGTGACTTACCTGCTTCAAGGATATCTCCAAAGCTGAGATTAAAAATTGGATGCTGCAAAATTAAGGAGTGAGTGTCAGTATAACTGTTATTTTGCATTTGCTTCTATCTTTAATAGAAAATATGACATATTTTAACATCTGCCTAAGGAAACAAATAAACTACAGATAATTTAATTGGTTTATGCAGATGTGAAAAAAATAAAAATAATAAAATACAAGTTGGACCTCTCTAATCCAGTACTCTCTGGTCGGCAACATCTGTGGCCCAGCATGATTTTAGTTAGCCAGATGTCTACTTATCATGGGTATGTTATATCATGGCTAAGTTTCCTGCAGTCCCATAAAGTTCATTTACCAGTCCTGGCTTTCAGTGTTCTGTGCTGTTATTTAGCTCTAATTTACCCCTAAATGTCTTCTAAGAGCCCAGTAAGCAGTGGAAGTGTTGGTAATGCTGCTAGACAAAATTGACCTCCCATAGCCCAGCAAATTCTCTGGTTTGGCACTGGTCAGATCCCGAGGGTGCTTCCAAAAACACATGCCAGCAAATATTTTCTGCTATTTCCCAGTAGATTTTGTTTACCCAGGAAGATTATAATTCACCATGCACAGAGGACCAGCACCATGTCTAAAAACTCCATATAAGCACTATTAAATGCAGGTTGTTCCTCTGCGCCAAAGGTGAATTTTACCTCCAGTGAACTTAATGGATGTTGTGCCAATGACGATGATAAAAACAGGATGTCCCTACTATATTATTTATGCTCTAGCACATAACACACTTTCTAAGCTTCGTGTTTAATTTTGATATGGCTCTAGGAATAATGAATGGTTTGCAGCTGCTCTCTCCTTTTCAGTTTTCTGTATTAAAAAATGTAGAGGTAAACTTCGGAAAGTGAAGGAATGTCCGCTGAGGAAACCCCAACCCTTTTAGTGTTAAACATGATATGGCATGTTTGCCCTTGACGTTATGTTGTAAGAATGCAGCAAATTGGTGTGCGTACTGAAACTCCTGATTACTTGGCAGACTCTCGAGCAATCTTGGTATTTTCAAAGTGATATTTATAATTGGTGTTCATGGCAGTAAAAAGAGGACATTACAAGCCTTTAAATGAAGAGGATTCTAATCCTATAGATGATGTATTAAAAGGCACATGGAGAGATTAACTCAGTAATATCAATTTTACAGTATCCGTACTAGTGCTGGGTGAACCCACTGTGCCAGATTTCAAACTCACTTGACCACTGTAAGTTAGAAAGATCAACTACGACCCCACTGTTCTTGGGCTTCCATTGCACTTAGGAGAGAATCCATGAAAAATAAACAGATGGTGGGGAGAAAGGAAAACATTAGAGAAACAATAAGGTGAAAAATAAAGCAAAGTGGGATGCAATGAAAAGGAAACAGCAAGAAACTGCCAAAAAGGAGGAAAGAAACATTTGAATGAAAAAATAAATCAGCCTCAGGCACATTCTATTTTCCATTACATTGGTGTAAATCCAAATCAACTCCACTGCCATCAACACAGATAGTCAGGATTTATGTCAATGTATAGAGAGCAAAATTTGTCCCAATATAGATACCATTTGTGGCCAACTCACTGGAGCTGGTCAGACTTAGTGAATTTCTTCTCTATCGGGCATTCTACAAGCATTACCAATCACAAGCACACAATACCTTGAATCAGGCTCCAAAATGAATGAATGAATAAATCTAAATATATATTTTAGAGTGTGCCTGTCTGTCTATGAGTCTGTTTGTGAATTTGTTTGTTCAAGAACTCCTCCTTAACTGTAAGAGCTAGCACCATCAAATTTGGCATGCAGCTTCCTCTTTCCCTAACTTAAACCAAGGTTGTGCCAGGGTTTGGTTGTGCCTGGAAAATGGGAAGTGCCACAAATGGGACTGTTTTTCATTACATAGAAAGGGAAGGGGCTGAGAGAGCAGGAATCTAAAAAGGAGGGGTACATAGAAGAGAGATGCAATACTGATAGTAGCCACTGGGGGAAGCTGCATCAACAAAAGAGGGATTAGCATGACTGGGGCTCTGCCATCTTGCTTTCCTCCAGACTGGGGAAGTAGGCCTCTTACCCCAAACTTGGAACCTGCCCGGGGGAAAAGGGTAGGAGCGAGGGTGTAGGATCTCACCACGATTTGAAATAGTGGAGGGCTTATTTCAAAATTGGTAAACCTCATTCCATGAGGAATAGCGCCAATTTCGAAATTGCTATTTCGAAATAAGTGCTGTGTAGACGCTTATTTTGAAATAGGGGGCCTCCAGCCCTTCCAGGGTACCCTCCTGGACGCCCTGGCCACAAGGTAACTTCTGACCTGATGCCCTGCCAGAACCAGTTCTGGCTGACCTTAAATGTGATTCAGCGTCCAATCAGTGTGAATGCATTCAAAATAACTATTTTGAAATTAGATATTTCGAAATAACGCTGTAATATAGACATACCCTATCACTTTCCTAATGAATCCCAAAATTCTATTCACTTTTCTGACTGAGATCCACATTGAATAGATGTTTTCAGAGAACTATTCATAATGACTCCAATATCTCTGTCTTAAATGGTAACAGCTAATTTAGTCCCCATCATTTTATACAAATTGTTAGAATTATGTTTTGCAATTTTATTTCCCAGTCACTTAGTTTTGTAAGATCCTTTTAAGCTCATCACAGTCTGCTTTGGATTTAGCTATCTTGAGCAGTTTTATATCATCTGCAAATTTTGTCACCTCACTGTTTACCCCTTCCTCCAGATCATTTATGAATATGTTGAATAGGATTGGTTCCAATATGGACCCTGAGGGGACATCCCTATTTACCTCTCTCCATTCTGAAAACTGACCATTGACACCCTTTATTTCCTATCTTTTAACCCCATGGGTCCTTGCCAGAGGATGTTGGGAAGACTAGGACTTTAACAGGGTTCAAAAAAGAGCTCGATATTTTCATGGAGGTTAGATCCGTCAATGGCTATTAGCCAGGATGGGTAGGAATGGTGTCCTTAGCCTCTGTTTGTCTGGAAATAGATGACAAAAGAGGGATCACAAGATGATTACCTGTTGTGTTCACACCCTCTGGAGCATCTGGCATTGGCCACCGTCAGCAGATAGGGTACTGGGCTAGATGGACCTTGGGTCTGACCCAGTATGACCGTTCTGATGTTCTTATGCTCACGACAACATACCTTGCTTCAGAGGCTTTGGTGAAGGACATCATCAAAGGCTTTCTGAAAATCTAAGTACACTTTGTACAGTGGATCCCCTTTCTCCATATGCTTGTTGGCCCCCTCAAAGAGTTCTAAAACATTGGTCAGACATGGTTTCCATTTACAAACATTTTGCTCATCTATGTGTCTGACAATTCTATTCTTCACTATAATTTTCAAACACTTTGCCCTGCACAGAAGTTAGACTTACTGGCCTGTAATATCCAGGATCATCTCTAACGCCCTTTTTAAAAGTCGGTGTCACATTAGCTATCCTATAGTCACTTGGTACATAAGCTGATATAAAGGATAGGTTAGAAACCACAGTTAACAGTTCTGCAATTTCACAGCTGAGTTCTTTTCAGAACTTTTGTGTGAATATCATCTGGTCCTGGTGACTTATTCTTATTTAGCTTACCAATGTGTTCCAAAACCTCCTCTAATGACTCTGCAATGTGAGATGGTTCCTCAGATTTGTCACCTAAAAAATGGCTTAGGTTTGGGAATTTCTCCCATATTCTCAGCCATGAAGACTGATGCAAAGTGTTCATTTAGTTTCTCCTGAATAACCTTATTGTGTTTGAGTGCTCCTTTAGCATTCTACTCATCCTGTCGCTCGAATGGTTGTTGAGCAGGCTTCTTGCTCCTGATGTATTCAAAAAAATTGCTATTACTTTTTGAAGTTTGGGCTACCTGTTGTTTAAATTTGTTTTGGCCTTCTTAATTATATTTTTATAATTAATTTCCCAAAGTTTTGCTGAACATAAACTTTCCTTTCTATTTTCCTTACTAAGATTTAGCTCCTAATTTTTAAATTATGTCTTTTTATCTCCCACTGTTCCTTTTACTTCATTATGAAGCCCCAGTGGCACTTATTTTGGTCCTTTTACTATGTTGCTGGGTTTTTTTTAAATGTGGGATATCCATGTAAATTGAGCCTCAATTAAGATATCTTTAAAAAGTTTCTATGCAGCTTGCAGGGATTTCACTTGGCATTGTACTTTTTAATTTCTATTTAACTAACCTCCTCAATTTTGTGTAGTCCCCTTTTCTGAAATTAAATGCCATAGTGTTGGGATGCTGTGGTGTTTGCTGACAGAGGATGTTACATTTGACTATATTATGATGACTATTTCCAAGCAGATCAGCTATATTCACCTCCTGGACCAGATGCTGTGCTCCACTTAGGACTAAATCAAGAATTGCCTGTCCTCTTGTCCACTTAGGACTAAATCAAGAATTGCCTCTCCTTTTGTGGGTTCCACAACAAGCTGCTGCAAGAATCAGTCATTTAAGATGTCGGGACCATGCTGAGCTGACGTGTATCCAGTCAATATGGGGATAGTTGAAATCCCCCATTATTACTGAGCTTTTTACTTTTATAGCCTCTCTAATCTCCCTGAGCATTTCACAGACACTAGTCAGGCTATTGGAAATATATTCCTACTGCTCTACAGGCACTCGCCATGTCATGAACATTCGAGTTATGAACATCTGCACATACAAATTCTCACCTGCAGTGTCAGTAGAGCAGGCCAGGGGCACAGGTGGCAGTGAGTGGCGTGAGTGCAGGCTGGAGGACTGCAGCCAGCACTGTCCCATGGCTGCTCTCCCCCTGGCCACAGGCTCAGCAGGGTCTCTGGCAACCCCCAACCTTATCTCCTGGCCTCCAACCTCCATGGAGGTGGTGAGTAGCACGCGTGGGAGATGCAGGACCTGAGGAGCAGGAGGAAGCCCTGCAGGTGGCAGGAAAGAAGCAACAATTTAAACAGCAGTTCTGTGCAAATAAATTCCTGCCATAATAGTGCAGGGAAGGTCACCACAGCTGTGTGGCATTTAAACAATTTGGGGATTGCAATGAGTGATACCCATAACAATGAAGCCCAGAGGAGAGATATGCCAGAAAAAGGCCCTTTGCAACACTCACATTCCACTTGGCCCTAGCAGAGGATGTAGGAGCTGCATAAAGCTTTGTGCAAGGAGTTGTGTGTCTTCCCAACAGAATACAGCACACACTGGATCCAAGTAACCGCAATTCTTTTGGTTCTGCTGCTAGCCATACCCAACACTCCCCTTGACACCAACATTCTGAGCCATCATGTTGACACACAGGGTGTAGCTGTCATTTTGCATAGCCACTCCACCCTGACCTTCCCATGCCTCTAGATAAACGTCACCATGCATTAATTCTCCTCCTTTTCTCTGATGGGGTGAGTTATTTTGCATACTGCCTTAGCTTGATTATTTCCACAGACACAGACCTGCAGGGAGACAGGATATGGTTGCTTAAGTGATTCCTGTAGGTATCCCAGTACAGTATGTAAATATCAAAGAGGGACAGGTTTTAATTTCTATTCTATTTCCATCATAGCAACAGAACAGGGAAAAGAGAAACAAAATACAGACACTTCAGCTACTCTTTACAACAAACCAGTCCTTTCTGCCCTCCAATCTCATATGTCACTTGTTCTTGGTTAACAGACCAACACAGAACAATGCGTTACTATAAACTATGAATTCACTGAAAAACACCACAGTTAGTTGTTCAATAAACCAGAACAAAAGATTGGACTGTGCATGTTCCTCCAAAACAAGCTAAACTTCCCTCCTCTATTTGCTCTTTTATTATCCTAGCAGGGCCACTGGTGCTCTTTTCGTTAAGGCTTTGTCAGCACTTCTATTATAAAGCCTCATTTTTAGGGATTTATAGTTTTGATTACAGTAATTCACTACAGGCTTAAGCTTTAAATTTCAGGCTTGAAACCAAAATCAAATGGTTTTGCAATTTAAAAAAGAAAAAAAAACCTCAGCTTTTCTGTTCAGATTATTCTGTTTTGCTACTGTATTATAAACCAGTTAGGACCTGATCCAAATATCATTGAAGATAATGAATCTGCAGTGGGATTTGGAACATCTATTAAATAATTTCCATGCAGGTCATAGGCTCCAATTCATAAAAAGTATGTGTTTAAATCCCATTGCATTCAATGAGACAGGCACATGCATAAAATTAATCTGTATACAATTAGTGTGTACCACCCTGTGAACATAGGATACCTCCCTAAGAGCTAGATTCATAAAGACACTTAAAGTGTGGTACAAGCCTGGAAATAACTCTGTAGCCTGGTGGTTATAGCAGTTATCTGGGAGGTAGAAGAAACAGGATTTGCTCCCCCCTCCCCTTTTAAATTATTTAGCCACAATGGAACAGCTTTAATAGAAGAGACTGAGGGAGTCCCCTGTCAGAATATCTCAGATTCCTATTTCCCCCTCAGATAAAGGGAATAATTGAATTGGAGGTGACTCCCAGATGAGTACCCTAACCCAAGCCTGCCAATGTGTGGGGGAATGGGGAGTGGAGAATGGGGGACAGTTGCCTTATGATTCAGTGATTCAAAGGGGCCCAGGACTGCATCTGCAACTGCTGCTACAATAGCAGTAGCAGCAGCCAAAGCCCCGTGCCCATTAAATCGCTGATTGCCCTTGGCCCCACCCCTTCTGGGAGTGCAGAGTCAGCCCCCCCACCTTGCCCAGGGGTCTGCAGAAGCTGTTGGCTCCCCTATCCTAACCTCTAGGCTTAAAGTTTTGAGGAAGGGCCGTCTCACTTCCCACCCCAGTGTTTTGTGTAAGCTTTGCTACAGAGGCTCAATCCAGCAGGCAAGATCTGATCACACTTACCAGATCAGGCCTAGATGATGAGTTAGGAATAAAATTGCTTATCTCCCCTCAATTCATGCATTGCTCTGAGGTTTAGGTATCCAGATGCCTGGCATGGGGTTGCCACGCACATGTTCAAAGATGGAAACAGAGCATAAACAACTTTTATTGCAAAAATTTAGGTACTAAGTGACTTTAGCTGCCTGCAATATTTAGGAGTAGCTGGGAAGGGCTTTGTGAATCACAAAGGGTCTTGATTCTGGAATTTAGATGCCTAAAGTGGCAGTAAGGCACCTAAATCCTTTTGTAATCTAGCCCTAAGTTAATAATTTCCTGGTTTCTAGAGCAGTGCAGGCTGAAAAAAAAATCAAGATGGTAAGTGCTGTTTTTCACATTGCTTTGTTTAAGCAAAATTGACCTTTATGTGGAAGTTAATGCAAATTTCAAGGATGCGACTTGGTCTAATTCAGTTGGACCCTATCGTATAATTTGTTCTCATACTTCTTTATTAATTCACCAATGTGTGCAACCAACTCTTATAAATATGTCAATTGCTTGCTGACAATAACAATTGGGTTTTTTAAAAGAAAAGGTTTAACAATACCCTTGTCCAAATAAATCTTGCTGTGTGGTCTGCTGACACTTTTGTTGACAATAACCTACTAATTCGAAAGTTCAGTGTTATTGAAAAATATCATAAAACCAACCCCTTGTGATTTAATAAAGCATAAAAGAGTATTTATGAAAGATCAAAAGTTCAATGCCAGTAAAAAGCAACCAAATATTACATGGCTTGGTACTATGAAAAATATTTTCACATTGTCTTCTACAGCCCACTCATTTTTACTGGCTGGAAGTGGCAAAATGGTTTGATGTAAAAAAATCAGCTATTAATTGTTACGTTCACTGTCATTTGTCAAAATAACTGATGCTAACAATCTCAAGGCACCTGAGAAAAACTTGCTTGAACATTGAGTGAAATACATACACTCAGCAAATAAAGGTTCTTTGTCTCTCTCAGAAATTTGCCTGCATAGCATTCATTGTCTTACTATAATAGATAGGCAATGGCAAGTATTGTTACTTAGAGAAAAGCACTTTTTGACAAGTTTTGAAACTAGAATTAGCCTTACAGACTATTCACAGGTCTGGAGTTTTTGAATTGCAGTTTGTACACAATCTCTTTGTAAATCATTTTAAACTTTCCTACTTATGCACTAATACGCAATGCAGACCATTAAAAGGTTAGGGGAGAGAAAAGGACAGAAATGAGGAGCACTAAGATATGGCATTTGGCTGGATTTTATGGAGAAAACAAGCACTAAGTCATTTTAAAAGGCATATGAAATAAGATCTTGGAATGGCAGTCACACTATCAAAAGAGTCTGCATCATAAAATGTATGCTGGTTCCTTATTCTTCATTTAAGTCATACAGACTTATACCATTTTCCCCCAAACCTGGGTTCCTTAAATTAGGGTCCTAAATCTGTGTGTAAGCACCTAAATGAAAGTGAGCTGATTTTCAGACTTTCAGGGCATATACTGGTGCCAGTGAAGTCAAGGACAACTGAAGATACTGAACACTTCTGAAAAGTCTGTGGTGAAACAGAACCATGAGTTCTATTCCCTGGCGTTTACCTACCCCAGGTGCCAGACTGGTTGGAGCCACTGAGTTTACATTATAAGAATGACACTCAACACATAGAAGCAGCCAATTCTTTTGTCATTGGCTGGTCCCTAAGAATTTTCCCCATGCTAGGAAGTGGTCCTTTAAGAAGAAAAACACAGTGAGTTTGGATTTTTACGTGTTTCCTAGAAAGGCCTTGTTGGGTCAGCTGCTGATGGAACCAGCAAGACTAGGTCCTCCAGCAGCTAGAAAGTCGGGAGCAGGCAGAGACCAATCAGGTCCAGATGGACACATTAAAAAAGGTTCATTGTGCTATCAAATGGTTGTTTTAGGTGAAGCTATGAGAGGGGAGATAGAATCTATCCTCTTACTTAACCCAAGAAGCCAGACTTGGCGAGAGCCCATTTTCTGACTGCATTTTAAATTAATGAGAAACTTTTGATTTATTTTGGGGTGTATAAAATTGTGAGACAATGCCTATTCATTCAGGCAAGCTGGAGAGAGGAAGACTGTGTGCCTGCAGACTTCAGGAACTGGGTAGGGTGACTCTCCTAATTGGACTAAAACAATTCTCAACCTAATTATCATTGTGGGGCTCATATGCAGATCTCTATGTGTCAGTTGACTGCACCCACACAATAGATAATACCCGTGACCATGCTGTATGATACTGGGCAGAGAGAGTGTGAATCAACCACATTTTGTACAGTAGTCAGGACTGTTCTGGGCTATTGAGCATTGCAGGATAATTGTGAATCCCTGAGCTCAGTGTTTAAAGTAGCTTGGGAAAAACACATCTGTGTGAAGTGGGAAGGGGATGGTCTATGCTAATCCCAGCTAAAATAAATGTGGCACACAACAGCTCTGTGTCCTGGGTGTCTCTTGCCTGGAGCTCATCTGAGGCATGTGTGAATGAGCCTCAGCTGCCCTCTTTGTCTGGAAGTAGAGAGGGCAGCTGGAATAGAGGCTCAGGAATAGAGGTTCTGCTCCCAGTCAAGCTCAGAGCACCCGGCAGCAGAAGCATCCACTCAGCCCTATATTGGGCTCAATAATGGGGCACTGTCCAGGCCAGAGAGGATCACTGATGCAGAGAGCATTAAAGCTCTGTAGCAAAGATTGCATGAGAGAGAGAAAGAGCTCCTTTCCATTCTGCCTGCTGTGGCAGCCAGGTCCCTACATGTCTGCTCCCAAGTCAGGGCCTGGGGAGATCTCACTCCCTGAGCCAAGAGGGATCCTAGCTGGGAAGTCACCATACGACACATGGCTACCCTGCACCAGATTTTCCCCCAGGGTATGTCTACACTACAGAGTTTTGTCAGAAAAATGGCCATTTTTCTGACAAAACTTAAGGAACGTCCACACTGCAATTGTGTTCTTCCACAAGAAAATCGAAAGAACATAGGGTTTTTTCCCGCATTGGTAATCCTCATTTTATGAGGAAGAAGCCTTTTCGCGAAAGAGCTCTTTCTCCAAAAGGTGTGTGTGGACAGAGAAGGGGGAATTCTTTTGGAAGAAGAGGAAAGAGGTGCCCTGGTGGCCATTCCATCCATTGCAATCACAGCTTACATGCGAGAGAGCATCCATTCAGTCTGGATGCTCTCTTTCGAAAAAGCAGATTGCTTTTTCGATGCACTTTTGCAGTTTGGATGCTGTTTTGGAAGACTTTTTTTGGAAGATCTCTTCTGAAAAAAATTTCTTCTGAAAAAAGCCTGCAGTCTAGATGTAGCCCCAGAGATGGGACTAACAGGGCCGCTCCCTACGCTGAGTATGAACAATAGACATGGCCAGCAGGGGACAGGCTGGTGGGTGCTCTCTGTTGGAAGCAGCCAAGTGTGTGCTACAGCCCAGAGCATGATCATCCCCCCAAGTGGCAACACCTAGCTGTGGCTAGTAACAGAGCATGCACCCACCATTTCTCCAGGTGCAGATGCCCAGAAACCAGGAGGCAGCAGTGCTCTCCTGGCAGAGGCACTCTCAGTGCATCCTGCAGGGCAGGGAGGGCTGTTTTCCCTTCCATACCAGTAAGGAGCACTCCACAAGGGCTCCAGAGTGCCATCTCCCTCTCAGCTGGCCCTAGCCTTGTCCATGTCAGGATTTGGTAGTGAGGCAACTGGCACAGCAATCTTTGCATTTTTTTAGCTCACAGCTGGACTGCAGATGTTTGCCAATTGCTCTACAAGTACCCACGGGCTGTGGTTGAAAACCAGTGGGCTAGAAGAATCCTCCAGAGATTGGGTGTGGTAAGAATGAAGTGCTTATTAGCTGTTTGAAAGGACTTGGGTGAACTCCACTTTGGGCAGGCAGTTTGGCAGTATGCATATGAAATTCAAAAGAATTGAAGGGGTGGGTAGGGATTTTCGGAATGGGAGCCAGACCATAAGACTTAGTAGTTCAGCATCACAAGGCTTAGAAGGGACATCTGTAAGGACTGTGTTCCAGGGACTCTGCTGCAGGTTTTCCTGGATTTAGACTGCATGCTCCCACACCACTCAGGAGAAGTAGGGCTGCCATCATTCTATTTGCAGCAGCCCGAACACCTTTCCTGGGTGTACAGGCTTTGGTGTGGGGCCAGAAATGAGGGGTTCACAGTGTGTGAGGAAGCTCTGGGAAGGGACAAGCAGTAGGAGTGTGGGAGGGGGTGAATGTTCAGGCTGGGGATGTGGGCTTTGGGTTGGGGCCATGGATAAAGTATTTGCCATATAGGAGGGGATTCGGAGCTGGGGCAGGGGTCTGGAGTGTAGGGGGGGCTCTGGGCTAGGGCTAATTCAGGAGTGGAGGGATCAGGGCTGGGAACTGGGGCACAGGAGGGGATGTGAGGTCTGGAAGCAATTTTAGGTATGAGAGGAGGCTGAGGGCTGGGGCAGGGAGTTGGGGCATGGGAGGAGGTGTGGAGTAGACTCCAAGAGTTAATATGGGGCTCAGAGCTGTGGCACAGGGCATGGGGAGCGGGCTCTGGGTGGAGCTTACCTCAGGAAGCTCCCAGAAGTGGAGACATATCCCTCCAGTTCCTAAACGGAGAGGAGGTCAGGGAGCTGTGGGTGCTGTCCCTGTCCACAGGTGCCATCCTTGCAGCTCCCACTGGCTGCAGTTCCTGGACAATGGGAGCAGCAGAGACAGTGTTCAGATCAAGGATAGCACGTGGAATCCCCCTGGCATCTAGAAGCCAGAGGGATATGGCTTGGAGTCAGAGAGTGAGCCAGCCTGCCCCACTTTGTCACAAACAGACTTTTAATGGCCCAGTCAGAGGTACTGAGCAGAGCCAGCGGTTCCCTTTTAAACCAGGTGTTCTGGTCAAAAATTGAACACCTGGCAACCCCATCAGAAAATGAGTATAACTGCTTCAGGTCGTGCAAATTGTACACTGCCATTTCAGAGACTCAACCGATATTTGAAGGAAACTGTGGGCCAAGACACAGTGTTTGGACACCATTTTACAGAGTCTGAGAAAGGTAAATCCTCCCAGGGAAGAGCCCTGGGAGCAGGAGTGTATGTGCATAATTATGTTTTTTCATTTGAATTTGTGTCAGTAACAACTACTAAACCTTGGATAACATGCTCCTCCTTCCCCAAAAGTGTTGTCTTTAAAATAGCAGCCTTTGACAATATTCACGATTGTTTCAAATGGTACATTTTCCTGGAGGCTATGTGTTCACAGCAAGCCGTTATTTTGAAATAATGTCAAGATGGAGGACTTCTTATTCCAATTCCTGTAATCCTCATTTCACGAGGACTAAGGGAAGTCAAAGGAAGAGTGTTCTTCCTTCTACTTCCTGGTGTGTAGACAGCGTCTAAAACCAAATTAAGCTATTTTGACTTCAGCTAGGCAATTGACACATCTTAATTTGACTTTTCTCCTGCAGTGTAGACATGCACATAGAGATTGTGTCTCTTTCAATCAGAGAATTTATCTCTATGGCTATGTCTACACTGCACCGTAATTTGAAATAAGATACGCAATTTGAGCTATACAAATTGCATATCTTATTTTGATCTTATTTCAAAATAGCTTATTTCATAATTTGACGCTGTCTACACAGTGCCAAATTTCATAATAACCCAGTATTCTGAAATGTCCCTTACTTCTTGTGAAATGAAGTTTACAGGGACGTTAGAATAGAGAGCCTAAAATAACAGGCTTGCTGTTAAGATGCAGGATACCTATTTTGGGATATTCCGGTATCCTGAAATAGTGTTGCAGTGTAGATGTAGCCTATGTTATTTCCATAGATATACAAAGTCCTGAAAAGACTAAATTTGGGTCTGTTCCACAGCAGAAAAATAAAATGAGATTTAGAAAGGGGAAACAAAGATTATATCTGATACTAGCATATTGCCTTGTACATGCAGAATACTTCGTTCATTTGGACACTATAGTTGTAGAGGACTGGGGTAAACCAGGGAGTCATGCACTAAAAGAGCTTAATCCTGCTCCCATTGAAGTTGATGAAAAAAACTACTATCAAGTTTAATGGTTCAAGGCTAAGCTGAATATTTTGTTCCAGTTTTAGTAATTGCCTTTTTATTGATCCACTAATAAATTCTGCTGCAGAATTAAAAGCTAAAATGCATGTGTGTTCTAGTTTCTTTCCTGTCCCTGGAATTATATGTCAATCCATTGTCATTCAAAAAGGTCCTTCATTCTGGAATTCTGAAACAGAACTTGCAGCTTGAAATACGCTTGCAGTGGAAACCTAAATGGAACTACCAGTTTTTCATATTAACACCTCCAGGAGAATGAGCTTCAGAATTACTGAGAAGGATATTTTCACATCATAAAAAGGACTCAATCTGAATTTTAAGCCAACCTTTTCTTTAAAAAAAAAAACTTCTTTCCTCAAACTTTATTTTATAGAAACAAATGAACATAGCTCTGACTATAATCTAGTCTAGTATCCTGTCTCTGATAATAGCCAGTACCGGTTGCCTCAAAGAAAGATGCAAGTAATCCTGCATTAGAAAATTATAGGAAAACATATTTCTAGGGGAGGTTCCATCTTTCCTCCAACTGAGTATGGGTTGGTTTATGTTTTACAACAAGTTGGTGCTGAGGTGAGATACTAGTGATTAGTGTACTAAGGAGCAATCACAATACACTGTTCCAAAACAGGTATTGTGACACAGAGAGATTTTTAGGAAGAAATTTAAAGAAGAATGGTACATGGCACTAACATTGATTGCACATTTGTCAAATTGTCCTTGTCTAGTGTGGTAGCCTTCAAGGGGCCCCAGACACAGCTCACAGTCCTTACATGGTGTCAGAGTATTCGACACAATGAAAATAATCTGACTTGTGGCAAAAGATCATAACAGGGACTTCAGACTTGAATCCATTTGGAAGATAACGGTGTCAAAGAAACACTACAACAGAAAATAGCCATTGCCAAAACTCTCCTTGAAACTCTTCTTTGCCATGAAGCCCACAATAAACTTGACCATGTTGACCAGTGTTCTTTCATTGTTTTATTGTACTCCCCTGTTTGTCTGTGTGCATCCATCGGTTGTCTCTTGTCTTAGGGCATGTCTACATTAGGAAATTATTTCAAAATAACGTATTTCAAAATAATAACTCACATAATAATAATTTTGAAATAGTATGTCCACACTACGGGGAAGCGTTGAAATTAGTCGGAGGCAGACTCCGTTAATGTGGATGCAGTACCTTGACTTAGAGCCCCAGGAGGCAATGGGGAGTAATTACTTTTATTGACTCTGGGGAGTAGGTATTTCAAAATAGCAGCAGTCAAGTATCCACACTGCCTCTATTTTGAAATAACTATTTCAAAATAAGTATTATTCCTTGAAAAAAGCAGGAGTTATTATTTTGAAATAATGGGCTTAGCAGTGTGAACTCTCCTCTTGTTATTTCAAAATAAGGGGACCAGCACCAAGAGTGTAAGCTCTATGTGGCATGAACTTTTGTTCTCGGTTTGTACAGAGCTTCTGACAATTGGGTACTGACCCATAAGTGCTATGATAAATTATGCTTGAGACCCAATGTGTGTCTACTCTAGTATCATGTCTCCAGCAATGGCCAGAACAAGATGCCCTTGGAAAGGTGCAAGAAACTCACATTAACTAGATATTGGATGATAAGGCCCTATAAAGGGTCCCACCCTAACCCCTAATAATTAGAAATTGGTGTAATCTTGAAATTAAAGGAGGTTTTATCCATCCCATAATATAGGCTTTCCCTATATACCTGACATTCTTCCTAAAACCAGATACAATGTAAGATTCATTGATTCCATGGCCTCAAGAGACAATTATGACAATCTAGTTTAACCTCCTATATAATACTGCCCCAAAATAATTCCTGGGGCATAATTAAAAATATATCCAATCTTTATTTAAAATGATCAGTAATGGAGAATTCACTATGACCCTTGGTAAGACATTCCAAAGGCTATTAATTTTCACTTAAAAAGATGCTAAATTAAGAAAGAAAAAGTCAGAGACATGTTAGCCCAAGAGTGCATAAGCAAACTGATAGCACAGCTCAATTCAATTGAGACATGGAAAGATAAGATAGCATTTTTTCTCATTATCCATTTTACTCACATAAGTATCATAGGAAATTAATGATGAAACATGATCATCAGAGGGTTTCAAAAGCACAAAGAGATGAAGGTCAGACATTTCCACTAATTTTGGGTGTCCAGTTGAAGATGTCTAAGCTGTGACATTTCAGGGTACTTAGTACTGCGTAGCACTTTATATGCCCAGAGCTGAGTTCTCCTTGACCTCAACTGTTAGTGCACAGCACCCCTCAGTGTTAACTAAGTGACTTTGACTAATGCCACGTAGGACATCTCTGTTGAGCCATAAGTTGAAGTCAGGTCTCTCAAAGACTCCTTCACAGCCATATCCACCAGACATCATTTCTCCTTTGTTATGTATTTACCCATACATTTCTCCAAACATACTGCTCAGAAACGATATATGAAATATGTGATACTTTAAAAAAATTACCTAGTTTCATCTCACAGACCATCTGACATGAAGCTAAATTAATTGTAAATATTATAATTAAAATAGCCCTTAAATCTTTAATATATTAACTCTATTTAAACTATATCTAGTTCCATAGCAGGATAACGTGTTGCATGCTCAAAGCCTAGTCTGTATATATACTACATATATTCTATGTACATATGAAATATCTTTGATCAAATATAAGGGAAATATTATTTTTTCCATATGACTTGGTTTTAACATAAGGGATTTGTGTGTTTCTGTGGTGGGCATAATACACAAAGTTAATGATAGTAAGTTAAGCTCTGAAAGCCACGAAGAGGGAGAGGCACATGTTCAACTGATTTTTTACCTAGGAATGTCTGAAAGGTCACTAATGTTGAGGAGATTTCAGAGATTCCCAAACCTGCATAAAGTTATTCCTCTCCTCCTCACTACAGAAATCACCTACTGAGCAATCTTTAGTCAGTGACCTGGGATGGTAGGTTTTCCTCTTCAGATATGACTGTGACCATCTCTGTCAATAAAGAACATGGGTGTTTTTCACTGGCCATAAGATGCAGGAGCCTGAAACAAGTGGTGAGTTAGTTTTCCTTTGCTTCATCTAGAACTATGACTTGCTCTGTGACTATACAAAATTCTGTGAAGTGAGTAGGTGCATATTCTGTGTAGGGCTTGGTTTAGGGTTGCTGCTGTCAGGGGATGTCTCACAGTACAGAGTTGGTTTATAGGGTGGATTGCAATTAGGGTTCACAAAGTAGTTTAAGTTCTGTACTTCTAAGTACCTGTGTTTGCCCGTGGTTGGTGGAGTTGGAGAGCTAACCCCAGGCAGGCACAGCGGTTCAAGGGGCTGTAGGCAATGGAAGGGAAAATTCCCTTCACCAGGGGCAAAGCTTGATGTTTTTTACTACAGACAGTGATGGAGAAATTAAGGCTACGTCTACACTTGCACCCTAGTTCGAACTAGGGATGCAAATGTAGGCAACCAAAATTGCTAATGAAGCAGGGATTCCAACCGCCAGCTGATTCCAACCGCCAGCTGATTCAAACCAGGAAGTATGCTCCGGGCTATTCCAACTGCCAGCTGATTCGAACCAGGAAGTATGCTCCGGGCCGCATTAGTTCAAATCAAATTCCTTGGTTTGAACTAACGTTACTCCTCAAAAAATGTAAATTCGCGCTTCATTAGCAAATTTCGGTCGCCTACATTTGCATCCCTAGTTCGAACTACGGTGCAAGTTTAGACGTACCCTAAGTCTGGTTGATGCGCATTTGGAGCTATAATACAATGGTACAGATTGAACCTCTCTAGTTCTGCACCTTTGGGACCTGCCCAGTGCTGAACCAGAGAATTTGCCAAATCATGGCAGGTCAATATTGTCTAGCAGCAATACCAACACTTACACTGCTTACTGGACTTTGAGAAGACATTTAGGGTACGTCTAGACTACATGCCTCTGTCGCCAGAGGCATGTAGATTA
>CM057845.1:15529891-15552144 GCA_030068395.1 Apalone spinifera
TTAGAGCTAAATAACAGCACAGAACACTGAGAGCCAGGACTGGTGGTTGTAAACTATCTTTATGGGACCACAGGAAACTTGACTTCCCCCATGATAAGTGGACATCCGGCTAACTAACATCATGCCAGAGCATGGATATTTCTGTACTAGAGAGTGCCAGATTAGAGATATTGAACCTACATTGTAATGAACTGGATGGTGTACTGTCTCAGAGGGGTAGCTATATTAGTCCATATCTGCAAAAACAACAGAGTCCTGTGTACTGGATTGTGTATTGTTTGACTGTGGGTCACAAGTCCTATAATGCTAATAGCTAAGGAAGATTCTTTTAAACTTAAGTGTTAGAGGACGATGATTTTAAGCAGGAGACTCTTAGTTTTATTTCATTGCTGCTGTGCAGGTCCAAAGGGCCATTACAGTGACATCGGAAAGTCTTTGTTTACCATTGATTTGCAGTAGTATTGCTGAGTGGTGTTAGTTTATTACCCAGTAGTACACCTTACCTAGGTGGTGTGATGGATCAGCAGAAGGCTTTGTGATGCCTCTGCTAATGGTGATACAGCATCAGCTCAAGAGGCTGTAGGGGATAGAAGGGAAAATTCCATGGCAGTTGGGAAGAGGAAGTCACAGAAGGATGCATGGGGCACTGCAAAGAGTAGAGCATTTTAAGGCAGTGGTGAAATTGTACTGGAATCCATCAAATGTCACGGGTATTAGCAGCTGAAATGACTCAGCTGTATTAAAACTAACACACTAACAAGGAACCATGTCAAGTCAAGGTTTGGTACCATGAAACACTGGGAACCTCACAGAAGAGCTGTATGCGCCTCACACATTGAGGTAGATGACTCCACATGCACGTTAATGACTGGTCAAGGAGAACACCTAGTATCATGAATGAAGAGATGTCTGCCTCAGAGAGGACAAATCAGAAAATGGGATGATGTAGAGTTCTGTTTCTGTCAATACATTGCTTTGCTGTATATAATCCTGAGAAAAAACATCTCTGACAATGTTAATGCCCCACATGACAACATTTAGACACTTTTCTTATGAAACTGCCTATCAGCTTAATTAACTAATGTTGGTAAAGCACTTTGAGATCTGCTGAGGAGTGCAGCTGTGTACATCAAAGTATTACTAATATTTTTAAATCTTAATCAAGAAAGAAGTGTCTGAGAAAAGAAACAATGACCTTAGTCTCTTAGGTGGGTCTGGGGGAAAAAAATCTTATCCAAAGTTCACTGGAGTGTGTGTAGGACTCCCGCTGAATTCAATAGGCCCAGTATTGAAATGGGCTACTTTACCAAGTAGCCCATTTCAAAAAGATCAGGCCCAGTATTGAAATGGGCTACTTTAGCAAGTCTCCCCAGCTGGTTTAAGAGGGAATTCAGATTGTGTGAGGAAGTTTTCCTTTTGGTCAGTCCTCTCCAAAATGTCTGGAGAACTTATTCTCACCTGGGGGATCTTGCTCCCACTTACTAATTTGGAGAACAGGAAAAAGGAAATTGCACACTAGCAGGGTTTACCTTAAACAATGGTGCAATCTCATTATTCCTTAAATATAAAAGCTTCCATTTTTTTACAGTACCTCTCTTTTCATCACACACACACACACACACACACGCACACACACACGCACACACACACAGAAGGTAAATAAACATGAAAGGCCTATGGCCTTATTACATTTTGCACAACAGAGTGTAGCTTTATTGGGCTTTATTGCATCTTGAAAAGATTAAGTGCACCTGCATGTGAAGAATCCTCATCCATTCAGATAAGCAGGCAATGGCGCCTTCTTTATTAGAGTGCAATCAAAGGAGACATTTGACTGGACTGTTTTATAGCAACAGTAGTTTAACAAATGACAGGGCTTGTAATTTGTGAGGTGCACTACTGCCATCTAGTGGTTACATTCAAATGTAGCTGGGATGTAGAATGTTTCTTTGGACTATATGCTGGAGAAAATGCTCAATAGGAAATTTGCATTTCTCTTCATTTTAATTTTTGCTCTGCGTTTTTGTGAATGTGCTTTTCTTATCTTTCATATTATGTTCTGTGCACAGGTCTGGGAGAAAAGTGTTCAGCAAAGATACTACCATCAGCAATTGTAACTGTTTGTTATTTCAGAAAAATTGCATAAAACTTAACCTTTGTTCTAGCTTTTGTGTGAACTGATGAAGCTGTTATTTCCTCCTAATATTTCCTTCTGACTGCATGTAATTTAGAGTAAAGGTATCTTTAAAATAAAACAGAAGGATTAACAGCTGAAACTATAGTGCTATGTTAAGATACATACCTTATTTTAAAAAAGGAATAGACATCTATGCACCTCATCCAATGATCATTGCCATCAATGGGCTTCAGATCAGGCCCTAAATGAACAGGAAAGACATTTGAAGTTACACAGCACATGAAAATGGTATGTATTAAATTCCATTAATCTGCCAGGGACAAGTGGATCAATAAATAGTGTTAGTAGGAAATTTCCCTAATGTATATCCCTTTGCAGAGCTACCCTACATCCATTAATGTTTCAGACTACTCTGTTGGATCTGGGAGCTACCATAACTGCAAGTCACCTTGTTACACCTCTGCCTCCAGGGTGACAGAGTGTTGCCTGTGTCTGGGTCTTAGCTCCTGAATACAATCAGCCTTTAAGCCACTCATGCACACTCCTCTGTCTTTGCAGGTTAACCAATCCCTGTGTCCCTTTGAATCATTCCCCAGTGATATCCAGCCCCTGACACTAGGTACTCACAATTATTCTAGTTCCTTTGCACCCAAAAGTGTCATGTACCCCAGTTTGCTAGCTTAAACCACTGCTCTTGTAAACCACACAGCACTAATGAGCACTTATAATAAAACACTAGGACAGGGTACTGTTTATCTAATAAAGGGTAAACACTGACATAGACACGAGAGAAAATGATGGAAACAACTGTTTATAATACAAAACAAAAATAATAAAAGAAAAACTAGGTCTTGAACTTATTAATAGTTACCATTTCCATCTAATGAAATAGTTCCCTCTCTCCGCAAAGTTCAGTCAGTTGCAAAGTTGGCTGGTTTAATAAGAACCAGGACCCAAACATTCATGAAAATACCCCTATTCCTCAAGGGGGTCCTCCAGTGAATGAATTGTCAGGATCTCCCCTTCCTCTGTGTTACACTGAAACATTCTTTTGTTCTGACTAATCTTGTAATGTTCCTTTTTTTACCTTTAAATAGTTTTGATTGTTTGCAGTCGACTGTGATGATTTTCAGTTGAAGTCATAGCATTGTGCAAGGCTAAATAACTGAGTCTCGCATTGTCTCAGTGGCTAACTAAGGCATAGTGTCAACTATTCTTTCCCCAAATGGGCCATCACCAAGTCAGGTTATCCCCTGGTGACTAAATTCTACTCCCAGTCTATATAGCAGACTTTCAATTTAAATATATTATTCTTTAAATATTATCTGTGCACATGTCAGGATTATGAACTTTGTCAAGTTTCTAGCTTTCAGTAGATATCCTTCACATGTTACTTTTTATCTTATAGAACACGTTTGGTGCAGTGAGTTTGTCAGGTCTGAGATGAGAGTTGTTTTCAAAGAACAGGGACTTCTGAGTCACAACTACCTAAAGGTTTTGTCTTTTGGTTAAGTCATGAAAATAGTAATTTGTTCCTTGGACAACTTGTGCCTCCATTTCTCCTTTTAAAACAGGGATAATAAGACTTACCTATTTTATAGCCATGTTGTATGACTTGATGTGCTATATAGCTTATATAGCCCTTGCAATGCTTTATAAATTGTAATGTAAGTTCAAATACTACTAATAATTTCAGATAGTTCTAGTGATGATGCATCAAGTTGTTTAACTTAACATAGAGGGTATGTCTACACAGCAGTGTTATTTCAGAATAACTGATATTATTTCAAAATAAGATAGTCCGTGTCTACACTACAAGAAGTTATTTTGACATAATGTCAAAATAATGTCGAGCTGGAGGACTTCTTACTCTGACTCCTGCAGCCCTCATTTTACAAGGAGTAAAGGAAGTCAGAGGAAGAGTGCTCTACTTTGTACTTCCTGCTGTGTAGACAGCACCAAAAGCCAAAATAAGCTAGTTCGACTTAAGCTACACAATTAACGTAGCTCAGGTTGCATAGCTTATTTTGGCTTTAGCCCTGTGTGTAGACGTGCCCAGAGAAATTTTAATGGTGACTTGACCACAGTCTATAAATGCCTAAATGTGGAACTTATATAATGGAAGTCTCTTCAAACTAGAAATAAATGTGAAGAGTTTTAAGAGTGGTAGAAATGTACTATTAGGATCATTTTGAATCTTGATTTTTTAAAATTAAATGTAATTGTTTGATTAAATGGATCATAATCTGTCCCTGAATTAGAAGATCTCTGAAAAGATTTCTAAGGAAAAATAATTCAGAAGTATAAAGCTATTTTGTACTTTATATAATTTCCCTGGTGTGGTATTTATTAAAGATTTATCTGAGCAATGTGTCATCAGAAACTATTGCACCTGGGCTTCAGGACAGATTTGGAATATGTATTTTGATTGCCCAATAGGAAATCAGTGGTGTTCTACTTATTGTTCTAGAGCTTAACAATGTTTGTTATGCAGCTTTTACACTTGTTGTGTCACTTACATATAATTGTGCTTTGAAGGTTATAGTATCCTAAAATTAGGATTCAGAGGGTAGCTGTCGAGTATCAGAGAGGTAGTCGTGTTAGTCTGAATCTGAAAAAGCAGCGAGGAGTCCTGTGGCACCTTATAGACTAACCAAAGCGTTGGAGCATAAGCTTTCGTGGGCAAAGACCCACTTCGTTAGACTCCTCGCCGCTTTTGCAGAGGGTAGCTGTGTTAGTCTGTTTCAGCAAAAACAACCAGGCGTTCAGTGACACTTTTAAGATTAACAAATGAATTAGGGTATTAGACATAGCCCAAGAGAAAAAGCCCAGGCTCCTACCGAAGCCTAAAACTCAAAACAACATATACACAAGGTACGGTTCAGAGTTTTGTCAGAAAAATGGCCATTTTTCCGACAAAACCTGAGTTACGTCCACACTGCAATCACATTCTTCTGAATAAATTGAAAGAACAGAGGGGTTTCTCTTGTGTTAGTAGTCCTCTTTCTACGAGGAAGAAGCCTTTTTCCGAAAGAGCTCTTTTGGAAAAAGGTGTGTGGAAGAGGGATTCTTTCGAATGAAAAAGAAAGAGGAAAAAAGCATACGTGCCCTGGTGGCCACTCCATCCATCACAGCTTAAATGCGAGATAGTTTCAATTCAGTGTGGACGCTATCTTTCAAAAAAGAAGACCAGTTTTTCGATGCACTTTTGTGTATGGATGCTCTCTTTCGGAATATTTTTTTTGGAAGATCTCTTCCGAAAAAAGGTTCTTCCAAAAGAAGCCTTTAGTCTAGACATAGCCACATTTATTTTAGCTTGCTCCCACTAGCCAGTATACTTGGGGTGGGAGGCTTGCTCCCAGATGCAGTGTAGACATATAGGTTTGGGAGGAATCATAGAACACTAGAACTGGAAGGGACCTCGAGAGGTCATCGAATCCAGTCCCCTGCCTTCATGGCAGGACCCAGTACCATCTAGATCATCGCTGACAGATGTCTATCTAACCTGCTCTTAAATATCTCTAGATATTCCAAAACCTCTGTAGGCAACTTATTCCAGTGTTTGACCACCCTGACAGTTAGGAAGTTTTTCCTAATGTCCAACCTAAACCTCCCTTGAGACACAGGAAACACAGGACAACTATCCCTGTAACTGTGCTATCTTGCTTTAGGTGCGAATGGCTTGTGTAAGAGACAGGCTGGTGCAATAAACATCCTTTTACGTAGCTGCCATTTCCTTGTGAGATATAGGAGCTGCTACAGCCCCAGCAGAGAGCAGGGAGGCAATATGGTTCCTGAGTGGGTGGGTGGTTTAATAGGCCAGGAGAGACTAAACCTCCCCTAAGCCAAGCCCTGGTGCTGCCCACACTCTGCCCTTTCCTCCAAGTTGGTGCCCACGCTGGCAGGAGCTTAGCTTTGCCACAAGGCAGAGACCAATGGGCCAGCACTGTGAGTAGCCTTGTGGTGGTGCCAATTGGCTGGGGATGCCAGTTGGCTAGGGATACAGGCAGGGCAGTTTGGCTGGGGATCCTCTGGGCACAGGAAGTGGGGAGCACTCAGGACCCCAGAAGATAGAAGGTAGGGGCAGGACCTTGGGCAGAAGGGACAGGATTTCGTGTCCTCTATGGTTTCCTGCAAGAGACATATTGCCTGAGGAAGAGGGAGCCAGGGAACCTGTGCAGATGCTCTTTCCCTTTAGTAAATGTCTTCTGTACCATTTCTACAACAGTTAAACAGCACCTCCCTGCCGATCTACTTGTCTATATTTAGCTACGTCTACTCATTCCTCTATTATTGGTCTCTTTGTGTTAATTGATCAATCAACACTCACACAGGTTGAGAAGTAGGTGATTGCTCATTCCTATTAGTTCAGATTATGGGGTTTTGCTGCACTTACCCAGCCCTCATTTCTGTAGCGTCTGGATCCTAGGGCAAATTGAAAGGAAGTTCCATTAAGAACCATTCCATGGGAAAACCTACATTGGGGTAGCATCTGTGAAACAATCCAGATGTGTTCCTGACATGAAAAGACATTCAAATATACAAGTGACAATAAAAGAACTGTTTGTCTCTGGATGAAAAGAGCAGCTGTAAAAACACTAACCTTTACCTCTCAAGGGGTTGTTACAGGTAAGTTCAAATATCATCAACTAGCATGTCAGATTTGGTCATTTGCTTTTAGAGATTTGCCTAGCTTACACTTTACTCTTGTGCATTCCTATAGTCATTATTTATTATTTCTAGACTAGTTGAAAATCTATCTATCTATCTTAGAGTGCATTGACTCTATGTCCGTCTTCGAGTCTGTTTGCTGAAGAACTCCTCCTAAGAGTTATGGCCACCAAATTTGGTATGAAGCTTTCTCTTCTCCAAAATTAAAGCAAAGTAAGGGTTTGGTTCTGCCAAGACAACTGGAAGCCATGGGAAAGGGACAGTTTTCCATAACATGGGAAGACTGAAAGTACTGGACTTGTTTAGTTTAGAAAAGAGAAAACTGAGAGGGGACATGATAGCAGTTTTCAAATATCTAAAAGCATGTTAAAAGGAGGAGGGAGGAAAATTATTCTCCTTAGCCTCTGATGACAGGACAAGAAGCAATGGGCTTAAATTGCAGCAAGGGAGGTTTAGGTTGGACATTAGGAAAAACTTCCTAATTATCAGAGTGGTTAAACACTGTAATAAATTGACTAGGGAGGTTGTGGAATCACTATTACTGGAAATATTTAAGAGCAGGTTGGATAGACATCTCTCAGGGATGATCTAGATCAGGGGTGGGCAATAATTTTTTACCAGTGGCCACTTCAGAAATTTTTGAAGTGGCCCCGGGCTGGCCCAGAAGGGTGGGGCCAGGATAGTTCCCTGCTTCCTCACCCACAGACCATGATTGTTTTGGCAGTGGGAGAGCACATGAAGTCTTTACCCCCCGCCCCCCGAGGTTCCTCCTAGGCACCCATGTCCCTGGCGGTGGGAGGAGACTTTGCATGCTCCCCCTGGCCCCATGCCAATCAGAGCTTGGTGGTGGGGGAGTGTGTGAAGTCTCCTCCTGCAATGCCAGGAGTGCGTGGCACTTCTAAGTGATGTGGGCTTCTTGCAGGGTGGGGGCAGGGCAGAGGAAACTTCATGTGCTTCCTTCCGCCCCCAGGCCCTGATTGGCCTGGGGTTGTGGGAGAGGCAGGGTCTATGCAGGCAGGATCACTCCACTTGGTGAGCTGGATCTGGCCCACAGAGGCCCTTTTGCCCATCCTTGATCTAGATGATGCTTGGTCTTGCCATGAGGGCAGGGGACTGGACTTGATGGTCTCTTCCAGTTCTAGTGTTCTATGATTCTAACATGCAAAGGGTAGTGCTGCTGTTCTGAGGGGTCAAATATGAAAGTGGCCACTGAGGGCAGTAAGCCCTCATGGAAAGCTATACTGTAGAGTGTCCACTGGGGGCAGCCATATCACCAAGAGAGTGGCCAGCTCGGCTGGGGCTCTGCCATCTTGTCTGTCAGTACATGGGTAAGAAACCATCCTGCCCCAAACCTTTTCCCTTCCTCCCAGTCCTTGGCCTCAGTGCTGGAGGGAAGGTAAAGAACGGGCCTCAGGTGGGCTGGGAGGAGGGAGGGAGAGGCAGAAGAAAAGGCCTTAGGGTGGGCTGGAGGGGGTGGCTTGAGACAAAACAGACAACATGGGGAATGGGAAGAAATAGTGTTCCTATTTTACAGCAGAAAACTGTGGCTCAGAGAGGGATGAGGCCTGATTTTTCAGAAGCTTTGAGCACCCTTTAATCACAGTGTGTACACAGCTATGAGGGTACATCTACACAGCACGCTTATTTTGAAATAAGCTTTTTTTGGATTTTTTTTCTGAAATAGCTTATTTTGAAATAGCACGTCTACCCCACAGAAAAGCCTCAAAATTAGTCCGAGGCAGGCTTTCCTAATGTGGATATACTACCTCGAATAAGAGCCCTAGGAGGCACTGAGGAGTAATTGCTTTGAATGGCCCTGGGGAGGAGCTATTTCGAAATAGCAGCAGTGGAGCGTCCACACTACTGCTATTCTGAATAGCTATTTCAGAATAAGCATTGTTCCTCGTAGAATGAGGTTTACAGGTTTTGAAATAAGCCGTCCGTTATTTTGAAATTATTTTGAAATAATGGAATTGCTATGTAGACGCTCGCATTGTTATTTCAAAATAACTTAAATTATTTTGAAATAACTGTGTTGTGTAGCCTCACTCTTAGATTCTAAATAATTTGCCTTCGTTTACACCAAAAGTATGTGGCATGGCTGGAAATCAAAGCTTGATCTTCTGTGTTACAGTCTTATACCTTAATGAAAAGACCAGTGTTCCTTTTGCAATGATAGTGATTGTACCCTATTGGTGGGCTTTGTTATGGAGCATCTCTTGCTATGATATATAGTCACTGTTCCATTGATTTAGGTACTGATGTACTAATTTTAATTAGTAATTAAAATTGGTGTATTGATAAATAAATCTATTCCCAGTACTAAAGTCTAATCAAATGTCGTACTTTCAGAAATATCCTTTTAACATTTATATTTAATCTTGGAGTTTATGACAGTTTTATTTTTGTTTCTGTTTTCTATTTCAGTTTTATATCCTTGTTGTAAGGTGGTAATGGAAAAACATTGGAATGCCACCTGTCTTTCGTATTTCTCGAAAGCTTTTGATCTGTTCATCCAGATGGTTCAATTTGCAATGACAATTTTTGTGGCAACTTCAATTAACTTAAGCTATTTCATGGTGGATCTAATTATTTTATCTTTCATTAAAAAACCCATACAAAATCAAGAAGAGACTTTAAATCAAACACAAAATGCAATAAAATTGAAATATGTGATCATAAAGTCCCAATGCCATAGTCCAATAGAGAATATTAGACAAGCATGTTGGTTTCTTGTGGATTACATTCACTTTCATTGGACATATTTTCCTAATTATTTTGCTTCTAATAATTATAGCAGTAAATTACATAATTTCTGGAAAATTAACAGTGCCTGATGTAATAGCTATACTTTAACATTATTTACAGATTGGTTTTCTATTAATGTAGACATTATGGACCAAATTTTGCTATTGGTACATCAGTGTAAATGAAGAGTAATTCCATAGGCTAATTTATATCTGTATAGATGAGAATGAAATTTGCCCCTATTTATTATTAGCAGGGGTGAATATCTTGTAGCTGATTGAGAATTTTCCATTAAAATGTTTGTGGACAAAAATCACAGTTTTTTCAGAATCAACTTTTTCTAGGAAAAAAAACTGATTCAGGGTATTTTGTTTCAAATAGTGCTGACCTAAAATAAAAAATTTCAGTTTGTCAGTATAAATCAAAATATTTAATTTTGGGTCACTTCACTATTAATCTTCATTGGTGTGTGAAGTCATGGTGCTTCACGTGAGCTGAAGTTCAGATGCTTCATGCCAAATCTTATCCATAAGCCACTCTCCCTGACTAGACTGCATCTTCCTACGTGCCTGCAGTGAGCCCAGGTAGATTTTAACTTGAAGGGGATGGATTATTTTGGGCTCTAGGAAAGGCATCAGACATTTATTTTCTATGCCCAGGCTGACAGAGAAAGTGAGGATGTCGGCATAATTGCTAGAAAGGAGAGAAATAATGGAAAACAACTCAGGCCTGGTGGTTAACTAGATTGGCTACCAATAGTGTACTGTAACCAATAACTGCTAGGAGATTTACAAGAATATTCTGATATGTACATTCAAGTTCACCGAAGAATGCCATGGGCGTTTTTAAATGAAACCAAGAGTCACACTGGTCATTTTCAGTGTGAATTTCATGCACAGACCATATAAGGAGGTATGAATGTATACAGAAAGTATGTTATTAAATGCCATATCACAGTAGAGTGGGAGAAACTGTCAGTGAGGAAATGCTTTCTACCTCTTCGCTCTTCAAAAATATAAAAAAGCATTGTAAGTTAATACAATGGACTTTCGTTTAGATTGGCAGTCCACAGACAGTTGCCAAGTCAACAAAGAAGCAGAATTAAGCCACATGGTTATCCTGTCTCTGGGCACATCTACTCTACCCACCGGATCAAGGGCAGTGATTGATCCAACAGGGATTGATTCATCTTGTCTAGCATAGAAATGATAAATCAACTGCCCAGTGCATCAGCTCCAGAGCTCCACCAGAATAAAAAGCATAGGCAGAGTTGACAGGAGAGCATCTTCCATTAACTCACCACAGTGAAGATACTGTGGTAAGTAGATCTAAATACATCGACTTCAGCCATGTTATTCACATAGCAGAAGTTGTGTATCTAAGGATACACACAAAATGAGGAGTAACATTAGTTTGAACCAAGGGGTTTGGTTCGAACTAACGTGACCTGGTGTGCACTTTCACTTTCGAAACAGCTGGCATTCGGAGTAACGCGTCGGTGAGATCATGCTAAAGAAGTGCGGGATATTTAAATCCCCGCTTCATTGACTATTTCAAATGCCTGCATTTGCATACCTAGTTCAAACTAGGGTGCATGTGTAGACATACCCTTAGATCAAAGCCTGCAGTAATATAGACCAGGTTTCTGAGTACAGACAGTGAACTTTGGGGATATAAGTAGAAGACAAAAAAGACACCACTTTATCCCTTACCTAGAAGTAAACTGGACATGCATTTTATTCATGGAAACAGAATTCCAACCAACTTTGACTGAAACTTTGCAGAGTTGTTTGGGGTAAAGTAATTTGCTTAGACAGAAGGTTTGTTTGTTAAGTTTAATTTCTAGAAAACATTTTATTTTTATTTTCTTATATGTAACTTTGTGTTTGTTAACCCTTAATCTCTGCCTCTTGAATCTTTGGTAATAAACGTATCTTTATGTTCATTATAAATATATCTAAGTGGTATGATATTAAGCCAGCTGCTGATCTTGAATTGAGTCAGACAAGCTGGTGTGTGCACTATTATCTTGGAAACAGCACTCCTGAAACTTCTGTGATTCTTCAGTGGATAAGGGGCTGGATAGTACACAGAAGTCTCCAAAGAGGCTGGAGACTAGAATGCACTTGTTTTTAACCTGCAAAGCAAAGTAAGGTCTGATAGATGTTTGGCAGTTTAAAAGCTAGTTATGTCAGGCAGTTGGCACTCAGTTAAAAACAAGCAAGTCTCTCACACTGAAGGGTAACAAGGTTATTCACAGGCCTGGGTGCTCCGCAAACCATCACATGAACACAGCGTTGTTCAATGGCTTAGGTTCTCTGCAGTTGCTATTGAGACTGTTTTCTATTTCCCTGCAATGAAAGAGGCTGCCATTGTAAACAAGCAGGCATTGTAAAAAGGGTACCCAGTACTGAAGAATTAAATTATTGTTCATAAAAATGAACGATAAATAGCATGGCTGGAGCCAAGAATAGGCCATTGAAACGAATAGAAAGACGACTCCTGTTGAGTTCACTAGGCTTTGGATCAAGTCCATGGAACAAGCAGGAGATGGTCAAGCTCCCTGGGCTGCTATGTTAAGGGCCACTCCTGTGATTTCCTCTGGAAATGTTCTTAAGTCTGGCTTGCATTGATGATGATGAAGTTGTACAGGTTGAAACTCTCTTAACCGGGATTCTCTGGTCCAGCAACACATCCATGATCCAGCATGGATGTTGCAAGGCCAGAGAGTCCTGGTGGAGGGCCAGCAGCATGGATTCCTGCGAGACCGTAAAGGCAGTGGGCTGCCCTCAGTGAGCTGACGGCAGGGCTTCCTTGCACATGGAAGTTGGGCTGCCCAATGGGGTTGGGAGACCTGGCGTGAGGTTGCCTGGTGAGGCTGAGAGCTGCAGTAGCTTGGTGGGGCAGGAAGCCATGATGTGCAGCTGTCTGGTGGGTCCTGGACCCCCAGCGTGACGTGTGAAACTACATGGGGGGTTCCGGAGCCACAGCAATGATGGCTGACCAATGGGATCATCAAGGTAGCGGGGCCAGCAGGAGGTAGGGAGCCAGCCAGGAGGCCAGTGGTCCAGATATCACCTTCCTAAATCCGGTAAAATCCCTCATCTGGGACCGGTCAAGTCCTGAGGGTGCCTGACCAGGGAGATCCAACCTATATTATCTATCTCATATAGTATTGTTTAGACATTGCATTGAATCTATGATCCATTGTGCTGTAACTTCTGCTAAGGAAATCAGATAAGCACCAGGAGGGAACCATCATTGCTATCCACAAACTAAAGTTGACTTCTGCTTGGTTATGATGCATAGCTGCATGTAACTTTTCACAGGGAGCTGGCCTCCTTTAGTCAACAGAATTTGTTCTCATTCAGCCATTAATATATAAATCCAAAGACATCTTTAAGGATAAGGTCGAATTAAGATACACAACTTCATCTATATTAATTGCTTTGCTGAAGTCAAAGTATCTTAACTTGACTTTTGGTCTATCCACACTTCAGGAAGTTGAAGGGAGAGTGTTCTCCCTTCAACTTCCTGCAGTGTGGATAGACCAAAAGTCGAGTTAAGAACACTCTCCCTTCAACTTCCCTTACTCCTCGTGGAAGCAGGACTCCAGCATTGACCAGAGTGCCCCTCTCAGTTTGAATTAGCATGTCTTCACTAGACCCTCTAATTCAAACCCTTGAAGATCGACAGTGGCTGGCAGCTTCAATCTTCTCTGTAGTGTAGACATACCTTAACAAAAAACCATCAGAATTTGTTTCTTCTTTCCCTGGTGTACTAGTCCTGTAGTGTAGAGCGCATGATGCATTAGTAAAGACAGGTTTAGGAGTAACAGCAAAAAGCATAAGATGTTAAAAATCTGACATAGACAAGATGGATTGTCTTGTGGTTAAAGCATTAGCATTGAGACTCAGAAGATCTGGATCGATTTCCGGCTATATACAGACTTCCTTGTGTATAGCTTGGATGGGTCAAACGATTGCCTCATACCACAGTTTCCCATTTCATAAAACAGAGATCTTTCAGCCACTGCTTGCTTGGGTTATCTCTTTAAATTATAAGATCTTCAGGACAGGATCTGTCTCTTAACGTGGTGTGTGAAGTGCTGAGCAAAACATGGACCCAGTCACAAGCGGAGCCAGAGGATGCTACTGGAATACAAATAATAAAGGTTAATGTAACATAAACAGAGTCCCAAAAACAATGAACTAGTGAATGGGATTATTCTATATCTGCTGTTGCAAGAACTGTATGATTTTTCTATTCTGGTGATTTGTCTTGTGTGTCTTTGTATATTTGTTCACTTTGATGTTGACTTTTCATAGCAGATTTCCTATGAGGGCTTAAGATTTCTTTTCTTCATTCACTGGTTCAAACTACAATTTTTCAAAAATTGGTATGGAAAATCTTCCTTAGCTGAGATTTAAGATTGTGTGTGGGCCATATAATTGAATAAGAAGGGCCTTTTTATATACAGCTCAGTTTGGAAGAGATCCCAGAGGAAAGAAAATATTAAATACAGTGGAAAAAAACACCGTGTGGATGCTATCAGTGTAGTATGGAAAATAGCCAACTAAAGTGGGGAAATTCCCACTCAGAGGGGAAACCAGTAAGCAAATTTACATTGCTGCCAACACCAAATGCCAGCCAGCACATCTTGTAAAGTAAAGTTGGGTGATGTGCAGATTACATTGTAAAGAGAAGCCTAAATACATCTTTTTTCAGATGGGGGCAAATATGTAAAGTTTCTGTTGAAAAAAACCCCAAAAGCATCCCAGAAACACGGTCATATAGGGAGATTACAGTAGCACATTCGCAGCCACCATCCGAGGAAGTACATCATCAGTAGCAACTGAGGACAGACTCTGTTACAACAGGAGAGGCAGAGTGATGTATGGGACTGAGCACATGGGTAGAACTCTGCAGCTTTTGCTTTATCATTCACTGGATACATGGCCTTTGGCAAACCTCTTAGTTCCCTATCCTCAAAGGTACCTAATTCCTATTGATTTCAAGGCACTGTGAGCAACATTTGAGGATCTGGGCCTTAGTCTTCTCCTTGTATAAAAACTCTCAATATGTAAAATAGGAGCAATCATGCTATGGCACACAGAAGGTGAGGCTTGATTAGTGACCATTAATACACTATACAAGTATGATTATTCTCAATATTATTTTGCTTCAGTGCTAGCTTTGGGAGCACTCTCCCATGGCCATCTTCAGTAGCAGGGTATCTGCACACCTACCACATGATCATATCATCCACCAAAATTATGCTTGCAGACAGCAGTAGCTGTAGCAAAGCTACTTCTGCTGCCATGAATACTGTTTGGTAGACTGAAATGGCATTTGCAGATTTATCACCTGGCTAATGCTCACAATTACTTTAGAGGGCAATCAGGGATATGACATTATTGCTTTAGGGCCAAATTGTCTTTCTTGCTACTGAGGGTGCATGAAGGGAAGGGTATAAGCATCCCACTAACCTTGTTATACAGTCATTCTAAGGCTCAGGAGAACTTTAAGGCAGACCCTGCACTCCTAAGAATGAGGCTAGCTTTACACTATCGCAATTTTTCAGAAAAAGCTACGGAAATTGCACTCTGCAATTTGCGTAGCTTTTTCCGATTGCTTTTCCAGCAGAGGCTTTTACGCCATTTGATCCCATCTAGATGGGGCCAAATGGTGGAAAAGTCTCTTCTTTTGGAGGAGACCTTATTCCTCGTAGAATGAGGTATACAGGGCTCCCCAAAAGAGTGCGTTTGCTCTTCCGCAAAAAAAAAGTGGAAGGGCAAACGTGTTCCCTGGATAGGCGGAGTTTGTCCGGGATACCTCTGGTATCCTGGAAAAACCCGCCAGTCTAGACATACCCTGAAGGAACCAAACTTTCCATGAACCCCCTATAATTTGCCCATGTCTTTAGAACAATTTCACAGAGAAGAAAAAAACATTCTTTCCTAATGACAACTAAATTAAAATCCAGGCTTTCTAATCATTTAATAAGCAGAAGCTTTTCTTTATAATTGCACAAATACTGCAATTATGAATGTTTCAAAA
Organism: Apalone spinifera; assembly: GCA_030068395.1. NCBI lineage: Eukaryota > Metazoa > Chordata > Testudines > Trionychidae > Apalone > Apalone spinifera. The sequence continues at coordinate 15,545,508 of CM057845.1, forward strand.
ATAATAACCCTATTAAGCGTCATCTGAGCAAAATAAATGAGTTCAATAAAAATAGCTTCATTATATATCTCTTTTTCAAAATTACACTAGGCCTGCTCACTACACTTACCAACCCCCCTCTGCCTGCTGCAGCCAGATCCTGGCCTCTTCTTTTACCTGTGTCACAGCAGGAGGGAGGGCCATCACCAGCCCTTTATGCAGCCAGATGGGGCTTGAACCATGGGGCCTGCCCCATGATTGGAGCCAGGGTCAGGATGCTACAGCCAGATTGGTGTTTGGCCCCAACTGGGGCCTTGTTGGCTAGGCTTCATTTTAAATAAAGTAGAATATTATGCCCAACATAAAAAGGTTTCAACATTGTCTTTCTTTATGGCAGAGGTGGGAAACCTTTTTTGGGTCAGAGCCACTGACCCACAGAAAAACTCAGTTGGGGACCACACAAGTGAGAAGGAAATAAAAGACCCTCCAAAAAAACCGCAGTCTCACTGATGTGGCCCCCAACTGAAACATCTCACTCCCCTTGTGCTCCAGCCCCATGGGGTGGGGGGAGGACTGAGATTTAAGGCCTCGGGCCAAATTAACTCTTCTGAGGTTCCAGGGTTAGTGGATTTTGTGGGCCTCCTAGGCTCTGGGGTGGGGCCAAAATGAGGGGTTTGGTTTGTCGGACAGGGCTTCCAGTGAGTGGGATAGGGATGGGGGTATAGGAGGGGCTGAGGGTGCAAGGTCTGGGTGGGAGGTGGGGTGCAGGAGCAGGCTGGGGGTAGGATGTCTGGCCAGGAAGGATGGTGAAGGAATAAAGGAGGGTGGAGGAACAGGCTGAGGGTAGGGTGTCTGGCTGGGGGGAGGAACAGTAGTGGGCTGGGGGCAAAGTTTCTGGCTAGGGAGGGGGGCAGGAGTATGCTGGTGGTAGGCTGTATGACCAGGGGGAGGGGACAAGAGTGGGCTGGGGGTTCAGGGTCTCAGCAGGAGGGTGGAGCCTGCAGGAGAGGGTGACACTGGGACAGTACTTCCTAGTGTGGTGTTCATTGCATTGATGAGTCTCTGGGGGAAAAGGAATGGCAGCACAGGGAGCAGCCTCCCCCACCCCTACCAGGCAAAGCCAGTCCAGAACACAGCATGAAGGGATTTTAGTGGCTGCAACCCAGGGCTGCATCCTCTAAAACCCTTTCTTAATCCATCCCTGCCCATGCTAGAGGCAACTTACACAAATGAGCAGCACAAGAAACTTCCTTTTATTGTGAGGTAGAAGAGACCACACATCCTGTTAATGTGTGGCAAATTAGCATGCTATGATGAAATATAATATTACTATAGATTTAGATCCTATCTTGCCCATGCATTAATTCTCTATTTAGACAATCCCTTAAACTCCCTAAGCAGAAATAACTGACATCAACTTATGTTGGTGTAAAACTGGCATGATAAAAGATTATCATGAGGTAGGTGAGATATTTTAATACAACACAATAGAGATAACAATGATCCATTGGACCTTCAAAAACAAGGAGTCCTGTGGCACCTTAAAGACCAACAGATTTATTTGGGCATAAGCTTTCCTGGGCAAAGCCCCACTTCAAAAAATGCATGGACCTTATTCATTATTGTCCTACACCATGGATAGTCATTTACATGAGTTCAAAGTAAGCATTGGAATGTCCGAGTCTTACATTCATTTTTGTGCCAAGTACGAGGCAGTTTACAGAACCCAAGTAGTTTAATATTTGTGTTTCCATAGCTTATGGTGGCTCCAGTGAGGGCAAAAGACACTATTGTTCTAAAAGGGAGAGAGGGTCCCTGTCTCAAAGAGCTTACAATATATAAGTAGACTAGAATAGCTGATAATGATCATCCTTTCATGGAGTCCCATTAAGTTTAAATAAACAAACTCATCTTGCTAAATATGTGGCTTTCATCAGTGAAACTTCACATACAGTTTTAAATTAATGTTGAATAATTGGGTGCTCAAATTAATTTCTGTATCTATTCCCCAAAGTGACGCTTCTGAGAATGCTTCAAGAAAACTTGAAGGTGAATTTCTGTTGTATAAATTATAAATTTATCCCCAGAAATATATTTAGATCCCTGCTTGAATATTTCTAAATCCGTTTTAAATTACATAGGGAAATTCATTGTTACTACTTTGGCATCTTAATTTAAATAAACACCCTACCACTACTTGAAGAAGTTTATTTTACAGATTTCCCTTCTCTCAGCCGAAAGTCAAACCAGCAATTCTTTGGAACATGAGATTTAGAAGGTATTAACATCATGAATGGCTTAGAGATCAGATCTGTATATCAGTTCAGATAAGAAAATTAAAACTTTAATACAATACCTGAATTAGAACATTTTTTATCTTAAATTTGAATGTATTTCTAGAACTGGTTAGTATTTTTCAACTGTCAGAAAATGATCATTTAAAACAAATTTGTGAATAATCATCAAATTGCAAAATATTTTGTTTTTCATTAACAACTTTTAATGTTTAATGATGTACTCAACAAAAATGAATTTTGTGGTAAACAAATAATTTCCATGGCTAGCTGGATAATATGTCAAGAACATTTTGGAGAAAACAGAAAATAGAACGTTAAGGCTTCGTCTACACTACGAGATTTGCCGCAGCGTGGCTGTGGACATTTTGCACAAAAACCCCATTTTGCACAAGATCCTTATCCCTGTCCCGGACTAAATCAGTCGCCTTGATTTAAAACAATTTCTCTATATGGATTACTGAAAATAATTAATTGTGGGCCAATTTTCCCATGTTGGACCTTATGTAGTAATTTATACTTACCCAAAATAAGTGTAAAATGACATTAAATTAGATTTATAAGTCAGAGTGTCAACTTGTGCGAATTATGACAAGTCCATTAACATTAATGGGGTTGCACCAGCTAAGGTGCTGACTCTGTAAAATATATAACTCCATGGGCCTCACTCTCCACTGTATTGACCCTTGTATAACTGTTAATATTTGTACATTGTGTGGGTAAAATGTTGACTTGGGAGCATTTTGTGTAGGTGCAAATGACAGCAAAAATTGCAAGCTGTAAAGATTCACTCTTCAGTGGTCAAAAATTATCAATTAAAAGTGTATTTAAAAACCTTGAAAGATGGTATTGTTATTAAATGAAATTTCAGAAAACTTTCCAATAATGGACTTCTAAAAATGCATATTGCCTCACAGGTGCTTGAGGTAAGGATGTGGCATGCAGCATCCCTTGACTTGAAGTGGTTTCCATTATGTACAAGGTTTGCAGTTGGGTTCAGTGACTCTCAGCACTCCCAGTATAAAAATGTTCCAGCACCATGGAATTCCATAATATTATGCCATTAATTTATCTGGAGGGTTTCAACAGTATTCCATGGATCAGTGATTTTCCCATTTGTTCATAGTCAGACAATGGGCTTACCTACTGCATTTTTATGAAAAGGAAAAAAAAAAGAAATGATTGATTTCTCCAACAAAAGTAAGTAAATAGAATCTGTGTGGAGCACTTAGTACCATTTTAATGGTTTGGATATCTTTCATTTTTCCAGGAAGGCAATAACATCTTTATGACTTAGCAGCTTATAAAGATGAGAAATGAAATCCTAATGTCACTGAGAAGTGTGAGAAAAACAAATTACATAAATGGAGTTCCCTTCAACTGACCGTCTGCTACTGTATCTACCAGTTATTAAATATATCTGTGCATCTTATTGTTAATTTGGCTTTTCTGATTCACTGGTGCAATTTTGTTCAGAGAGAATATCAGTTGATGTTTTTAGCATCAAAAGCTTTTCAGAGCTGTATTACAGCTGCTGAATTTGCAGATGTGTTTTCTGTCTTCACAGAATTACATTTGTACAAGTGAGCTAATAAAATGGAGACAGCTTTTCACACGGCTAGTGAAAGCCAGCATTTATCTACAGTCGTTATTATTTTTCACGTTGTCATCATGCCTGCGAGCTCCGTTAATCACATAGGGACTCTAGTGTGGTAGGTGCTCAATTTGAAATAAGCTATGCAAATTGAGCTACATCAATTGTAAAATTTCAATTATTTGGCTAATCGAATAGTCGAGGCAATTTGCATCAACTATTCAATTAGTTGATAAGGGCACTTCTGCCTTTGAAGAGTAGCAGCAGCCCCAGGGCTTTTGCTACACTTAAAAGGTGAAGGCACTGCAGGAAGCCTGGGGCCAGTGGGGGACTCAAGCAGTCCCCCACTGGCCATGTGCTCCCCACAGCATTTCAAAGTGACAGCACCGCATGGAGCCTGTGATCAGCAGGGGAGTCCCCAGCTGACTCCAGGCTGCATGCGGCATTTCAAAGTGGCAGACCCTGGACTCCATGTGGCGCTGCCACTTTGAAGCATCCCCCATCCTTCCCTCCCCCCCTACCCCACGCTGCCTCTTTCTGACAGAGGAAGGAAGGGGAGGGGGACTAGTCGTTCATATCCCTACTCTACACAACACTTATCTCGAAATAGAACACTCTTCCTCCGACTTCCCTTACTCCTTGTACAATGAGGGTTACCGGAGTCAGAGTAAGAAGTCCTCCAGCACCACAGTATTTCAACATTATTTTTAAGTAACTGCCTGCTGTGTAGATGCGGACTAAGTTATTTCGAAATAATGTTACTGTGTAGATGCGCCCACAAAGAACAAAAAATCAATCCCTGCCCTCAAGGAATGCTCAATCTAAATATAAGAGATGAGAAAGGAATGCAGACAGACAGGGAGTTTTAGTTGTTTGCAAGTACGGACATAAAGGCAGATTGAGGGCTATCTTGGTTCAACAATGCTGGGGCATTCAGAAAGTCACCTGCCCTGATTTATGTGGCTAATCTGATTTCCTGCATTATACGTTTTTGATGAGGCTTCTGCCCCACACTGGCCCTTTAAGGGTTAAAACTCAGCCCTGGGAGAAGGCTGAGAGAGGGGGGGCTATGTAAATAAAAGCTCCTGGAATGGAGGAGAGTTACTCTTGCTCCAGCTGTGGAGCAGGAGGGATCTGTCTGCCATGGAAGCTGGAGGCTTCCTGAGACAGAGCAGTGCTGGGGAAAGGCAAGTAGAGCTGGGAAGCTCTGGCCTGATCTCACTTCTAGGCTGCAGAGTCTGAGACAAGGCCTGAGGGTGCTAGGGGCGCAGGGACACAGCCAGGACAGCCACACCCCCTTGACTATGATAAGTGTCCGTGTCAAACTGCAGTTTGCCCCTGAGGTAGGGGCTAAATGATGACTGGCAGTAGGGTCACTGCGGCAAGGTGGGTATAGGGGAAATGGGGGTTCCTTGGAAGGGGAGAACCCCAGAGTCTGAGGGCACTGTCATGGGCAGTGCCTGAAGGGAAGGGTGCCACTGTCTGGGAGGCACACGGGTCCCAACAAGGTGGTGGAAAATAGGTGAGACATCGGCCAGAAGGGGGCATTCCAGAGCTGAAGAGCTCATTCCCTGAGTGACCAGCAGAGGGCACTCCGAGGCAGGAGTGATGATTCCCTGAGTGTCTAGTGGGAGCCGCAGCAGTGAGTCCCGCCCCACGACCATGTTACATTGTAAGTGTCACTCATACAATTGGAAAAAAACAATAAATTGTGACGTAATGATTCACCTTCACATTATTCTCATAACATTAAAAAAGAGTTTGATCTGTTGGGCTGTTCCATTCAAAACTAGGAAGAAGTTTAGCTATCTGAAGCTTTCATAGCTTACATTTCCGTCTTCTTGTCTATTAAAAGTGCATTTTTGCTTCTACTGGGCTGGTCTCCTTTCTAAATAGCTGTCTGTCTGACCGACTCATGCACTAGAGTCGGACAACTAACACAGGGCATATGGCATCATGAGGGTATTATTTCTTAATCCAGTGAAAGCTTTTTGTAAGATGTATTCTTTTACAGTTCAATTAGTGCTTTAAATGAAATGGAACATAAACTGAGAAGGCACAAGTCAAAGAAATGATGGGCCATTTCCCCTCAGAAATCTTATATCTCAAAATTTGGCTCTAAATAGCTATTCACAGGTTGTATTTATCTATTACTGAAAAAGAGAAACATTAGCAAACTCAAATCTACCTGCTTGCAGGAGGCTCTGAGGTCTACTTGTGCAAAACAATAATAATCAGAGACTAATAGAAACCACGTGTGGAATGAAGGGTAATTTATAACCAAATGCTCAATAAAAACAAGTAGCTAGGAAAGATCAGTTTTCATGTTCTACCTCACTGATTATGCACCAGTCCCTAAGGCAGTTATACTCAGTATATTGTATCCAGAAAATACCTTTTTTATGAGCAACGGTATAATCCAAGATTTGTGCTCCCCTGTGTTTCTATTGAATCTACCTTATAAGCAGGAAATATATGACAGAATCTAGTGGCTAAAAGTTGAAGTTGGACAAATTCAAATTGGATATATACAAAATATATCGGAAGGACATATCAGGTCATGCGGGTGGGAGAATGGCACTATATGTGAAAGAAAATTTAGAATCAAATGAAGTAAAAATCTTAAATGAATCAACATGTTCCATAGAATCGCTATGGATAGTAATTCGCTGCTCTCATAAGAATGTAACAGTAAGGATCTATTATTGACCACCTCACCAGGACAGTAATAGTGACTATGAAATGCTAAGGGAGATTAGAGAGGCTATCA
>CM057845.1:15552244-15565978 GCA_030068395.1 Apalone spinifera
ATGTTTTTTAAGTACATCAGAAGCAGGAAGCCTGCTAAACAACCAGTGGTGCCCCTGGACGATCGAGATACAAAAGGAACACTTAAAGATGATAAAGTCATTGCAGAGAAACTAAATGAATTATTTGCTTCAGTCTTCACAGCTGAGGATGTTAGGGAGATTCCCAAACCTGACCCGTCCTTTGTAGGTGACAAATCTGAGGACTTGTCACAGATTGAAGTGTCATTAGAGGAAGTTTTGGAATTAATTGATAAACTTATCAGTAACAAGTCACCGGGACCGGAAGGCATTCACCCAATAGTTCTGAAAAAACTCAAATGTGAAATTGTGGAACTATTAACTATGATTTGTAACCTACCCTTTAAATCAGCTTCTGTACCCAATGACTGGAAGATAGCTAAGGTAACGCCAATATTTGAAAAGGGCTCTAGAGGTGATCCCGGCAATTACAGACCGGTAATTCTAACGTCAATACTGGGCAAATTAGTTGAAACAATAGTAAAGAATAAAATTGTCAGACATATAGAAGAACATAATTTGTTGGGCAAAAGTCAACATGATTTCTGTAAAGGGAAATCATGTTTTACTAATCTATTAGAGTTCTTTGAAGGGGTCAACAAACATGTGGACAAGGGGGATCCAGTAGATATAGTGTACTTAGATTTCCAAAAAGCCTTTGACAAGGTCCCTCATCAAAGGCTCTTACATAAATTAAGTTGTCATGGGATAAGAGGGAAGATCCTTTCATGGACTGATAACTGGTTAAAAAACAGGAAACAAAGGGTAGGAATAAATGGTAAATTTTCAGAATGGAGATGGGTAACTAATGGTATTCCCCAAGGACCAATCCTATTCAACGTATTCATAAATGACCTGGAGAAAGATAGAAACTAGATAAACAGTGAGGTGGCAAAGTTTGCAGACGATACTAAATGGCTCAAGGTAGTTAAGACCAAAGCAGACTGTGAAGAACTTCAAAAAGATCTCACCAAACTAAGTGACTGGGCAACAAAATGGCAAATGAAATTTAATGTGGATAAATGTAAAGTAATGCACATTGGAAAAAATAACCCCAACTATACATATAATATGATGGGGGCTAATTTAGCTAAACTAATCTTGGAGTCATCATAGATAGTTCTCTGAAGATGTCCATGCAGTGTGCAGAGGCAGTCAAAAAAACAAACAGGATGTTAGGAATCATTAAAAAAGGGATAGAGAATAAGATGGAGAATATCTTATTGCCTTTATATAAATCCATGGTACACCCACATCTTGAATACTGCGTACAGATGTGGTCTCATCTCAAAAAAGATATACGGGCATTGGAAAAAGGTTCAGAGAAGGGCAACTAAAGTGATTAGAGGTTTGGAACAGGTCCCATATGAGGAGAGATTAAAGAGTCTGGGACTTTTCAGCTTGGAAAAGAGGAGACTAAGGAGGGATATGATAGAGGTCTATAAAATCATGAGTGGTGTGGAGAAGGTGAATAAGGAAAAGTTATTTACTTGTTCCCATAGTATAAGAACTAGGGACCACTAAATGAAACTAATGGGCAGCAGGTTTAAAACAAATAAAAGGAAGTTCTTCTTCACACAGCACATAGTCAATCTGTAGAACTCCTTGCCTGAGGAGGTTGTGAAGGCTAGGACTATAACAGGGTTTAAAAGAGAACTAGATAAATACATGGAGGTTAAGTCCATAAATGGCTATTAGCCAGTATGGGTAAGGAATGGTGTCCTAGCCTCTGTCAGAGGGTGGAGATGGATGACAGGAGAGAGATCACTTGATCATTACCTGTTCAGTTCACTCCCTCTGGGACACCTGGCATTGGCCACTGTCGGCAGACAGGGTACTGGGTTGGATGGACATTTGGTCTGACCCAGTATGGCCATTCTTATGTTCTTATATTCTTATGTTATGGAAAGAAGGTGTAATTTTATTATGGGACTAATTAGCCATAGGGACAATTTACCCAGATTCTCCACCACTGACAAATTTTAAACCAAGATGGAATGTTTCTTTCTAAAAGATCTGCTTGTGGAATTATTTTGGAGAGGTTGATAACCTGCATTAGACAGGAGGTCAGACTAAATGATCGTAATTGTCTCTTCTAGCCTTAGAATCTGTGGATCTGTTTTAGGCAGGAATGGTCTTGAGAAGTGGGACTCTAAAGATCTAGCTTTGCCACTGACTTCCTTGGGCAAGTCACTTACGGGGAAGATTTTCAAAGGTACAAATAACAATTGGATGGCCAATGACCATTGACTTTTACTGGGTCCCCAGGTGCCCTGCTGTTTGTACCTTTGAAAATCTCCCTCTCAGTTACCTAGCTGTAAAATGAGATTGGTTATATCATATTGTGAGGATACATTCACTGTTGTGTTTTCCTGCAATTCTCAGTTAATAAGATGATGGGGACCATATAAGAAACAACATAAAGCTCAGGGACATCTATCAAGCACAAATCACTATGTCATCTACATGTAGAGTGAAATCAGTACAAAAATCATCATATCCCAACCCCTGAACTAGACTGTATTGTACCTACCTACTATGCTTTCCTTATGTTCTTTCCAAGTCAGTTGTGGATAGTTCTGTCTCCTGGGTTTGTGGATGTAACAAAATCCTTTATAGGGTGTAATTTTTACTGCCAGGGATACCTATGATGATTGATTTCTGTTTGTTCATATCTATAATCTCAAATACGGGAAAATAATAGCCCAGTCTTTCCATGTATTGCTGCCAATCCTCATTTACTGCATTAAATTACTTAGTTTTCCCACAAATGGCCATTTCTGTATTTTCCTCACTATCAGTTTTATAAAGGGACCAGTCTGCACAAGAAACACTCACCACTTACAAGTTTAAACTCTCTGTAGAAGCCAAATCCTTCTTTCAGTGTTTCCTCACAGCCTCAGCCAGAGGGTATTAAATCAGCCAGAGAAATAAATTTGCCTTTTTGAGCCAAAACTTGTAATAAAATTCAGCTTTCTTTTAAAGCCACAGCGGAAGAGAATCCGGCTCTGTTATACTAATATTCATTTAGTTCAGACCCTTTGTTAAGAAACAGAGAGCAGGGTTTTAACTTCTGGTTTTTTGTTTGGGAAGGGTGAATTCTAGTTTTCTTATCCTTTTGCACAGCACTAAAGAAATCAAAGATTAAGAAAGGAGTAAACAAGGTCAAAAGAAAAAGCCAGAAGGCTAAGATGCTCCCCAAACTCAAGCAGAGGCCCAAGTAGGGGCACTTAAAAGCACTATCACAGCTGCAATGCAGTGAGCATCGTTCAGTTCTCTCCCTGATTTCCTCTTTTCCTTTTACAAATGGAGAAATCGAGGCACAAAACTGTAACAGTGGTTTGGGGAACCCAGTCCAGTTTATGCATATGCATGGTTGGGAGAGAAAGCTGAATGCTTCAAAGGTGTATATACATTTTAAAAATTTTCACTATAGTAAAATTGACTTATTGACTGGAATTAGGGATTCAACTGCACTATTTTTAGTCCAAAGCTTTGGCATTTTTCACTTTTGTTGGGGGAAACTTCACCCAATGAGACTCCAATGATCTAGGGAGATGTGAAATCTCTAGGGCTTATTCTACACTGCCAGGTTTTTCCGCAAGAAGCCTTTTGCGCAAGAGTTTCTGTGCAAAACTCCCTCCAGAGCATCCACAGTTGCCTTTTTGAGCAAGAGCTGTAGCGCAAAAAGGAGTTATTTCTTGTGGAGAGAGGAATAACTGTAGCACAAAAAGCCCTCTGATCTGTCGATTTTCTTGCACAAAAATGCTCTTGAGGTGTGGCTACTCCACCGTTTTTGTGCAAAAACCTTGTAGTGCAGACATAGCCTCTGACAGCAATCACAAGCATTTAGAAACACTTGTTGTCCTGATTAATAGCTCTCTTCCTAATCATTATCACATATTGCCTGACACTGGTGTACGTTCCTGGCAACAACCACTTGGTATACGTCAGCAAAATCATTCTGCCAGGAATGTGTGCATTGTACACCACTGACTTCCAAAGCTTGTTTAGATTGTATTTCTAGGATAGCTATCCATTCCAATTTATTGTCCAATTGTTTTGTCGATGATACAGAAAAAATAATCTTCATGGTGTATAATCAGACTTCCTGCTTCACAAAGTCCTTTCTTCATACCTCTCACTTTGCATTATATTATGCTTTATTTCACTGTGGTGTATCTGCCTGCAACATCCGACAGTCAAGTAATAACTGAACTTTATAGACTTGAAGAATCTGGCTGTGCTTTCACTAAAAAAGAGAATGAGATGTTCCGATCAACACTGGAGTTGCAGCATGAAAGGGTGAATCTCAAAAGTTTCTGGAGTTTGGATTTGATTTAGATATGAATCCAAAAGTTTAGAGAGGTAGCCAATCATCTTGCAGTAGGAATGTAGGTTAGAAAATCTCTACATCTCCTAAACAAAGCTGCTACTGATCAGGAACCTTCCTGTAGCTCAGTGTTGGGCAATAATTTTTGCAAGGGGTGGCCATTCTAAGAATTTTGCTATGTGGCCACAAGCTGCACTTTTCTATTATATTAATGGAGGAGGTGTGAGGCCTGGGATGATACAGGAGGGAGATTCAGGGAGCTGACTGGAATGCACACAGGGGTACAGAGTCTGGTAGGAAGCTTGAGTGCGGGGGGAGTGATCTAACCTGCAGCAGAGATGAAGGAATGGCACAGGATCTGGGAAGGAGTTTAGATCCATGAGAGGGTTCTAACTTGGGGCAGGGGATTGGGATGTGGAAGGGGGTGAGAGATGCAGGCTCTGGCCCTAGCCAGGAGGCACGTACATAGGCAACTCCCGGCCAGCAGTGCAATGGGCAATCAGGTGACTCTACAACATTCGAAGTGGCTGGCTGCTGCTGGCAAAATGTGTCTTTGAGAGCCTCTTGGGGCAAGAGAAGCAGTGATTAATTGCATGCTGGCTGTGAACCAAAGCACTACCCCAATGCTCCCATTGGCTGACAAATGCTAATTTAGAAAATTAAATCTCTTCATGGACATGTACCAGTTCAAATGAAACTTTTGTTAAAACAAATTTCCCAATAGTTTGAAACTTCTGGTAAAAAAGAAAAAGCATGCACAAGTATCATAAGGGCCAGGCTATTAGGGCACTCCCCTGAGATGTGGAAGACCCATGTTCACATTCCTAGTTTGGCTGATTTGCAGGAGGTGTCTGAACCTAGATCTTCCACATTTCAGGTAAGTGTTCAAACCAGTGGGAAAGGGATTATTCAATGAGGCTCTCAATCTTTCTTGTTGGACCCCAGCAAAACTGATTGTGCAGCTTGGTGGTTAGGCCCCTCAACTCTGATGCAGAAGATCCAGGGTCAAGTTCCTCCTCCCCAAGAGGGACTTAAACAGGGATCCATATATCTCAGGTGAGTGTCCTACCCACCAGTCTGTTGGCTAGTCTAAAGACAGTTGGATTTGCTTTTTCATAAAAATATATGAAAGGTCTTCCTTTCATCACAAGGTGGACCAGGACATTTTTTGAAATCTCAGTGTTTCTCAGGACAGGAAAACTGTTCCCTGTGCATTTTAGCTGTATCTGTTTTTCTCCCTCACTTACTCATCCTCCTTTCTGTTCCCTTTTGCACTGTTTATCTGCCCAATAAAACTGAAGGTTGAGTCAAATGAATAATGGGATTAAATTAAGAAAAGGAAAATGAAGGCTGAATGTCAGGCAAAAATCTTCTGGCAGCACAGTGAATTAACATGAAGGATACTATCCCAAAAGAAATGGTGGAAATGCCACACTTTTAAAATAAGCATTAGAAAATACACTCTTGGGAGCAATCCTGGGAGATGGAGTGGATAACTTCCTAGGGCCTTCCCCTCTCTAATGTCTCAGGTACTGTGATATAAAGCCAGACGTTTTCCATTGAGAATGGAGAATCTGGCTTGTTAAAGTTTATAAGCTGAAACACTTATCTATGTGCTATGAAAGCTGATGAAACAGAAATTAATATAAAAACTTCTAGGCACCAAGGGAGTCTTGGTTATCATTTAAACATGGAGGGAGACTGATGCAATGTGAAGTTTTGTTCTTGTCACTGACCCATGCGTACCTGAGCAGCTCACATATAGTTTGACCTGGGGTTTTCAGCTGCTGCATTCCATTCACCTTAGTGAGCACAAAAGGCTGTATGTCCGCAGCATTCTATATATCATTACTTCTCCACGCTGCTTAGAAAGATAAACATGTTTTATACCAAGGATTTATGGGCAGCTCAGCAGGTGGTATGAAACACTTTAAAAATAAGACCTTGTGAAAGCAGCTCAGTGGCAGCTACTGAGGGTTTTAGAACAGTTATTCACTATACATATAGGTCCTGTTTCTCCACTCTGTGCTAGTGCCTCTCAGATGAACTGGAGCTTCAATTCAGGGCAGTGTGGCCCTGGCAAAACTAAAACTACACAGAGACCCTACTTGTGATACTTCTACATCTTAGACCAGCTGGCACAGCAAACAACAGAGCCACTTTCAACAAATTTCTGCTGGTGAAGGGTTCCTCGGAGCAGAAGGAATTTTTCACTATCTTCAGCTAGTTTAAAACTGCTTGTAGTACATAAAGAGGAGGGATGGTCCCTAGAACATCTCTGTAACTCTGTTCTGCATCTATAAAGTGCGGACACTTTCCTACCTCACTTCTCTACCTCACAGAGGTGTTGAAAGGAGAAATACATTAAATATTGCAAAGCACTTAGATATTATGTTAGTGGGGGCCACACAAGTATCTAAAATAGATAGATTATGCAGCACGAAGTGGAATGAGCCAGCCAGGGATTCCAGCCCATTGTCTCCAAACCTCCATTCAGAATATAACCATTATTTCCATTGAAGTCTACAACATGGGTCAGGAGTCACTTGTAGATTTACACAAGTGTTAATGGTGGCTTCTCTGTAACTTGAAGTCTATAATCATGACATAAAGATTTCAGTAACTCAGCATGTGATTATGGGTCTATTAAGTAGTGTGTGGGTCAGGTTGCATGGCCTCCAATGTGAAGGTTAGATTAATAATCATAACAGTTACTTCTGACCTGAAAGTCGGTATCTCTAAATTGTGGGAGTTTTTCCTTCTCATAGTCGTGTCATATATGCGTGCTATATCTTGAATCTAGTATGGACACAGATCCACATAACATTCTGATAAGCAACCTAGGGAAATGTGATATAGATGAAATTATTATAAATTGGTTGGGAAATTTGTTGAAAGACTGTAAGGTAAGAGCAATTATCAATGGCTTGTTGTGAAATGGGGAGGACCTGTGCAATGGGATTCCACAGGACTAAGTCTTAGGTTTGGTACTATTTAACATTTTAATTATTTACTTGTACAATGGAATAAAGAGAATGTTTATAAAATATACAGATGGCACCATGCAAGCACTTTGGAAGGCAGGACTTTAAAACAACCAGTCAAAATGTAGAATTTGTCTGAATTCAATACGATGCTATTCAGAAAAGACAACCGCAAAATTAGGAAAGAAAAATTAAATGCATAACTACAAAATGGGGAATAATTGGCTAGATGATAGTATTAATGAAAAGGATCCATGGGTTATAGTGGGCTAAACACTGAAAATGACCCAAAGTTGTGATGTAGTTGCAAAAAAGACTAACTCATTCAGGGGGGATGCATTAACAGGAAGATGGTATATCAAACATGGGAGATAACTGCACTTCTCTATTCAGCCTTGTGAAGATGCAGTTTGAGCACTGTGTGAAGTCCTGAGTACCATGCTTGAAAAAAAATGTGGACAAACTGGAGAGAGTCTGGAGAGAGTCAAGAGAAGGACAATAGGCTATGAGGAAAGGTTAAAAATACTGGGCAAATGTTATATAGAGAAAAAGGATATAGGTTGTCCTCATTATAGTCTTCAGATATGCTAATGGAATGTTATAAATAGTACAGTGATAATTTATTCTCGATTTATGCAGTGTTGTTGCAGACATATTCCCAGAACATTGGTCCCTTGTATCGCTCACCAACAAAAGCTGGACCCATAAAAGCTATTACTTCACTCACCTTGACTCTCCAATTGTTCTCCAGGTCCACTGAAGGTAGGACAAGAAGTAACTGACTTTATCTGTAGCAAGGGCGATGTAGGTTATGTAAGCAGGGTCTGAACCACTGCTTCCAATGCAGCCAGCTGCCCTGTAAGGTATTCAACCATTGATATGTAAATACAGCTCATGCTGGAATGGGAAAGGAATCTGGGGTGTGGTTATGAAAATCCAGTTCAGTCAGTGGTATTGGCCTGATGGATGGTCAATTTTTAGAATGGAATGTTGTGTATTGTAACTAATTTGGCTGTTGTGGGGTCACAAACCATGTCAGTCCTAAATGTGGGAATTGTAAAAATATGATACCAGTGCTTGCAGGAGAGACACTGTCATTGTAAAGAGTTTTGGATGGACAAACATCCCCCTGCCAGACTCAAGTGGATTGAATTGGGGTGGAAAGAGCTTGAACCAGTCAGCTACATCCCCTCCAGGCATGAGCTGTAAGAGTGATTCAACCTCTTTTCTTCCTCTCCCTCCCCTGTTCTAAGGATAGACTTAAATAGACTCCATAAGGAGTCTATTATTTTGAAATATTATTCCAATGGAAGCTGGAATCTTTTGGCCAGCCTAGGTGATGGGCCAAGAGCTGAAATCACAGAGAAACTGACAAAGAGCTGAAATCACTAGGTTTGGCCCAGAGCCAAACCCATAACAGAAACAGCAGCTAGTGGTCAGCGGGGCAGCTGGCAGGAGCAAGCAGCTAGAGGGGTGGCTGGCAAGAGCAAGTGACCAGCAGGGAGCTGGCGGGAGTGGCCAGCCGGCAGCCAGTGGGAGCAGCAGCGGGTGGTCAGTGGGGAAGCTGGCAGGAGCAAGCAGCCAGCAGGTGGCTGGTGGGAGTGGCTGTTGGGTGGCCAGTAGAAGCAGTGGCAAGTGGCCAGAGGGGGAGTGGTCAGTGGCCGGCCAGTAGGAGCAGTGGTGAGTGGCCAATGGAGTGGGTGCGATGCCCCCCATCCTCTCCCCTCCCAAGGATGGGAGGTGAGCTCTGAAAATCACCTCAGAGCTCTGGTCTGTCCTGACCAAGGGCAGCAACTGTGAGTGGGATACAGAGAAAGGTTGGGCATGTGAATGGGACACTTACATTGCTGGACTTGTGAGCCTGAGAGACAAAGGACATTGCTCAACTATTTGAGCTGGGAGGTTTACTCGTGGTTTGGTTATGAACTCTGTTTGTGGTATTTTCCCATACTAATGCCATGTTACTTCTCTTCGGGTATGTCTACACTGCCACCCTAGTTAGAATTAGGGTGGCTAATGTAGTCATTCGAACTTGCAAATGAAGCCAGGTATTAAAATATCCCGGGCTTTATTTGCATGTTCCCAGGAGCTGCCATTTTTAAATGCCCGGTAGTTCGAACTCCCTGCCTGCGGCTACACGCGGCACAGCGGGAGGGGAAGGGGGCGGGGCGATGACGTACATGGCCGGGCCCGGCCGAATGAAAGGCAGGAGGGGGAGAAGAGAAACAGAGACGGAGAGAGAGGCAGGAAGTGGAGGAGAGCTGGGGGGGGGGGGGGACGGGGGAGGAAGAAGGAGGAGGAGGAGGAGGAGAGAGAGAGAGAGACGGACATGGAGGAGAGTCCCAAAAAATCACGTTGTATGATGGGTTATTGGCTAGTAAGTTAAAGGAACACCTGTTTTGGATGGTCTCTGTCATGGATATCTGGTGAAAGGCCAGCTGGGGAAGGCAATCTTCAGCATCGCTCTTTTCTCCTGAGGCTCCGCCCCTTCCACTCATGGCCATGCCCATTCCCAGCCCAATCCTTCTGGGCCATGTGGAGAGACATGGCTGCTGAGCTGTGGCCCTGGCTCAGTTCTCTTTGGCAGCCAGGAAAAGTCAGGCTGCCAAGCTATGGCCTCGTGCCTACCTTGTGGCTGGGGGAAGCCCCACTGCTGTGCAGAGGCCCGATGCCTCTCTGGCAGCTGGAGCCAGACTGCTGTGCTGCAGCCCCAGCCTTCCCCGGTGGCAGTCCCAGCCTTAGGCTCTGCCTTCCCTTGCCTACATTACTCATGGTCTGTTTACTTGATCTTGCCTTAATGACCTCTTAAAGTGCCTTCCAGGCCTACATGTCTATGATTCTATGTACTCAGAAAGTTGTATAGCAAAACATTGGCCAAGATTTTCAAAAGATTTAAGGGATGGAAAGACTTAATTTTGCATGAATAATTTAAACTAAAACTGATTAACATCACTGTAACTAATGAGTTAGTCATCTCCAAACTCAACTCTAAACTATAATTATAGCTCTCTGTCACTGCTTGTTCTTCAGAGGTCAGGCTAGTGTTCATAAAGTGCATCAAATCTAGTTCTGATCTGATTAAAATTTCATCTTCTACCTTAATTATATCAGGCAGGGTTCATGTGAGAACTAGAAACCACTCTATATAGTAATTTGATGTAGGAGAGCTAATTAAAGCTATATGAGGGTGTCTTAATAGCTTAAATGAGTTCCTATTGAGATGGAAATATTCAGGTTGATTGTTGCAGGGGGCCACTCACAGAGAGCCTGATCCTCAGGATCCCTTTTGTGATGAATCCAAGGCAGTTCAGGGGCAAAGATGCAAAGGTGGCTGAGATCTTTGGAGTCAGACCCCCATTGCAAAGTAGAATAAACTGAAGGCACCTTTAGCTTATGTCAGTTACCCACAGACCAAAAGTGGCCATTCTGAGCCCCGATGATTGTCTGGCACATGAACACTTTATTTAGTTCCCTTTCCCCACACGTGAAGGAATTGGGCTTGTTTAGTTTGGAAAAGAGAAGACTGAGAGGGGACATGATAACAGTTTTCAGGTATTTAAAAGGGTGTCACAGGGAGGAGAGGGGGAAATTCTTCTTCTTGGCCTCTGATGACAGGACAAGAAGCAATGGGATTAAACTGCAACAAGGGAGGTTTAGGTTGGACGTTAGGAAAAACTTCCTAACTGTCAGGGTGGTTAAACATTGGAATAAATTGCCTAGGGAGGTTGTGGAATCTTCAGCACTGAAAATATTTAAGAGAAGGTTAGACAGACATCTATCAGGCTACGACTACACTGCCATTTTTTTCCGGAAGAAGATATGCAAATCGCACTTGCATTTGCATATCTTCTTCTGATTCTTTTTGCGGAAGAGGTTTTTCCACTATTTGGCCCCATGTAAACGGGGCCAAATGTTGGGAAAAAAACCTCTTTTGCAAGACCCTGTAAACCTCGATTTACAAGGAATAAGGGGTCTTGCAAAAGAGGGGGGTTTCCGACATTTGGCCTCGTCTATACAGGGCCAAATAGTGGAAAAACGTCTTCTGCAAAAAGAATTGGAAGAAGATATGCAAATATGAATGCAATTTGCATATCTTCTTCCAGAAAAAAATGGCAGTGTAGCCGTAGCCTCAGGGATGATCTAAATCATGCTTGGTCCTGCCATGAGGGCATGGGACTGGACTTGATGAACTCTCGAGGACCCTTCCAGTTCTAGTGTTCTCTGATTCTCTGATTCTATGATTCTATGTCCTCTGCACCAGGAGATGGTCATGAAGTAGCATTGGAACCATTGTGACTCTAAAATATCACAGAGCAGGCTGAATACATGTTTAGAAACTTTGAACTGCAAAGCACAGGTATACTTCTCATCCATGCCACTCTGAATTGTCATCATGGAAGACAAGTTAATGTTAGCATGGACTACAGCCTAGTGGAAACTTCAATAAGAGACCTCTATGAGAACCTAGATATGCAAGGTAGGTAGGTAACTCTTTTCCCTTTGGGTATGTCTACACAGCAAATTTATTTTGAAATAACAGCCATTATTTTGAAATAACTTCACTAGCATCTACACAAGCCAACTGCTATTTCGAAATAAATTTGAAATAGCGGAGGGCTTATTTCAAAATTAGTAAACCTCATTCCACAATGAATAACACCAATTTCAAAATTGCTATTTCGAAATAAGTGCTATATAGACACTTATTTCAAAATAGGGGGCTTCCAGCCCTTCCCAGGGTGCTCTGGTGGCCACTCTGGCCACAACCAGGAAAACTCCTCTCCTCCTCACCCTCCGCAGAGCCCTTAAAGGGGTAGAGTCTGTTTGGCAACAGTGCCTGTGCCAGCTCCAGGCCTGCGAGCCCAGAGCCAGCAGTCGCTGCCCCTGATCCAGTTGCCTCAATGAGCGAGGCAGCCAGTACCAGCCAGCCCTCTACTGCCCCCCAGGAACAGTCTGCAAGCTCCCAGGAGCCTGCCAGGGGCCGAAAAAAGCGGGTTCCTTCCTGGTCCAGTGCGGAGATCATGGACTTCATTGAGGTTTGGGGGGAATCCTAAAACGTCCATGATCTCCACATTAGACAGAGGAACACAGCTGTCTACAGGTGGATGGCTGCCAGCCTGGCCACCAAAGGCCACATGAGAAGCCAGGAGCAGCAGCACATGAAAATAAAGGAGCTGTGGCAGGTTTATGCCAGGGCCACAGGGGGTAGCTCCGAACCAGGGGCAGACCCAGACCCCTGCCCCTATTTTGATGCCTTGGACCGCATCTGGGGGGCCGGATGGGCAGGATGGGCCCTGGGGCAGAGACCGAGGCCCTGGGGCAGAGGGCCCTGGTCATGAGACTGAGGAGGAGGAGGAGGCAGAGGAGGAGGATGGCCAGGAGCCGCAGGAACCTGGAGGGAGCATGCCATGCACCCAGGATGCCTGAGCTGTCCCAGCGAGCCTGTCGCTGGTGTCATCCAAGGCCGGGGAGGCAATGGCATGTGAGTGCCATCGCTGTCCCCTCTTGCAGCGGAGGAGGGAGAGGAGGAGAGGGAGACCACAGATCACACAGCAATCTGTGCATGTGCCATGCCGCCCCTGGGCATGTGGCCCCAGCTGGCTGCCACCCAGGGGCCTTGGCTTGTTACCCACACACATGTATGTATGAAGGCACATTTACATGAGGAAGGGGGGTTAGGGAGGGGTCAGTGAAAGGATGTGAGGGTGAAATGAGGCACAAGCCCCTAGTGGGGCACACCAGGAAGTTTTTAGTCCTCCTCTTGGTGGAAGCTCTCCCGCAGGGTCTCCTGGATATGGACAGCCCCCAAATTGTCCTCTGCCATCCAGCCTTTCAGGAAAACCTCCCCCTTCCTCTCACACAAATTATGCAGCATACAACATGCTGCCACCACGTGCGGAACATTTCGTTTGGAGAGGTCCAGGCAGGTGAGGAGGCATCTAAAACGGGCCTTCAACCAGCCAAATGGCCCCTCCACCACAATGCGGGCCCTGCTGAGTTTGGCATTAAAGGCCTGTTGGGAGGGTTGAGGTGTCCCGTGTAGGGCTTCATGAGCCAGGCACATCCCCCACCAGGCACATAAGGATGTCCATGTCACCGACCCTGATGTCATGATCGGGGAAGAAAGTCCTGGTGTGCAGCCTTTGGCACACGGAGAAGTTGTGGAAAACCCGTGAGTCATGTGCTTTGCCGGACCAGCCCACGTTAATGTCCATGAAGTGTCCCCAGTGGTCAGACAAAGCCTGCAGGATGATGGAGAAGTATTCCTTCCAGCTTATGTACAGGGAGGCCTGGTGTTCAGGGGCATGGATGGGGATGTGTGTCCCATCAATTGCCCCCCCGCAGTTGGGGAAGCCCAGGGTGCCAAAGCCCTCGATGACCGCATCCACATCAGTGAGG
>CM057845.1:15588884-15604342 GCA_030068395.1 Apalone spinifera
AAATTCTTCAGCCTCACCTAGCAGGTCATGTGCTCCAGCCCCCTAATCATTTTGGTTGCCCTCAGCTGGATTCTTTGCAATGCGTCCACATCATTCTGTAGCAGAGGGGCGGGCGGAGGCAGGCATAATTGGATGCAATACTCCAGATGTGTCCTCACTAGCACCCAATAAAGGGAAATAATACTTCTCTATAACTGCTGGCAATACACCTTCTAATGGGCCCTAATATGCCATTAGCCTTCTAAGCTGCAAGGGCACATTGTTGACTCATATTCAGCTTCTCATCCACTGTAATCCCCAGGTTCTTTTCTGCAGAACTGCTACTTAGCTGGTCGGTCCCCAGCCTGTAACAATGCTTGGGATTCTTCCGTCCCAAGTGTCCTTCTGTCTCTGCACTTGTCCTTGTTGAACCTCATCCAATTTCTTTTGGCTCAATCCCCTAATGTGTTTAGGTCACTCTGACCCTGTCCCTACCTTTCAACATATCTACCTCTCCCCCAGCTTAGTGTCATCCGCAAATTTGCTGAGGGTGCAATATATCCCCTCATCCAGGTCATTAATAAAGATGTTGAACAAAACCAACCCTAGAACCGATCTTTGGAGCACTCCACTTGAAACTAACTGCTAACCAGACCTCAAGCCATTGATCTCTACCCATTGGGCCTGACAATCTAGCCAGCCTTCTATCCACTTTACAGTCCATTCATTCAATGCATACTTCCTGGCAAGAATATTGTGGAGGACCATCAAAAGCTTTGCTAAAGTCAAAATATATCACATCCACCAACTTCCCCCTGTCCACAAAACCAGTTACCTCATAGATAAATATACTTCATAGTTGAATGCTACTAATTTTTTAATCTGAGATACTGGTTAGACACCATCTAGGCTATACTATGAAGGAACAGTATCAGGTTTTATTCCTTACAGTATAGAATGTTGATTGCTTCCTTAACTTTTAACTGTAAAATTATGTGGGCCAATTATCTATTGCAATATAGTTTTCTTGCATTTATTTGCCTAGGCAAAAGATCTGCAAAGACAGCACATTAAGCCAGCTGGCAATTCCTCATTCATAATGCAAATTACTATCTATGCTAGAGGTAGTACTCTGGTCTATAACACCCCAACCCACAGTCCATGGTGTGATGCTGTATAAAAGAAAGATGACCATATTTACATTAGGTATCATCACAGTTCTACAACAGTGATAAATCTTGTATAAAATATGATTTGTAAAGTATCAGTTGTAGCAAGGTCCTCACATAGGCTCCTTGCCCTGGGACATCTTCTAGTCCACAAATCAGCAGAGACCCTTTCTGGTGTAGTCACCCATGCTTTTTATTGAAAGTTTCCCACCACCTTCTATTTACAAAGCTTTTGGATTACAGCAAACTCAGCCAGCCTCGCCTTCTGACTTGGAGCATACAATCATCCCCACCCTGGCTCCTCTTCTTGCTTCTTCCCTTCACTGCCTTATAAAAGTCCTCTGGCTAATGAGGGACACAGCTACTTCTAATAGCCCTTCAGGCCTGGGCTTGCTCAGCTGTTTGCCATAGACTTTTCAGCCAGGTTATAGTGGCAGAGCTCTGGCTTAGCCAGCAGTCTGTCGCACAGTGAAAACATTACAGACTGCTAAGTATTATTATCTTTTAAAATCTGTGTATTATCTTTGTATATGAAGTCATGGATATTTGCTATGTGTTCGTATCTTAAACATGTTGGGTTTGGGGTGAAACCCCAAAAGAGATTTTCATCAAGGCTACCCAGTCTGTTCAATGGGCCATTAAGGACAATCAGCTCTTCTAAGAGCTCTCCTAAGATCTCTTCTGGCACCAGGTAGGCAATGAATATTTCAGAACTCAGCAATGCATGTATAACCCAGGATTCCATGTCTGTGCCTGTGGCATTTCATGCACCTAGACTTAGAGATATAAATTGCATACCATGACATCATTCTTTGTCTCCAGCCCTGCTCTAATTCACTGGACTGTGACTTCCAACAACAAGGAAGCTTTGACAAAGGAGTGATGATCCCCAGTATTTTGGGTGACCCAGAGAGACTTATTGCAAGCTTGTAGGCTTACCATCACCTGGCCTACAAAACCTGAAATTGATTGTAATGTGTATTAACCATTTAATAACTCTATTCTTTTTTTATTAATAAACCTTTAGTTTAGCAACTAAGGGAATTTACTGTAGCATGTTTTGGGGGTAAAATCTAAAGCATATATTGACCTGGGGTGAACAGCCAACTCCTTGGAGTTGCAAGAACTAGTTATATGTGATTTCTGGTTTTAAATACAATTATCACAAAAGTTCAGTTGTCTGAGTGGTAATCTAGGGGTTGGATTGTGAAAAAGAATTGTGGTTTGGCTTCTGGTTAACCAATGTGGTGATATAGGACCTCACTTTTGTTATTGGCTTGGAAAATCTAGATATAGAATATCCTACCAGTTTGGGGTATGTTTGCTTTTTCCTAGCAGTTTGTCATTCTCTCTTGTGACTCATACCAGACAGTGTGCATAGATAATGTCTGGGCCTGGCTCCCAAGGATAGGGGCTGAAAATACTGGAGTTCCCTTTCTCCCATGCCATGTTTCAGGATCAATCAGCCACTGTCCCTGGTAGCTGGGTCTGGGTGCAGAACAGGCTGCTTCCACTATTTCTACTGCTAGGCTCTTTCAGACATTTTCCAGCTGTACAAAGCAGCGACCTGGAGTAGCTACCTTCAGCTGTATGAAAAGCAGTTTTGTCTCACTACCTGCCTGGCTGCCATGGTGAACAGCCAAACATAGGGCAGGGGAGCCACAGTAGGAGAAAAACAGACCCTCCCACCCCCTAGATAACTCTGGTGGGGCTGGAAAAATGTGGCAGCTGGGCTGTGTGCAGAGGTTTCTAGGCAGAGGAAACACATGTCCCCCCATTTGGATTGTGTCCCCTCAGCACCATGATGCACAAGTCATCTATGGCAGTGTGACATCAGGTATAGGGCAAATGGCTGACACTACTGACAACAGACCATTGGACAAAGCAGCCTTGTGGCTGTGTTAATTTATGGCAGCTAAACTTGCCCCAAAATCCAAGGAATGCTAACATAGTATAATACCACATTTCTCCTTCCCATTGCTTTGGGTGCTATGCCATGCATAGCTTGACCAGCCCGAAGGATTGGGCAAATTTTGTGTGAGTTTGTTAGGTGAGGAGAAATAATACAGACAGCTAGCCATGATTTCCCCTCAAGGATGTGTAGAGGTGAAATGGGAATAAGAGGCCCATGGGCCAGATGCAGTTCACTAGGGTTAGGCCAGCAGATGGTTTATTTACCTGAGCATCCAGAGGTATGGCCAATAGAAGCTCCCAGTGGCCTTAGTTCACCATTCCCCACCAATGGAAGCTGTGGAAATCCGTGGCCCAGTGGCATCAGTTCCCATAGCTCCCACTGGCTGGGAGCAGTGAACTGCAGCCAACAGGAGCTGAGAGCAGACATATGGTGAACTGCATCTGACCTAGTGTAGAGCAACAAAATAGCCCTCTCATTATTTTTTATATGTTCAAACAAGCAATTGGTCATGACCAATGCTTAAGAAAAAGACTATCAAGTCATCTACTCTTATCATTCTCATGGTGTTCTTTTTTACAGTGATGGAGAATCCACTATGGACCCAATTGTCCCAATGGTTAATTATTCTGTAAGACATTTACACTTTATTTCCTGTCTGAATTTCTCTAGCTCTAATTTCCTTGCCATTTGGATAATATTATTTTTCTCTGTTAGACTGAAAAGGTCACTATTAAATATTTTTTCCTGATTACTTGTAGACTGTAATCGGTCACCACTTAGCCTTCTAGATGAAATTACCATAACGTGAGAACATAGGTGCTTGAAAAATCATGTTCAAAGAGTAGTTACCAGTGATTCTATGACAAACTGAGAGAGTATATCTAGAGATGATCCATAGTGATCAGTCCTGAGTTTGATACTATTAAATATTTTTATTAATGACTTGGATTATGGAGTGGAAAGTATGATTGTAACATTTTCAGATTGCACAAAAATGAGGGGTGGAAGGAATTTTGGATTACAGGAATGAGAACTCAAAACAACCCTAACAAACAGGAGAATTGGACTGAAATCTATCAGATGAAAATCAATACAGATAAGTGCAAAATAATATACTTGGGTAAGAAAAATCAAATGCTCAACTATAAAAAGGGGAATAACTGCTAGGTGGTAGCATTGTTGAAAAGGATCTAAAGGTTATAGTGGATCACAAACTGAATATGACTCAACATTAGGATACAGTTGTTAAAAGGGCTAATATCATTCTGAGGTGTATTAATGGGAGTGTTGGATATTGAACATGTGTGGTAACTATCCTGCTCTACACAGTAATGATGAGACCTCAGCTGGAACATTGTGTTCCACACTGGGTGCCACACATTCACATAGATGTAGGTAAACTGGAGAGTCTAAAAGACAGCAACAAAAATGGTAATAGGTTTAGAAAATCTGACATATGAGGAAAGGTTTAAGGCCACATCTTCACTTGCCTTACCGGAGATCGATCTTCAAGCATTAGATTTGGTGAGTCTGTGTAAATGGCGCCAAGTTTGGTCAAAGTAAGCTGACTGGAGCTACATATTTTGCATACCTTAACCCAACTTTCCAGGTCTAGCCATAGACCTGGTCTAAAAAGCTGGGTGTGTTTCATACTGAGAAAAGAAGACTAATTTGGGACCCAATAATAGTCTTCAAATGTGCTAAGGGATGTTATAAAAAAGATGGTGATCAATTGTGCTCATTATCTACTGAAGAGAAGACAGGAAGACCTTATGTCACGCGTTAGGTAAAGTTTTCTATGTATAGGGTTACTTTATCTCTGGGAATAGACTTCCAAGGTAGATTGTGGAATCCATGTCACTGAAGGTTTTTTTAAGAATACATTGGTCAGAGGTGGTCAAGGTATTCTTGCCCTGCTTCAGTACAGTGGGCTAGACTCGATGACTTCTTGAGGTGCTAATGTAAATTTTGTGCACACATCCTAGCACATCAGAATACACCAGGCTTAACATAGTAACTGTAACTTTTTATACATAAATCAGATTATATTCAGTTGCATGCTTTATTTAAAACATGTACTGGATGTGTTCTCAAGTAACGCCCTTGCTATTAAATAAATTACATGTATGACCCAACTGTTTTATTACTCACTGTAGCAATCAGATCTAACAATAAGGTTTCTTTGAGTTACTATAATACATTTCCAGTCAGTTCCCAGTATGCCACAAATCAAAATCTGATGTTTTAGGCTACATTCTGTTCTTTTTCATTGTATTTTTCAATGATATTACATATGCAGGCATAGAGACAAAGCAACATAATCCTCTGACCCAAATATTGGTTTTAGTTGGCACTATTCAAAAAGAAAAAGAGAGAGTGGGGAACTTAGCTAGAATGAAGTTTACAAAATAAATATGTAACGAAGAGGTAAAAAAGAGAAGTATAAATTATGCTCCTTCACAAATAGAAGAATAATCACGCCTGTTAAAATAATCAGATGATTCAATTCAAACAACATATTTAAAATGCACCAACCTCAGTGAGTTGTGTAGTGTATAGTGTCAATAAATTTAAAATAATACTCGGCAAAGGAATAAATTACGTCAGTATTCTGAATTTATTGAACTCTAAGGTTTTGGTCTTAACAGCTCAAGAACTTTGTGTTTCAGTTTAAAAGGATAATGAAACAGTTAAAGGAAAGCTTGAAAAACATTATAAAAAGATCATTCTTAAGACCAGAACTTATGTCTGCCCCCTGTCAGTCCATAGAGAATTACCAGGGTCTGAGTTTTAGCCACCTCAAAAGAGAACCTCTCAACACATGTAACACATACTACTATCAATCTCTGTGCAAAATCCCCTCAATATCTGTGGAAGCTCTACCAATTTTGACAGACGAATAATGTGTTTTTCTTTTGAGATGGCGTAGGGATTGCCAGTGTTTTGCTATTTGTTTGAGGAATGTGAAGCAATAGCAGATGTGCACCATATATTGGCTGTTCATATGTCTATAATGGAGGCAAAGAGGATAAAAATTGTGTCTTGAAATGATCAAGAAAGAGGAATGAACTTCTGAGACTGTTTTGCTCACAGTGGTTGTGTGATACAGCTGTCATTAGAAATTTAATTTCACTGAGGCAACTTAGTGATGACATGTGCAAAGATATTCCTCTTGCCCAAACTCCAAATGCCCCTTTAGTACTGTCAGATATTTATACTGTGCATTCTGGAGTTTAACTTCTTTAGCTTGTTATATTTCAGTATACTTTAGGAATCTACAGCAACCTTAAAACAAACTCCCACACTGCCTGTCAATCTAAGTCACAGAAGCAATCTGATTTATCTCTGTTTGTACTGTTAAAATAATCTATTTTATCTGTCTAAGCTGGTGGTTTTCAAACTTTTATTTGTGAACTCCAAAAAGGTTTTGACTGGAGGTGCAGACTTCTTTGGAACTCTTAGACATCATCTGCAGACTCCCACAAGTCTATGACCCACTGTTTAATGGTAACATCAGCCTTTTGAGTACACATTTGACATAGACTACAAATTAGCATTTGTTTGATTGAAAGGACCATGCTTTGCCATCCTTTTTTCCTCCCTGGGATCTTAGAACTCCCCCTCCAGCTGAATTCCTGGTGCTTTGCATGAGGGATGTTTGAAGAAAAAAAACAAAAGCGGGGAGGTGGGGGAGGACAGAGAGAAAAACCCCTGCTGTGCTTCTGTACTCTTTGACATGGACAAAGTGAAGGAAGGACTTCCTTGTTGCTGTTTTGACCTCTAGTCACTGAGGGCATTCTTGAGATGGTTTCTGCAGTTGTCTCTCCTCCTCCTTCTTACTATTGCCCCATTGATTGTAACACAGAAGGGAACCAGGGGCAGGATTTACTACTACTATTTGGGGAAAGGTGTGGCAGAAAAGGAAAGGATTCACTGCTCTGACCTTAGCAATCTTACTGAGGGACTCCCCCGGTGTGCATCTCTGCAGGAAACTCATCTGGGTCCTATGATAATGCAAGGATGTGTGTGGAAGCGATGTTGATGTCAACCCATGGGGTACAGTATGAAACAATAGAGTGTGAGTGTGTGAGAGAGAGAAAGAAAAATAGGGAGAAGAAAGTGCACTCTCTCCTTCCCTGGAATATCAGGGAACAGATTCAGTGCAAGCACTTTGGTGATAATGGACACACTTATTTAAATCCTAAAGTTGGTGTTATCTGCAAAGCTCTTCCCATCCACAGGAGTTAATACTTGTCAGCTGGTATTTGTCCGGGCAAGAGGTGCGGTGTATGTGGTTGTCTTTATTTCAACCTCCTTCCTTCCTCTATTAGTTCATTTGAAAGAGTCAGATGCTCTTTTTTTTTTTTTTTTTTTTTTTAAAGAAATTGTTTTAATGCATGGGGGGAGGGCGAGATAGCTCAGTGGTTTGAGCATTGGCCTGCTAAACCCAGGGATGTGAGCTCAATCATTGAGGGAGCCATTTAGAGATCTGGGGCAAATCTGTCAGAGACCCTACTTGGTCCTTCTGTGAGAGCAGGGGACTGGACTCACTGAACTCTCAAAGTCCCTTCCTGTTCTATGAGATAGGTATATCTCCATATTATATAATGGAGAAGGGACTCCGCTGATGTATACCAGCCCAGTGTGTTCCTTTGAGCCTCTGGTTAAAAAGGCATTAATTTTTCTGGGTTTCTTAGTCTCCAGACTTGGTTAAACAGCAAATATTTTTAGTCCAAATTTTTTAATGAATGACCAAAATAAATAGTGAAGAATAAATTTCATTTTTAAAACATTCACATTGAGCAATCCAATCTTGAAGCTTCCAAATGTGCTCAGTCTTCCATACAGGAGTAATCCTATTCAATGAGGCTACATCTAGACTGCAGGCTTCTTTTGGAAGAAGCTGTTCTGAAAGAGCAATTTTCTGGAAAAACTTCTTCTGAAAGAGAGCATCCACACTGACAAAGCGCATCGAAAAAGCAATCTGCTTTTTTGAAAGATAATGTTCACACTGAATGGATGCTCTCTCACATTTAAGCTTTGATTACTATGGACTGAGTGGCCACCAGGGCACCTGTGCTTTTTCCTCTTCTTTCAAAAGAACTCCCTCTTCCTCATCCATACAGACCTTTTCACGAAAGAGCTCTTAAGGAAAGGCTTTTTCTTTGTAGAAAGAGGATTATCAATGCCAGAAAAAAACTCTCTGTTCTCTCAATTTACTTTCGAAAGAATGCGATTGCAGTGTGGACATAATTGAAGTTTTTTTGGAAAAAACTGTAGTGTAGACATACCCTGAGTGTATTCCATGAATATTTTATGCCAACAGGTAGAATTAACCCTGGGACCATAGTGCATGAGCTTCTACTGCATGAGCTAAAAGCCAGTTGGTGATTAGCTAAGCTGTAGAGTGGTTTCAGTGCCACTAGATGGAACAGTGAACACCATCCAAAAGTTGTGTGGGTTACACACATGTGTGTGCAGGATCAGGGTCTAGGTTGTTAGTTATGGGGGTAAAGAGAAATATATAGTAGGTATACAAGGTGAAATCCTGAAGCCTATATTCATATTTTAATTGGCTCTAGGTCAGGCAAACTTCCAGTGAAGTCAATGCAATTAACTGCAATGGAACTCTTTCACATCTTATAGAAAGGATTTATCAAGGTTCGGTCCCGTGTCAATGTATTTGATTATGTAGTTATTCTAGGTATCAGAGGGTATTTGGAGAGAGATCTCCACAATGCTCATCAGCTTGAAATTCCTAAATAGAAAAAAATGCAGTGAATTAGGATGGGTTTAACGAATTTGGCATAGAACATAAAAAGGGGCAAAGAGAATGCCCTTACACTGAACGCAGAGTGTACAGAAATTGTGTATCCCTGTACCATGACTGTATCATTCATTTTACACTGTCATTAATAGTGGAAAGAGCCCATGGTAGTGCCTAAAGATTAAAAACAGATTTACTTGATTGCATATGCTGAAGAAGAATAGCTTTGTGGATGTTTCAAATGTAGATATGACAAAATCACTAAGTTAAGTGGGGGAAAAAGCTACTTTTAATACTTCAGAATGGAATGAAATGTCATTTCAACATCAGTGCTGGTTTGAGGAGGCTTAATAAAAGGAGGAAACTTTAAAAAGATAAAAATAAAAGGATCTTAGACTATGACTGGGAAACAGTTTAGATAAAGTTCCCTTCCCATGTGTCCAGCTGCTTTCTGTTCTAGCTTCCTTACAATCCATCCCTAATGCAGCAGTAAAACATGTCTTCCTGTCTTGCTTGTTCCTGTCTCCCTCCACATTAACTTCAAGCTTCTCCTCACTTTTGAAGCTTTTCAGAAGCCTACCCGGGTTATATTTCTGCCCTAGTCACTTCTTTATATTCTCTGAATGCCAGTGCTTCTTTTCTGACTGCTCCTTAGATCTCCTTCATCCCCCACAAATTTTGCACCTTTTAATGATGCCATTTCCCCATGTCTGGAAAAGCTTCCCATTTATTTTGTGTCAAGCTCAGTTTTTTTGCTTTTTCATGTTTCATTGATGTGGTGCAGAAATTCTGCATTAAGATCTGACATAAGGGAATTAACTGCCTCCTGATAACTTCTGGCAGCTCTTAGTCACACAAGGTGATAGAGGGAATAATGAGTCAAAGCTCTTGAATGAAGGCATTAGAAGTCTCAGGTCTGATCTACATACAAAATTGCACTGCTTAACTAACTATGTGATTTCAAGGAAATTGAGGGAGTGTTTCACTGAGACACTAAATTCCAATCTCCTGAAAAATTACTGGTATCTGTATATGAGGAAAGAGTCTGTTAGTGACCCATATGCTGTGTCTTCCTATTAATTTACTCTGGGCTTGATAGTAAAAGGATTTCTAGTTTGGGACCTTCTGGACAGATTGTGAAGAATTCTTGTCTGGGGAATAAAAAAAAAATAGAAACCATTTTATGTTTAATGCATGGTCAGTTTCATTGACATCCAAACCCCAGACATGTGGTCCTATAACTGAAACCCATATATTTTTATAAATAGAAAATGTAGCCTTGTCAGCTAAGAGGGCTTAATTTACTACTAAAGAGGACCTCTTGCCTTTCACGTGTACTTCTCAATGAAAATTGCATTCAGGCCACATTGTGCTATAAGGTCACATCATTTATTTAGAAAGGAACACACATGCAGAAGACGTGTAAACAATTTCCTTTGTTTAATACTGAGAACTCTGTGAGCTCTCCTAAGAGAATTAAATGGGTTGATTCAGAAAATCAATAACATGACCTTTTTGGGAACCAAAGGTAATATATAAAAGTTTGTACCTAAAGATGTCCCATAGAAGACACATAAGCAATAACCCCTAAGCAGTAAACAGTGTGTGCCAAAGAATTAACATTTTGCATCACTGGTAGAATTTGTTTTACTATTTGGCATCTAGAATCAGATCTTTAATCAAGGTTACATGTAGATCGCAGCAAACTTAATGCAGGTTTTGTAGTAAGGTCCCCTGGATTCTCAAGCACTCTAGTTGACCATATTGGATATTCTGTGACAGCATTAGTTTTTTATTCCATTCAATAGGATCATAAAATATCAAGTCAGTGCAACAGACCTTGCAGTCTTCATCCTTACATTAAAGTCAATAGTATATTTTGACTTTTTTTTATTATTACTTTTAATGTGCTAAAAGTTGTAAATCTATACATAGCTGCATGCAATATACATTGGGCTTACAGATACATCTTTGATAGTTTGATAGGGATATAATTGGTGCTTTTAATTTGTCACTTACAAATACTTTGGAGTGACAAACATATTAGCTGGCATTATCATCCTAGTAAAATAGCTAACATTAGCTTTAAAATGACCAGTAGCAGGTTTAACAACCTGTGTATAAAAGTCTCTCAGACATATTGTTTCACATGCTTACATAATTTCATTATGTACACTTTGTTTTTCAAAGGTATTAAAAATGTAAATTGAACAAAATGAAGCTTTAGATTTTGTAACATTTATTCTGTAGGAGGTGGATTTTGTAATACTTATAATTAGAGCAGGAACTCATGTATGCATACAGAATATAGAGTAGAGAACTTGTTTATAAATAGTGGGATTTTTAATGATTATAACAGTTTTTGATGATGTAATTTCCTGGATTTAAGAGATTCAAAAAATTAAATTAATACTATACTACCATGATAAGAAAGAACTAAAATCGAGTGATAATAATATTGAGTGCCAACATAATGTTTTTTATACATAGATTTCAAAGTACTTCACAAAGGAGGCCTGTACCATTATCCGCATTTTACAGATTGGGAAACTGAGGTACACAAAAGGTAAACTCACTTGCCCAAGGTCTTTAAGTGGTTACATTCACAAACTTTTGTTAGAAATAAACCCAACTGAAACGAGATCTGCCCATCTTGGAGGGAATTCAGAACTGGATTGAACTTTATTACTTGACCTTATGTCTTTAAAGGTACTTCTACAACACAGTTGGGAAAACTCTGGCGCCCCACTTGGCATGGTTTGTCAGGGTTAGCCTCTGGTGGGTAGGGATGCAAAGTGTTAACTGGTTAATTGGTTACCTGGTAAGCATCACTCTTACACAGGTAGGAGGCTGCTCCAGCTTGGCCAGTTGTGGGCAGGGTGCTGCTCAAGCTTGGCCAGGCCTGTCGCAGCGTGATGCAGTGGGCCCAGACAGACTCAAGCAAACCCTTGCCTGTGGTGCAGCACAGTGGGACCCTAGCTGACCAGAAAAGCCCTGCTGCCTATGAAGGGCTGGCAGGATAGCCCTACTGGTGGGCTGCCAGATGTTTTGTTTACCTGAGCATCTGCAGGTACAGTTACTCGCAGATCTCAGTGGCTGTTTGCCATTCCTGGCCAATGATCAGTGGGTCCAGGCCACTTCCTTCAGCTCCCATCAATTGGGAGCAGCAGACTACAGCCACTGAGAGCTGCAAGCAGCTGTGTCTGTGGATGCTCAGGTACAAACTTTCTGACAGCCCAGCAGTGGCTAACCCTGATTTACCGTGTCTGGAATGCAACACAGAGGTTCCCCACTCCTGAACTATCCTGAAAACAAAACAAACGACAAAAGAATTGAAAATTCTATGGCAGTGAGTCTCAGAGCTAGAGTCTACATGCAAGGGTTGGAGGGCGGGGGGCGCTTGCACTACAGCATTAAAAGAAGCAGTGCAGATGTTCCTGCTCACTGACTACATCTACACTGCGGGATACCAGAAGTATCCCAAAATATCTATTCCGCGTCTTTCGAGCACACCGGTTATTTTGAAATAGATTTTGAAATAATGGGTGCACTACTCCGGAGTCCCTGTAACCCTCATTTCACCAGGGTTAAGGGACATTTCAGAATAGCACTTTATTTTGAAAATTGGCATTGTGTAGATGGCACCAAATTTCAAAATAAGCCATTTTGAAATAACCTTGAAATAAACTACACAATTTGCATAGTGCAATTTGCATAGCTTATTTTGAGGTAAGGGTGCAGTGTAGATGCACCCTGAGACTCTCACCCTGAGACTTACCCCCATTGCTGGGTTTCATAGCCTGAGTGTGCAGCCATGTCCCCCCCGATAACGATTTAGTGTCATAATGTCAGCCCCCGGAGCCTAAGTTTGTAGACTTGGGCTCTAAGATTCACTGTTGCAGATTTTTTTTTATGCTGTAAACACTCCCTAAAGTGCTAAACCAAACTCCTCGATCAAAATAACCTCAAATTTTGAGAAATAATCTGTGCTTGTCATTGAATTTGAAAGGTCTATAATTGATGATTGTCATGCATTATTTTAAATATGGATGTCTGGCAGTAACAGGTTTGTTTCCTTGTGAAAGACTTTTGGATTTCTACATGAAGCCAGTTGGGTTTTGATAGCCATGTGTGATGGTGTTAATTCTCATGATTTTTTTTTATATTAGTCAGTGGGAGTTTTTTTTACTGGGAGTTTTTTGCACTCTTATTTAGCAACATGGGTTGGGCAACATGATTGTAACCTCTGACACCTGTTCACAGGCAGATTAGGGCCCTGTTTTTGACACTCCTGGTTGTTCATACATGATGTCAATGTTTTGGACAAAAAATGGAAAATAATGTTCTTATGATTAAAACTGTGGTCTGGGACATAAGGGATCAGGCTTCCATTACTTACTCTTCAACAAAATTCTTTTGTGACCTTGGGGTATCGCATAGCCATATTAAAAAAAAATAAATAAAAAAAAACAGGAAAATATTTATTTGAGATGCTATGAGTGATAATTTATTAATGACTGAAAAGCACTTTGCACTTCTCCAGTGCATTCCATGAGTGAGTGGAGGCATGTATGTGTGGTATTGTGTGTTTGGCTTGTTGCTTTCTGCTCTGCAAGGCTTCCTTGATCACACATGTCTGAGTGTAATAATATGCTATGTCAGATTTAGCTATAAAAATGAAGCAGTGGCAAAACAATTAAATCAAATTAGAGGAACAGATGTTTGCTGTTTGTGGAAAAGCTCAATCGTTTGGGAATGTGTAAACCAATTACTTTTGTTTCTCAGCTTTGCCCTGACTGCAGTTTTCATGAAACTCTGTGATTAGTCCTTCTGTACCGTGCTTCCACCAGTAATAGGGTTTATTTGCTAACAGCTGTTGATAAGAAATAGTCATGACGTGGATGTGCACAAGAAATACCACCTGCTGTTTCTAAGAAATATATGGGGAATCCTGATTTCCCATTTTCTCCCTACTTAATTTGGGACTAAAAAGACTGCAGGAATTGGGGAGATTGTTAGGTTCCTTAAACAAGCTTCTTGGCGGAACTGTGTCGTCCTGGATATAAGATGGGGCTGGTGAATTAAAATGTTACAGTTCTTTAAATGTGCCACATAAATCCAGATCTTCAAAAGTGTTCCCCAGAGTATCCAACAACTTCTCAATATTCCAGAATGGTAATGAAAGTTACTGCCAATAGATTGGTTCCTCCACGTCATATACGTTCCCCTTTGGGTCCACTAGGAGGCGAAAAATGTTGAAATAAAGCAAATGCCTATTCTTAATATCTTAGGGTGTGTCTAGACTACAGGGTTTTGTCGACAAAAGTGGATTTTTGTTGACAAAACTATACCTGCGTCAACTTGACG
This sequence comes from Apalone spinifera, assembly GCA_030068395.1. NCBI lineage: Eukaryota > Metazoa > Chordata > Testudines > Trionychidae > Apalone > Apalone spinifera. Next base: position 15,603,082 of record CM057845.1, read on the forward strand.
GAAGTGTGACGTCGACATAACTCAGCAGTTTTGTCGACATATGTAAACCTCATTCTACGAGGAATAACTCCTTTGTTGACATAATTCTGTAGACAGAAAGTAAGTGTGGATGCAGGGGAAAAGTTATGTTGACATAAAAGGCCTCCAGGAAGAACCCCTGGTGGACAATCTTGCCACATGTTGGAACTCTATTGTTCCTGCCCGTAGCCATCTTTAAAAGGCACAGGCACCCAGGAGCAGCATTCTGGCAGCAAGCTAGCTCCAGAGCAGACCAACCTGTGCAGCTCGGTTTTGGGTGAGCCATGTCTCAGGGAGAAGCCCTCCAAGACCCATCTGGCCCATCCAGGGACTCATCCCCCTGGGAACCTCAGGGCACCAAGCACTGGGCACCCTCCTGGTCACGGCCAGAGATAAAAGCCCTTTTGGAGCTGTGGGCTGAGAAGGAGGCACTGCAGCTCCCACAGGCCAGGCATAGGAATGTGGACATCTACAATAGATTGGCATAGCACCGCAGGTCCGAGCCAAGGTCAAAGAGCTGAGGCAGGGGTACGTCCGGGCCCGTGAGTAGTGATGGATGGCAGAATAAGGAGCAATGGTCTCAAGTTACAGTGAGAGAGGTCTAGGTTGGATATTAGGAAAAACTATTTCACTAGGAGGATGGTGAATGGGTTACCTAGAGATGTGGTGGAATCTCCATCCCTAGAGGTTTTTAAGTCTCGGCTTGACAAAGCCTTGGCTGGGTTGATTTAGTTGGGATTGGTCCTGATTTGGGCAGGGGGCTGGACTTGATGACTTCCTGAGGTCTCTTCCAGCCCTAGGATTCTGTGATTCTAGAAATGGGACTGAAGACAGCTACTCTGCTCAGGCCAGTAACATTAACACCTGCTAACTATGGTAACAAATTACAGTCCCTCTCAGCTGTCCTGGAGTCAGATATCTGAGTGCCTTAGTAAGTTTATTCGTAGCTCGACCAGTGGTAGTGATGATACCGGGAAAGGCCGCACTCCTGTGAGTACTAGGAGGACCTGGACAGGAGGAGAGGCTCGTGGAGTCCGGGCTGGAGACCCCCGTCCTACAGCAGCCAGAACACCTGCTGGGGGACCAGGAGCTCTAGGAAGAAGAGGAGAAGGGCACCCAGAGCACCTGGGAGCCAGGCACCCAGACACAGGAGGCCTTCCAGACCACCTCGGACACTGGGGAGGGAACATCAGGGCTACGTCTACACTGGCATGATTTTCCAGAAATGCTTTTAACGGAAAAG
>CM057845.1:15611744-15628560 GCA_030068395.1 Apalone spinifera
AGAAGAATAAAAGCATTTCAGTTAGCTATTCAGATAAGACCCTTTCCTTCGAACACTGAAGCACCTACTACATTTAACTCATATGTAGTCTCACTGAAGTCAATGGAACTACTCACATGAATAAAATTAATCAGTCACATAAATATTTGCAAGATTAGAGCATTATATATTGAAACTAGGAAATCAAACTGCAGCATAGAAGTCAAGACTAGATAAAGGTCTTTAACACACAAGCAGGTCATGTTCACAAAAGCATTCCATACTTCACAAGAGCTTTCAATGGGGTTTGTTTCGTCCAAGTATGAAATGTGCAAAATCTGAGTAATTAAAACTCTTGAAATATCAATTGTATTTTCTTCGGCTTGAGCAAAATTGGCACCATTGTCAATAAACTCTCTTGTTGAATCATTAATGAATAGTCCAACCTGCATGGAACAATTCATATTTGGAATTTGCTGTTTAGTGTTTACACAAGAGTTATTTACTAAATCAGAGTAAATATCAATATAGAATCATTCCTGTGGCAACCCTTTAATCATGTACTATGGACATTGTCTCAAGGAAAGCCATTTTCTCATGCAGGCTTTATCCAAATCTTCATACTTTTGCCAGTAATAAAGTATGAAAAGGCTGCTATATTTAAAAAAGCCTAACTTGCACTTGATTTATTATTATAAATGTGTGTTTTGATATCACTTAGTACCCCCAGCTGAAACTGGGTCCCCTGGTGTTTTGGGTGTTGTACAGACACATAGTAAGACCGTTCCTGCTCTAAAGAGCCAACTTTCTAAATAGACAGATAAAGAGCAAAAGGAGAAACAGAGAGATGAAACAGCTTTCTTAAGGAAACACTACAGGTCAGTGGTCAAACCAGATCTAGAATTCAAGATTCGCTCCCTTAATCCCATTCCCCATATGTTATATTATGGTAAGATGATTGATTGCTGTTATCCTCTTCTCAATAAAAGCACAGATCTGCTTATTTTCTCTGTTTGTGGTTGTAAGCACCAGGACATTGTAACAGATCCAGAGCAGGTGTAAATAAGTGACATTCCACTGATGTCAGCAGAGACAGAGTGATTTATACCATCTGAGGCATTTTAACTTTGTGTGTTGTGCATTTGAAAGAGAATATAATGCTTTTTAGATATAGTCATTCAGCCATCTGCCTCTAAAATAGTAATGTATCAAAATAAAACAACCGGTTTAAATGTGCCATCAACTCCTTACACATTTCTGTTTCTGGAAATTATGGCTGATGTTTGCATTTGAAGTTATTAATCCTGATTCTCCATTCTGTTGGGGAATATGGATTTATTCTGGTGCAGCTTGAATGGTTCCCTAGTGTAATGGAGTGGAAAATCAGTGTTAAAGTGTACTCTTCTACACGAAGGTGCTTGTGGCACTGGACAGTAAAGACACAGTTGTTGTGAAGCATAATTTTAAATACGCTGAATAATCAGTGTAATAAATAAAACACAAAGGTTGGAATTGTGCTCTGAGTTATACCTGAGCCACATTGTAACAGTCATTTGCCTGGATGTAATGAACTGTACTTTTGGCAGTGCAGCACCTTGTGTGAATGTGCATCAAGGTGCTGACGGTATGGGACTTGGACAGATGGAACTGGTAGAATTCTACTCTGTTTGCATCTGCAACAATTTCTCCACTCTCTTCCTGAAGAGTTGGTGAATGAGACTGCTCCAGAAAACATACTGAAAGAAACTCTGGTGTCTGCTTCTACTCTGTACCCAAGGGAGAGAATTCTTCTATCTGCAGTGATATCCATTGCATAGCTCAGTTAATTCAACTTAGCACTAGGCATGAGTTTTGTGCTTCAGTGCTGGTAACTGTCAGATTAAATAGTCGTGAATGGTAATTAATGCAATAGAGAAATTAGTCATTGCAGATAACCTGTGGCTGCTAGTAATTATTAGTAACTGTTTTAGTCTTTGCATTATTTTACATTAATGACATGTTAAAGAAGGTGGTATGTGCAGCTTACCAGGTGTCAATTCCTATGTCGCTGATATGATAAATAATATTAATGATGACAGTTCCCAAGAGGTTCACTTCCAGAGGAAAATACCAGTTCACTTAAGCATGTGTATTTAGATGTCCTACCTGCTACTGCATCAAATCAGATCTCTAATAACTAGGAGGTAATTTCTGTTAGAACCGGACTCATTATTCATAACAAATAGTATGTAGGGTGACTTTAGCTATTTGTCTGCTCTTGCCTTGCTCACAAAGTGGTCCTGAGTTATGAGACTGTTTCAACAGTATAATAGTTTGACTGAACAATTTTCATCTTCCAAAATATTTGTGACCTGTTCACTTTGAATATGTGCTGCTTGTGCCCTATGGTTAGTATGCTTTATTGGAAGTTGTGGGTGGGATCATGTAATTCTCATTCTGTTTTCATGTAATGCACACACACGCACCTACACACACACACAATCATGACACATTGCACAGTATTTTCAATATGTAAAATGTATTGTGTGGGATATACCAGAAAAGTAACTTCAAAGTGACATGGGTCGCCCTTAGCAATCAATGATTTTTTTAAACATTTGTCATGGTATTCTATTATACATTTTCTCATAGCTATAGCATTGAATGTTGAAGCTGTTAGTTTACATTCAGCCTGCATAGTTCACATTCCTAAGCAGCCTTACATGTAGCCTGTGATTTGAATGGGTGGCTCCTTCCATTTTAACTATCTCTAAACAAAGGAGCATTTAATTGTTCCCTCATTTAGTTGGCTTGAAAGGTGGCTGTTACACCCACTAGCTTCTGTGAGGTATTTTTCAACCCTCCTGCATAATAATGTCTTATATTTTCATCAACCTTGTTTTCATCAAAGTTTTCTATTCAGGGCTACATCAGTTAGAAAAGTGACAGCAAAATATAGTGAATAATGTTAGAATATCATTGATTCTAATGGTAATGCGAGTCACTTCAAGGTTACCCTTCTGGTTTATCATAAGGGATCCCAAACAACACATTTTTATATATTGGAAATACTGTGCAACATGCCATACAATATCTTTGCATGTTATTACATGGGAACTCAGTTCTGTGACCAATTAAGCAGGGGTACATAAGGAATTTTTCATACCATCCATACCAATGGTCCCTCTCATCCAGTTTTCTGTTTGACAGTTCCAAGTTGCAAGAAACTCTTCAGTAGATTGTTAAGGAATACACTGCCTCATCAGTGAATGGGTTTGGCATATGACCTGAAGCACGGCAGTTTAAAAACATATTAACATTCTTAGATTTCATTGACTATAAAGGAAAACTTGTGCTTGCCGTTATAAGATGTTTGATCAAAATCACATATTCAGTGCTGCAATTAATTGATTGACCAATTATTTCAGACTGACATTTTTAGGAAATGTATAAGCCATAATAAATTTGAGTTTTACAGTACAACTAATGTGATTTTAAATCTCTTAGTAACTAATACTTTTCTTTTAGGTAAATTTATCATCTAAATGAAGTAAAGACTCACTGAAGTGGCTTTTTTTTCTTTTAATAATATTAACTATTCCATGCATAAAACCAAATGATGTAGGTTGGAAAACCATACTGAAGAACTGCCTGTGTCTGTCTTTATATAGAATGGAACAAGCACCAAGTGGTCACAAAATTATTACTTAGCTCTGCAAATCTTCATGGAGTTAATCCTACAAGGAAGCATTTTAAAATTTGGTACAACAAATAAACATCTTGTCTCTGAGCCAGCTGAAGCCATTTGGGAAAACATTCCCTTTAACATCTTATTATTCTTTCTAGAATCCCCTGTAAATTTTGGTTCACTACCTTAACAACCTAAGGTGGACTTGCAGCTGAAGCAATAACAGGCAAAAGATATAGTATGTATACTCTTTGCAGGCCTCACAGCTTCTGGAAGGATTGGACAGCAGAGTGTTTTCCATCATCAAGGGAAATGGGAGTAGTGATGACAGGACAGTGCTGATGAGCAAATAAGTGTTGCATTGTAAGTAATACACACTGCCTGTTGAAGACTGTGACAAACCCTGTAGACATGGCATTAGATGTATCCAGTAAAATATAGATGTACACACATATGGTGAGCACTAAGTATTTGCATATTCATTTCTGCATACTCTTAAACAATAGCAGAACTGTTAGTAGATGTTTCTTAACTATGGAAAATATTTAAGTTCGGTAAATATCCCTTCTGGAAAGACTCATAGCCTTTAATAAAATATTATATTTAACAACTAATAAGTATTAATTTTACTATACAATTTTTGAACAATCCTAAAGATTTTTATAGTGAATTCTGTCCCTGAAATAAGAATTTTACAGGGTGGTTACAAAATACTTATGAACTGATTTCTTTGTTTATTAAATTCTCTATTTATATAAAAAATTGTAAAGAAGCTTATTGGTTCATTAAAATTAAATTATATAAAACTTTTCTTCCATAAAGGTTCAAGTCGGAGAGTAATGGGAAGCAATGTCTAAAAATTAGTGCAGGGAAGATTAGAGAAGTAAGCTGTGCAATTGAGGTCTAAATGGTCCCAGGTTAGGAAATGTCCTTGTTCAGGAAAACATTTATGCTGACCTTTTTTACTTAAAAAATTTGGAAAATGTTGGATAAACCTATGGACATTTTAAAGTATTTGAGAATGTTAACATGGACAATCTTGACTGATTTTTTTTTTAACTGTATCTGGTCCTTCTTCCTTCCGAAACAATGCACTGAGAAACTTCTCATTGTTTTGGGATCCTTTGCATATCATTGCTTTTCTGTTAGCAGAACAGGCTCTGTTTAGCCTCTCCATTTCCTTCCATTCTATCTTGTTTTTATGATTCCTACAAGTAATCTTCTATTACGAAGAAGACAGTAGAGAAGGGATGAATATAAGGTAAAGGGACAAGGAATTATCACATGACAGACAGTTATACATGTTTGATTTATGACATCTCTCACAAATTTAATTGTGCATGATCCTGCAATCCTTACTCAGGCAAATATCCCAAAGAATTCCTTGGGAATTTTGCCCAAGTAAAAGCCTATTAATTAGTTTTATAAATTAATACATGTGACCTTTACTGATCTGGGCTGGCACTTATGGATCTAGTAGTTCCTCAGTGGCCATGAAGGTAAGGAAAGACACAGAAAGAGGAGGGGAAAGAAGTAGGAAGATGGCATGATCAGCCTGACATGAGAGACGATGCTTATTCAGTTGTGGTTTGGCATACTTGAACAGACAATTTGTTATACAGATAATATTTGAGGGTGATGGCATAGCTAGAATTCTTAGATTTTTCAATTTAGGCTCTAACATGCAAAAACTATTTTCTGTGTATTTGAATAACACCAGATAACTGTATTAAGGTATTCATTCTGAACATTCTTTTCTTACATCTATCAACCTAATTCATCTGTGTGGTAACATGATTCTCAGTCATTTGGCATGATGCAAAACTCATTGAGGTCACTAACGTCAATGGGTTTTGATCAGGTTCATGGTAACTTAATAGTAGAGAGAGGTGTGAGTCACAACGTTTGGCACTTATCTGAATTCACCCAAACTGAGGGGATGAGTGGATTTGAGTTCTGTCTTGAATCTGTATCTCCTTGATTTCTGCAAACTGTTCCAGGTGTGGAACTGCTTTCTCATGTCAGAAATGTCTCATAGATTCTCTCAGATGTCGATCCTGTTGCTACTCCTAGAATGCAGTTTTCCCTCCAACTTTTTAAAAAGTAGAAACATAATGCATATAAAATGTCAGAGTGTAAAAATGGACGTGACAATGAATTTAATTATAGCCAGGGAAAAGAGATGAAAACATAGCCTACTTTTCATGTGACATATTTTGAAATTCCTTGTCCAGAAAAACATGGGAAAGAACAGCTGGAAATGTTGTCTTAATATGCAGAAGTTAATGTGTAGTTTGCTTTGTTTTTTCTATGTCATATCTGTCTCTCAATAGTGGAGACTTCAGGAAGGGTATATGGAGCTTCTGTTCCCCACCTCATTAGCACTTTCCTGCAGTACTCAGACTGATTGGTTGAGGGCAATGGCAGCTACCAATGCTCCCCCTCCTGAAGGCAGAATGTGTAATATAAATTAGAGAGACAAAGTGACCATGTATATCTTATCACTTATCCTTCCCCACATCCATAAGGGGAGTCACCATAGCAAGGACTTGGAGCTAGATGTGTTGTTGGACACATGGCTATGCCTCCCTTCTCCATACCCTTACCCTCTTCTGAAACTCCAACAGGAAAGGGTATGATTTAGGATCTAGTGCTGGTTACAGCACAAGATGAAATATCCACTTGTGATAAATCCTTGTGGAATTTAGGAACAGTCAACTGCTTAGTGGCCAAATCCTGCCATCTATAATCAGGCAAAGCCCTGGTCAATGCAATGGGAGTTTTGTCTTTGTAAGGATGAAAGGCAAGTCCAGTCTTAGCAACCATTAGAGATAACTGAAATCTGGCAAATAAAACATTTTTCTCACACACACAAATGAGATTCAGGTTGATGAAGTATTTCACAAATTCATGTTTATTTTGACCAATTGTATCTGCTGAAACAAAAATGGTAATTTCTGGAAGTGTCTAAACAATTATTTCAACATTATCAAAATAAAATATTTTTATTTAGGAGGACTTGATTCATAAAGCATTTCTATGCTATTCACAAAATTGAGACAGTAGAGCCATGGTCACCTTGCTTATAATGGAAAAACTTAGGATTAGGACATTCACCTGGAACATGAGAGAACCATGTTCAAATCTTCACTCTGGAGCTGGGACTTGAAAGCTGGTCTTCTTCCTCTCCCACAGGAGTGCCCTAACCATGGGGATAGTGGACATTCTGCAGTGTGGCTGCCTCATTCTTTCCTGTTGGAGATAGTCCACTTTATATGGCCAGGTCTACACTAGACCTGGGAGCTTGGCTTAAGGCATGCATTTCCAGCAACGCAGAATACGTAGCTGGAATCAACATATCTTAAGCTGAGTTTGGCGCCATATCCACAGTGGGAGGCTGACAGGATCAAATGCTCCTGTCAGGTTCCCTTACTCCTTGCAAGAGCAAGTGTACCAGCTACCGGCAGGAGCGCCCTTGGAGTTCAATTTAAAGAGTCTTAACCAGACTCACTAAATTGAACTCTGGAAGATCGATCACGGCAGCATCAATCTTACGTGGAGTGAAGACAAGGCTTTGAATAATTACTGGACCAAACAAAGAGAGAAAATGAGTGACGATAGCCTTCTGGTTATGGCATGAGCTACAAGAGGAAAACAGCCATCAAACTGAAAAATCGGTTAATAGTACTGCTCTTTTTATGCACTGATTCTGAAATAGTACTTTCAAAGACCTGAGAACATGCACAGCTTTATGTTCTGGTGCTAACCCTGTACATAAGTCATTGCAAGGAAATTTTCTAATGTAAGTAGAATAAGTGTTACTAGCAATACTATAAATTACATTACTTTGTGAGTAACAAGCCCAACTTACAACAGAGCTGCTTAGGCAATAGGTTATATCAACATTTTAAAAGAGAATATAGAAATCCATAGAAAATATTAAATCTGATTATTGAAAATAAGTGTTGATGACTGAGAAATAATACAATCAGGCTTTTGCAAGTAACCCTTTCCAGTAGCATTTATTCCAATATTTTAGTGATTACGCTTTCCTAAAAGCTACCAAATAGAAAGCCTGATTCAGACAGCCAATGAAAATATGTCAAAAAGGTTTGTTTACATGGAGAGGGAAAAACCCTCCAATATGCTGACATGATATATGAAGCTGACTGCTTGCCCACTTAATTAAACTTGTAAGAGCTACAAACTCTCTTTGGAATGTGACAAAATGTGGGAAATACAGAGCTTGAAAACTGAAGTATAATGGAGAGATTGTTTTAGCAACAAGATATGTTCATTCTTTCATAGTAGATAGTGGTTTTTGGTGTTTCTCATCTTTTGTGCTGTATCCTCCCATGCTATGCCTTACTTTGAAGTTCTGAGTTAAACTAACAAGTGCAGAGGTCATAGCAATGAATTACCACTGTAGTGACACCTTTCTCTAATCCTCATTTCTTGTCCACAATTCATTGTCAAGACCTGAACTGATATTTCTTTGGACCTGACTTGAGAGATACATTTTACAGTGTTGGTGTGAACGGGTTTATGAAATGAACAAAAATGTGATAAGAGTTGGGCAAGGAATTAGAACAGCTGCTCAAGAGATCCATAAGTATATCAAAGCACCTTTTAGAATTTTTTTTAATCAGTAACTTTACAGGTCTCTGCATAGGAAAAATGTTTGCTTTTGGGTTTTTATGAAATAATGTAATCTATAATATTTCAATGAAATACATATATACAAAAATATACAATATTACATCATATTTTCAATGCATAAAAACAAAGAGTTTAGTCTAGCTCTTTCCAATATTTTAATTATCTTGTCGTTTATACATGTAGAAAACTTTTTCTTATTTTTCTCATTAAATCTTTCTTTACATTTGCTCTATGTAATGACTTCATCTTTATTTCTTCTTTCCAACCAACCAAACAGAATTTGCTTTCTGACGTAGTCTATAGCTATAATACAACACTTCACAGCCAAGGAGCCTAAACATAATTTAAGTATCAGGGGCCTTCTGGACCAACCTGTATCATCAGGAAGTCTTTCTTTTTCTCTATTGTAACTTAAGTATTATATTATGATTCTTTTTTATTGAGAAATAGAAACAATGCCAATTTTGACGTCCCTTGGAGGTACATAGATTTATAAGACATCACACATGCATTAATGAACTTATCCTCAGAACGCCCAATGAGGTAAGAAAGCTGCTGCTCCCATTTTCCAGATGAGGAACAGAGACTTATGAATGTAACCATCAGAGTCACACATGATGAAAATCCATCAGCTAAAAAAAACAAAGCAACTTGTATCCCTTGGGTACTACCATGATTCAAATAAACAAAAATACTGTAATAGAAGCAGGGACAGCAGACTACCCTAATCCTCAATAAGAAAACAGACAGTAATTGGTAAAATAAGAAAACCTTGTCCCCAACCTGTCCCTCTCAGATCTCACAAACACAATTGACTGCATAGTGGAGGTATTTTTGGGAAAAGGATAAAAAAAGCTGTGAATGGAAATGGAATTTGCAGAGGACTGGGCCAGAGAAATATTGGTATAGAGCTCTAACTACATTCTCTTGCAGCGAATACAGATTAAAATATATAAACGAATAGAACTAAAATGCTAAGGTCCTTACTGAGAGTTAGCTCGTACCACCCTCATCCCCCCCAGATATCTACATGAAGCAGGGATCTTTTTTGTACTTATCCTTTCCATGCAAATGTGTGTAGGGTGGAGAACGGGAACTCAGCTGCCTTAACAGAAGTCTCACCCTTCCTAGAACCCCAACCAAGATCCAGCTGCAGACTGATCTGGGGTAGGAATTGAGTGGCCCTGCACTAGATGGAGCCAGGATCATCCCCCTTCTGATGATTTCCTAGGAAGGAATTGTTTGGGGCAATGTGCCTTGTTTGCAGAGCCCTTTCCATGGTAGGAAATATTTCTTAAAGGCAGTCCCTAGGGCACCTACAGCCAGTGGGAATCTCCTGTTTAAGTGGCTTCCCAGGAACAGTGCTGTTAAGCAGAATGAAAAATTGGGGTATATAGGGGTTGTAGAGGCAGACAACTTTCATGCATGTGGAGGTATCCTATTGCAAATCCTTGGCAGCTCACACTTTTTTCCTCACAATTTCCCTCCTGACAGACTGAGTGAGGAGAATCTCCCATTATCTCTCAATTTTTCAGTTATTCAGGCAAACTCCTCAGTGACTTCTCTGAATCTGGCCCACAGAGTAACATTATGAAAAAGTTAAATACTTCTAAGATTTTTTTCCCCCAAGGACTCAAAGTTACTTAAGAGTCTTAAGTCAATGGCACATCAGCTCCTAAACCATTGAGGGTGCTTTTAAAAATATTATCCTTTAAATGACTGAGGCTAGATCTACATGAGAAAGTGAAGGGGGTGGGGGTGAGGGGGAAACTCACATAGGCTGTAGTCTGCGCTCCAAGACTCAACCACTTTGTCAAATTGCAAAACCTAGACTCCAGACCAAATTATTTTTAGCCCCCAGAACAAGCCAAAGTCTTCTGACCTAGGCTCTTAAAGTACATCTACACTACATGGAAGACTGACACTGCCTCAGCTGATCTTCCAGGGTTTGATTTAATGGGTGTAGTATAGACCTGCTAGATCTAACTCAAAGGGTGCCTCTGTCAATGACAATACTCCTACTTTTTGTGAGGAGTAAGTGAAGCTGATGGGAGCATTTGCTCCTGTCTACCTCCCATTGTGTGGATGGGGATTTAAGATACAACGACTACAGCTACATAATTTACGTAGTTGGAGTTGCGTATCTTACTTCGACCTAGCCTTAGACTCACTGCCATGGGTCTTTTTTGCCATGTAGATGAGATGTACATTTAAAGAACCTAGGAAACTTTGACTTCAATTCTGAAGCTGAAATGCTTTTGAAAATGTGTCTTTGTTAGCTTTGAAAACACTGTAGTAAATCTGTCTCTCTCTGTCTGTTCATCTGTACCGAGAGCCCTGATGATAGACCTTAAACCTTATCTCAATTTGTAGTCCCTCATCCATACTCTTCTCTTTTTTTGGTGTGGTTTTTACTTATATTTTTTTAAAACAATGAAAGGTCTACAATCTACTTAGAATTTAGAGGGTAGCACATAATATGCAACAGATTTGCCATGCTTTGTGTTTATTGGCCCAATTTTATGGAGACATTCATTTCTTAACATATTGGTGGTTTCTGCATTCTATTAACTAAATGCTGTAACATATTGCTGACATCAGTTTTCATACCTTGGTCAATGAACTATAGTGGTTTGCATGCAGAGTGAGTATTAGTTTCATATTGGCATATATTAAAAAAGTTGATATGGCACTGGTGAAATGCCATATGTATGTATTCAGTATTTTAAAATATTGTATTGCAGAATTATGATTTCCTAATATAATACAGCTTGGAAAATATTTTACTAGTCCATTGTTTTCACATTTCATTACTAATGAAATCCACCACTATTGTAGGCTTCTGGAATACATTTTCAAGTAAGAACCACTTACTTCCGTAGAATAATATTGATGGACAGTAATTGATTCTGATTATAAGCACTATCTCCTCTTTTATTCAACAAGTTCAATCTTGAAAAATCTTTCATATTCTCTTGATTTTTTTCCCTCTTGATTGTTAATTTTACATGTTAGAATAGCTATGGACAAAGGTGCCCTATTACCAAAGTAGTACAACAATGTATTGGACCAATTCCGCACAGGTGCCATCTAAGGTGAACACAGATCAAGTGTGAAAAAATACATTTTCAGGGTTCATAATTGCATATATAAGACAAAGCCCCTAAAAGTGGGATGGTCCTGATAATCTCAGAACATCTGGCTATCTTTGGGGCAATTAGTACACAAATGTAAGGCAGCAGACAATGAGGTCATTACTATAGCAAAAACCATATACAATGTTTGAGAATTTCCAAACATATTAGTCATATCACTCTTCTGCAAACAGCATCAACATCAACAAGGGCCAGGTCCATATATTTTTAGTGAAATCGCCACAATTTGCTTAATTTTGACTTGAGTTCTGAGCCAGGGATCTGGGACCCTGTATCTATTCTCGACGGATCTGAGTCTACTTGCAAGCATTCTTAACAAAAGGGTTAAATAATTTGATTGGGGGAGGAAGGGGAGGGAAAGGAAAGGGAGAACACGAATAAACTTTGCCATTGAACACTTTCTAGATAACACTTTCTGGAGCCTAGTACATCAGGATGCATGAGTCACAGTTTCAAACAAATGGACTGGAGTGGTTGAGGCAATTTCGCCACCTCCTAGTGCCCCACTCACACTTAATAAGTCCGCAAGCCCCAGGGAAAATCAGGATCTCAGGTTTTTAGGCAGCTCTGACACTCTGCCTCCTGTGCTTATATCATGATTTTACCAGCTGGGACAGGGAGGCCTTACAAAGTTTTTAAGCTGATGTAGATGGATACCACATACTCATGTGCTCCAACCGTAGCACCCGCAACTGCCTTCAGTCTGCTGCTCTCTTGCTGTGTGTTGGAGTGCGCTCAGCCTGTTGCTAGGCTCTGTTCTTTGTTTGCTACTGACCAGATGACTTGGAATGGCCGTGAGAGCTTTGTTCATGCAAGGCTACCATGGCCCTCAACTCAGCTCTTTTAGGGACAAGGGGATTGTGGTCTCAGGAATCCTTACAATCCCTGCTGCTTAGAGTGGTATGCTAAGCAACAAGTCAGGAATGTGTATTCTTCTTCCTTTTAAATGTTGTATCTGTCCAAGGTTTCTAGTCCAACCTTAGGAAATATCACTTGACCCCAGATTCAGTCATTGTCCAGGCTTTGTGCAGATGGTTCCCAGTAAGATAATCACAAAATATCGACCTGAAGTTCAAAACTAAGCCACTTAATACCCTGTTGCCTCCAAATGACACATAATTAATACACACATGAATAATTGCCTCATTTAGTCAACTCCCTTTATTTAGATGCCAGCAGAGAGCTCACTCACATACCTCCCTTGTTTGTAGCCTTCAGGCCACAAGGCTTACGGTTCAATAACCCAGGAAATAATGAGTGAAGTGGTTTTCTGGAGAGTGAGAGAGAGGTTCTGAGTGTGGGATGAGTGGAACTAAGGAACTCCAGGAACAGTCAAACCAGAAGAGAGGCTTGAGTTGAACTGTGTACTACTGTTTGTGTAGGGGGAGAGCTCTTGACGTTTTTTTGTTTTTTACACAGTACAGTGGGAGATGGGCCTATACAGATGGAAAGAGAAAACTCAACAGGAGGCAAAGAGAATACATACCATGAGTCTAATCTTCTCTGGTATAAATCTCAGGCCCACCAACAGGGGAGATAAAAGGGGCAACTACCCAGGGCCCAAAGCTTCATAAGGGCCCGGAGCTCCCGATCACCTCTGCCGTGAAAGTGGTGACCACCAGAACAGCAGGCCCTATAAATCACCACCAGAGTTCTGTGTGGCATGCTCCAAAGCCATGGGCAGCTCTGAAGGGTTGATGAGGGAGGCTAGTCCCCTTCTGGGAGCTAACCCCCTTTCCACCTGAGGCCCCGCCCCTTCTTGGAGCCCAGAGCTGTCTCTGCCCCCACCTGACCTAGGAGCCTGGCAATTCTGTCACCTCCCTACCCCACCCGATCTCAGAATAATTTCTTGAGGCTAATAAAATTACACCAATACAGATCAGGTGTAAGTATGATTAGAAGCAGGCACCCATATATACATAATCACTTGACATTCTTTCTATCCAGGTTTTAACACCCTGTCTGTTTCTATGACTTCATCTACACTGCCAATTTTTTTGGCAGAAAATATGTTAACGAGGGACTCAGTAGCATAAGTCATGATCTCATTAGCATATGTTCTGCCATTCTTTTTTGCGCAAGAGGTTTTTGTGCAAAAAGAAGCCGTGTGGATTTTTATTTTTTTTCCGCAAAACCCCCGTTTTGCGCAAGATCCTTGTGCCTGTACCGGAGAGGCATAAGGATCTTGCACAAAACAGGGTTTTTGCTCAAAGAAACTGCCATCCACACTGCTTCTTTTTGCCCAAAAACCCTTTGCACGAAAAGAAACGGCAGAAAATATGCTAATAAGATCGCAACTTATACTCATGAGTCCCTCATTAGCATATTTTCTGCCGAAAAAACTGGCAGTGTAGATGTAGCCTATGTATGGGTGTCATGAATAAAAAGTGTTGATGTCATGGTGAACTAGGAATACTCTTGCTGATTTAACTCTTTCTCTATGCACAAGAGGAGGAGGAGGATTGCTCACTTTTCAGTAATGTCTTTCATCCAACCAGCTCAACCCATTTGAAAAATCTGAATTAGTTGGGCCAAGCAAACTCCAGACAATAGGGGAGTGTGTTCCCTGCTCTACAGATATTGGGGAGGATCCAAAGAAGTTAAAAGCTAAATTTTCAAAATGCCCTCTAATTTAGGCTGTGTTTTGTGTGCCCAATTAGAGACCTCTTGAACCTGCTTTTTCAGAGTGCTGAATCCCTGCAGATGCCCAGTGACTTCCAGCCTCACAGAATGTCAACAAAAAATGAAGGGACTCAAAATCAGTGAATACATCCCCAAAATTTGGCCTAACATTCTGAAGTTAACACAGAAAGAAGCAAAGCCCCAAGTTCTATCTAATTCAAGGAGTCCTATTCCCTAACCAGAAAACTGACCTGGGTTTCAGTCCTCAGAAGGTGAACAGGCTGATAGTGCTTTGCTTTCAGGACACCAGTTGGATCTTAGAACTCAGTAATAGTGGGCTTACATTACCCCCTCCTCTGCAGATAAACTGCATGTTTGGCCTGTGTGTTCTCTTAATAGTATTTTGATATAATCCATAGGCAGAGGTCAAATCTTCTATTTCTGCTCAAGAATTCAATAAAATCTTCATGCTACAGATTCTCATCTTATTTTCACCATATTAAATACACAATTCAAGGAGAAGAGAATTTGGTGCACAAAATTAAACAGGAATTTTGAGCACAGTCTTTTTCCCTTTGAAGTCAATAGGCTTCAAGTCATTTGGGCCTGGAATAGACTGAAGGATCCTTTATTTGCTAATTATATCCTTGTCCAAGATGTCTAGACCATCCTTCTAATTATTTTATTTACAGAAACTGCATAGGCAATCCTATAGCAAGGGCATTTTACCAAATTCTGTTAACTCATCCAGAGAAATATCCTGAAACATCTTAGTCCTGACTTTCACATTCAGTCCAAAACTGCTTTGATCTTTGGGTTTTTGAGGTTACAACTTAATTTTTAGATTTATTTTTTAACAGCAGATGGTTTTCTTTAGTGGTTTGGGATGAGATACTTTTATAGGTTTCGAGAGAAAACAAGCATTTCCGGCACAGTTGTCTTTTGTTCCTTGTCACCTTTTGGGAAATATCCTCTGTGTGTTTTTTGTCTCCTTTATAAAAATTACATCCATCTATTAGTCTCCTTGGGAACTTTTTGCAGCATCAATCTTTGCCAGTGAATTCATTTTCAAAAAATCAGTTCTCATCCGATGTCAATAAGAAGTCAAAGTGGACAGCTGAACAGGACATTTGGATATTTTAAAGCCTTCTGAATTGAACTATATTCTGTTATAGATGTCAAAGACTAGCTGTGAATAATGTCACAAAAGTTAAGGGTCAAGGGGTAATCCATTCAGAAGTTATTCCTGAATCATATTTAAATAGCTTCAGGCACTTTTAAAAAGTTATATTCTATCAGACAAAAAAAATCTCTCTCCCTGACACGGGTGACAGCTACGCATTATAGGGAGATGTTTGCCATCATTTTCTGATTGTGTATGATGCTGAAAAAAACCTTCTCTAGAATAAAATTACTTAAACTTGGGTTTTTTTTAAAGAAAATAATTATATTTAACAAAACAAAGTCATAGATTTACTTTATTCTGGGCTACGAAACAGTTCATTAACCCAAACAACCAATTTTTCAGTTCACTTGATCATTCTACAGTTTTTTTCCCAAATAAAAAGAGAGCCCATTAAAAAGTATATAGCATAGAAGGTAATTGTAGGCATTGGTCAAATGAAACCTTCCTAGAAGTATGAAATCAACTTACAGAAGTTTCCATGCTGGGGAAAATATAGTAAGAATGGAAAATACATTTAAAAATTATAGGTTGCTTGTTTCTAATTGAAGGAGCCATAGGAGCAAACTAAACAAACAGATGACAAAAGTGTAATGAAATTCAGCTGCTACTGGTTTAAAAGAAATCTAACATTTATTTTTGGGTCTAAGATTCTGTAACAAACAGTGGTAACATAGCAAGCCATTTCAGAGCTATGTTCTCACTTGTGAATGCTCAAATTGAAGTCTCATGGGTAAAATGTTGTTATCCAAACTAGATTATGACCAGCAACTACTCTATTCAAAGTTAGGGCCCAGTAGACTAATGCACAAGGTCTCTAACACGTGCATAATTGGGAGTTAATTGGGAGTGGAGTAGGATATAGCTAGTTGATTTGTGATTATATATATCAAGACAGGCCACTCCCCAATGTACTTCTGGGAAACTGTGACAGCATAGAGTTCTAGCTGCCATTTAGTAGCCTACTTAGTGCGACTCGGCAACGATTCCATTTTCCTCATGAACTCTGTAAATGTCCCTAATGCAAAGCCTGTTCTTAATTTTAAAAAAAACACTGGAAAATGTACAAAACTCCCATTAACAGTTTCACATAAGATGTTGTTTCATGCTAATTAACTCAACAGATAAATGTTAATGTCTGATATTCCAGGTATGTTTTCAGGAATGTCACCAGAGTTCCCTGATTGTGTAGTAATTAAAGGAGATATTTAATGTGTTATGACTATTGCCATTAGGCTCTTAGAGGTAAGTGCCGGATAGAGGAAAAATTCTGAGTTGAATGTTTGTGCAATTGCAGCTATGAGTTTTATGGATTGATTTTGGTCATTTTATGGGTTGATTTTGTTCATTTTGATTTTGTTCATTTGAATGAGGTGCACATTTGATAGGCTACTTGAAACAATGTAGCCTACAAAAGTACCAGCTGCCTTTCAGTTGTGCAATAGCTTTGCATGAAAGGCAGGCCTTCACACTTCTTTGGTACTGAAGAAAAGTCTCTAAACTGTCTGGCTACGTCTACACAGGCACCCTTTTCCGGAAAAGGGATGCAAA
>CM057845.1:15645763-15657425 GCA_030068395.1 Apalone spinifera
CCCCCCCCCCCGAAGTGCACTGCAGGCTGGAGCCCATATCCCAAACCCTTCCAACACCTTGCCCCAAGTCGGAACTCCTCCTGCGCCCCATACCTTCTTCCATCCTGTAATTCTGTCAGGTTGAAGACCCTTTCCACACTCTAACTCCCTCCTTGAGGTTGCATCCCATCCCCCTGCCCCATCCCTTAGCAAACTCCTACACCCCACACACATATTCCCAGGTCAGAGTCCTCTCCCAGGTCAGAGTCCTCTCCCACACACATATTCCCTCCCACAGCCTGCATATTCTCCCATACCCTTCATCCATGGCCCCTCCACAGAGCTTGCATCCCCAACATAAGCAAAGTTGGTGAAGAGCAAGCAGCAGAGGGAGGGCGTATGAAGTGGAGGGCTTGGCCTTGGAGAAGGGATAGGACCTCTGGGAAGGGGTGGGGCAGAGGCGACAGCAGGGGACAGGACAAAGGTCTTCAGTTTTCTGCAATCAGAAAGCTGGCAAACCTATCGAACTACTGAACATGTGCAGAGCCCCATTGAAATTGGGGCTTCATGCGTATGCAGAGGTCTGTCATAGTTCTCCATAGAGAATGGTGGCCTAAGTCAACATAACCTGTTCTCAATGGGTGGCTGAAATACACTTGGATTAAACCATGGTGGTGTTATTGAGATTAATGAACATGTTCATGAACATTGAATGCTGTGCAATTATAGCTCATCTTCTGTTCAGGGGTTAACTTATTATTAAAAAAATGGCTATAAATAGTTTGCTAATCTCTACTTACCACCTTAAAAACATAGGTCATTCTTAGAAACACCAACTACCATATTATTGCATTGGTCCGCATAGGTTCCTTGCCTTGTGATTGTCACCTGAGATTCTTTCTTCTGAGGAATGTTCCAGTACCTGCTCCTCAGGCAGCAAAAATTCTTTGTTCAAGTTTCAGCATGCCTGTTTAAGTGGTTGTACTTACCGGGCATGTTGAAATTATAACAAAGCTGATAAAGCAGCTGTAGGGGTTTTCTCCTTTCAAAAAGACAATGCAAAATTGGCGACATTGACTCAACAAAATCCTGCAGTTTGTGACTTGCAACCTCCTGTCTCTATATATCTTAGTGTTATATATTAGAAGTCCACTGCAGCATGTAAAGCTCTAATAAAATGATTTTTAAACAGGGCAATATGCCCACATAAATAACTGATACATCTGGAAAACAGCAATAAAATTGCTGAACAACCACTCTTTAACAACCACTCTTCAACTCCCTTCCCCCCTCAAAAATTAAACATTTGTCAATGCATGAAATAACTTCAAAATTAGATCAAAACCAAAAGGTCTTTGGTTATGCATGGAAGGCATAATAACTACACCAGAACAAGAGATTATCAGAGACAAAGATCCACAATAGCAAAGTTGCTGCCTGTTGGTAATAATAATTATTTATTGATTAATAAATAAATAATCATTTAACTGAAAAGTGATATGTTCCAGTCTTGCTAATCTGAGATGCCAAAAGGAGATGATAATAAATCTTTCAGTGAAATGGATCCAGTATTTTTTACAACTTTGATATGCCAAAAGGGTGAAAACGGGGTCAAGCTGTATCAGACTTCTGACATAGTCTGGTGCATGTGACATTTTAGTATGGTGCTTTGGTGGCGATTTAAAGAGTCAGGGACTATATCTACTGCTACAGTAGCAACAGCAGTGGCTGAGGAAGAATCTGGGGACCCCAGATCTTTTTGTCCCTGCCTCCTCTCCTCCCATCGATGGGCTTGAATGTGTGATAGGTACTTTATGGAGGATATTGGCTTCAGTGAGAGTTTAGAGTTCTCAGCACCTCTTTGATGCTTGCAGTACTTCTCAGGTTTGGGCACGTGTGTGTATGTGTGTGTGTGTGTGTGTGTGTTAATCCATTCGTGACCCTGAGGTGAAAAGCTGCTATATAAATATGAAGTGTAATCATTACTGATGTAGGTGCTGTACAAATCCTTAGATATTGCAGCTGCATACATGTCAGTTTTTTCTCTTCTATCTTCAAGCAAAATAAAAATCAGCTTGACTCTTTGTTTCAGTCATGTTGCATTTAGCAGTGGAATTTCTCAGTTTCCTTTGTTTTCATTATATAAAAAAACTGAAATCTGGTACAAATCAATTGTCTTGAGGAATGTTTGCTGGTAAATGAAGAAAGTAATATTTAATATTGCAATAATATGAAATATAGAACCTTAATGTTCTGATAGTTTATCCAGAATGGTTAGACTAGATTAAACATACCTAGTGTTGAATAACTGTTAACCCAATAGGGATTTTTTTAACACAATTATTTTTCAAAGTTAATATTGAAATAGTATTCCAATAATGTTCTTGACAGATGTTATGTGACACATCTGTAATTTTTCTCATGGTCATACAGGCTATGTCTGGAGTACAGACATACTTCCACTTCCAGGGAACGCATCTGCTCTTTCGCTTTTTTTTGTAGAAGAGTGGACACATTCTTTTGGAAACCCTGTCTTCCTACTTCCATGAGGAAGAAGGGCTCTTCTGAAAGAGGAGGTTTTTCCAAAATTTAGCCCAGTATAGATGGGCCAAATTTCTGAAAAGCCTATTCTGACAAAACTATTTGAAAAAGGTATGCAAATTGTGGAGTGCAAGTTGTGTACCTTTTTTCAATAAAACATTGTAGTATAGACATAGCCATATTGAAAGGTATTATTATGTATGTATTTGTTTATTTTATCCTACCAGCTAGGTACATATCACATGCATCATTCCAACACTGATATACATTTTTCTGAATGACTATGTGTTTATAATTCTGAGAGTAGGAGGTATGCAAGATCAAGTATGAAATAATAACATTTGATGATGATAAACAATATAACAGTAGGGATGTCAGTATATTTTATCATAATACACTTCTTCCAACCACTGATAGCAGAAATCCTGGTTCTACTGAAGTCAATGAGAGATTTGCCATTGCCTTCACTAGGGTTAGGATTTTACCCAGTGTCTTTGGCCAAAATGGATTAGTAGCCATCTTCTATTTTATCTCAATTTTTACTCTGTACCACAGTCCTAATTAAATACTGGAATAAATCCAAGTATGTACCAAAAATGATAGAGCTCATAAATGTAATTTGCTCATATTATATAACATTCTGAAGCAGGATGTGGCCACAAATTTTAGGATATTTGCAACATAATGTTTGATCTAAGAATTTATCCCTCAAAACACGAAATGTCCATATTTTGGTTGGATGGGACTTACAAATTCTAGTAGCAAGGATTTTGGATTAGAATTGCTGTAACAGTGGAAACTGGCTCACCTTGTAAATGCAATGTTCTGTCACAGATATAAAAAGGAGTAAAACAAAGAGAATAGTATAGTTTACACAGACAGAAACCTGGAAAGGTGAATGTCCAGATCCTTCAGAATCATGTGACTACATCACCTCTGGATTCTGGTCAGAAAGCCAGCGGAACCAATTCCGAATCAGTCCAGTTCAAGGGTATCCTCTGATGTAGTTTGGGCTAAAGGTACCATGTACTTTTCAGCTGTATGCTTCTAAGCTGTAACCAAGGATTTGGGTTAAAGAATCTAGATAGGTGATACGTTATGGATCCATTCCCACAAGATTTTGTTCCACTAAATTCCCATAACTGCTAGAATAACCCGTTAGACAAGTTTATGAGGTAATATCTTTTACTGGGCCAGCTTCTGTTAGTGAGAGAGAAGTTTTCTGGGACCTCAAGATGTGCTCTGGACACCTTGAAAACTTGTCTATCTCACCAACAGAAGTTGGCCCAATAAAAGATTTAGCCACCCACCTAGTCTCTCTGATATTCTGGGACTGAAACCAACAATGCATAGAATAATCTGTCTCAGCCCCCGTGTTTTCTGTTTATTTTATCACTTTTCTGATTTTTTTCCTACTTTACAATTCCACAGTCAAAGTAATTTAATTGAATGAATTATATTTTTCTTTAAACTTCTTGATCGTGCTAGCCATATTTTAAATTATTTACTATATAGACCTGGAACAATGCAATTGATTTGCATCAATGTTACAATAAAGTTAATCCAAAGCAGAGGATACATAAAGCTTTCCTGTTTGCTACACTGTATATTGTTCAAAGTTCTATACATATTTGGGTGTGTGTCTGCTTTTGAATAAGTTTTTGCTTTCAATCATGTTTGAGTTGATATTATAAAGACAAAGAAATCTCTTTACATACACACTACACATGATTCTTTGCCAACCCAGCATTTAAGTAATGTATTTTCAAGCAGTTCATTATTTGCCCTGGCAATGATTATCCTTTTGATGTGATTCCATTGCTTGTTGAACTTATCTTCTTTTTGGCAGCTAACATAATTCATTCAAACAGCAAAATGGCTACTCTGGCTTTGAAGTGTAGAAGGGCTAAGAAGAGGGCCTGCATTTAATCATAATTCACTGACTTTTCCAATTGCTGTTAATAATTATTCCATACCTGACAAGAGTATAAAAGAATACTGTATTTAAATACCAGCATTTAAATATTCCACAATTTCTACCCACCATTGTCTATCTTAAGGTTTTGTGCTTCCACTTATCACTGTGTCTTCTACATAAACTCAGTAACACTAGCAAAATCCTTAATGGATTTCATGCTTCTCTCACAAAGTGTAATGAACTGTGGCTGTATAGAGAAACCATGGTTGTCAACAGGGATTGAACCTGGGACCTTCAGGGCCAAGAAAGCACAAGGCCATACTATTTGAGCCAAAGAAACAATTTTACTAGCTGTAATATGAGCATGTTACAGGACCAACTACTAGTAGGGGGTTCAGGATTACTTGCCATTTGAGAAAGAGTATTATGTAAGATTCTACACATGATTAGAAAGGGACAGGACCTGCAAAGTTCAGCTATAACTCTGCAGTCAGACAACTCAGCATCTTCTAAACTTTTGAAGGTGTTCAGATTCTGTGATCAGATTGGTGGATTTGAATTGCAGGGTTTAGCAGAGAGCATCTCTTTTCCTTTTATTTACATTGTGTTATTTGCAAAGGGTGAAACATAATTCAGTAAGTAATATTACTTACATACTGTATTGCACGGTGGTTCCTTCTGTTGATGAATAGAAGTCTTTTGCCTAAAAAAGTCTTTGTCTAAAACTCCTTAATGTTTTCAACTGAGAGGTGGTTTGTTGAAAAAAAAAATGTTTTTGTTTCTTACTTGTTTTGTAAATTCACATTAAATGTATTAAATTGGAGAGGATACACTGCTATTAATACATAGCAAACTGTTTAATCCCTGCGTTAAGTGCAAAACTCACCTTAATTTTAACTACGGAGTCACAACTCGCTCCTCCATTTAAACAATAAGAGAGCATCATGCTATCTACCTTTTGATCTGTGCTTTGGTCTGCATTAACTCTATGATATGTGCTTTCCTGCCATACTCCGCAAGACTTAATGGGTTCCGCAACAGTAATATTTCACCTCTAGGGTATTATTCATAATGAAATTATAGTACAGTAGTCTTAAAACAAAGACACATGAAAATTTAATGAACTATACTTAGTACATTTAAGAAATGCTAATGCAACAATATGATTGGGATTTTACATGTATAAAAGTCAAGATATTTAGAATGATGGTTCCCATGGCAATTGTAACAGCCCTGGAATGCATATATAGCACTTCAGAATTATTGAATGTGATGTTAGCTTTAATATACACAGACAATGTGGAGGTGGGAACTATAATTTAGAATTTCAAGTCTATTGTCTTGGTAATCCTCAACCAGAATGTGGCCTTAACAGGTTGTTTGTGGTTTTTTTTCTTTCAAGGGGGAGAGAATTTTTAAAATGCACATTTGAATGTGTATTTATTTGTTTCCTTTCTGTAGAGTTGCGTCTGGTCAGTCAAGTACTAAACAGCTGTAGTAACTACTACAGATTTTGCTCAGGATTTCAGAGGACCACTTGTGGGGGGCTATTTTGGAATCAGAGAGTTTTTGAGAGTTCAGTAATTTTTTCATCTTTTTTTAAATTTAAAAAATCCTATCCATTTACCAGAAACAGGTGAGGTAAGACTAATTGTCATCTTTTTTGGCACTGTTGATAAGTTTTTGCTAGGCAGATCTTTTACTGATTGTCATGCATATAGAAGTGGAACCTTGGCTTCCATATGGTTCTCTTTTTCTGGCTGTGGCAACATAAAAGGTATGTCTAGACTACATGGCTCCGTCGACAGAGCCATGTAAACTAGTTTACCCGGCATAGTCAATGAAGCAGGGATTTAAATAATACCCACTTCATTAAAATAAAAATGGCCACCGCGCTGTGCCGACGATCAGCTGATCTGGCATAGCACGGCAGTCTAGATGCGGCATGGTCGACAAGGGAAGCCTTTGTCGACCGCTCCGGTATGCCTCGTGAGCCTGTATTCTAGACGTACCCCAGTCAACCAAGGATTCTCCTGGCATGGGTAAATCTCTTAATTTAGTAAAATTGTTGGACTCAACTGTATGTCATCACCATCATAGGGGCTGACCACTAATATGCTTTGAAAATTCCCAGACAAGAGTTTCTACCATCCAGGATAAGGATTTAACTAGACAAAAAGTTTGTGGCGAGCTGGATGTAAATCTACAGTTCACTAGTGTGTCATACACTAATAGTTCACCTGGATTCTGCTAGCACTCACTAAAAGTTCCCTAGCATGTTCTGATCTACACTTTCAAATCATGAGTCACTGTTTTGCAAGCAATAATGGAGCCATCTAGTGACAATAACTAAAGGTTTTGTTAAATTTTCTATGGAAGGAATATTATTTTGGCAAATACATGATTACCCTAGTTGAAAATTAGCATTTAAGGTTTAGGTTTTAGAAAATTTCAAACAAACAAACTGAACAGCTGTATGATAAAACGTCTGATATCAGGACAGTCACATTTATCATCAGAAGTTGAAGAATGCTTTCTGTGATCTTAATATAGAACACACTATATCGTATGTCAGTTTCACAAGGTTTGTTTGCAGATTATACATGTACTCTAAACCACAAAAACAAAGACATGGAAAATAAAATTAAGGTGTCTAACATTACATAGTGTCTCTCTTCCATCCAGAAAGGCATCTCACATCACTGGTACAACCAGCATGTCTGACAGATAATACACTAACACAGGGGTTCTCAAAATTTGTGATACCGCGACCCCTCTCTAAGTTGCTCACAACCCCCCTCTAAATTGCTGCAACCCCCATCTAAGTTGCTCACAACCCCCCGGGGGGTCAGGACCCACAGTTTGAGAAATGCAGCACTAACACCTTGACTTTACCTCAGTAGTAATACCCACTCCAAATTACTACCACCACCACCAGACCAGATTTCTCCCCTAGTATCCCTTTCAGTACAATGCTGGAAAATCAAACTCACCCATCCTGACAGGAAGATCTGCTGTGTTAAGCTGTGAAACAATCTCCCAAAGGAAGCGTCAAGAGTCTACTGTGTTTGTGGGAGAGGTCATTTAAAATAAAATTATTCTGTTGGGGTTAATCCTTCTCTGTCAGGGGAGCAGAGGGTTTGTGGCTTAACAGGATCTTTTAGTATCTAATGCATGAGATTCTTTATGTAAACTTTCAATACTTTAAAAAAATACCAGCTCACCAGTAAAGAATCATTGGTTTATGCTAACATAATTCGATAATATTGTATAATGATTTAAATATAGCTCCTTTGTAAACAAAATGGCTGTCTCTATACTGGCGCGATCTTGCACTAGAGCTATGCAAATGAGGCTCAGCGTGGCATATCGCTGAGCTTCATTTGCGTAACTAATGAGCCGCCATTTTTGCAGAAGAGGCTCTTGCGCAAGACGGATCTGTCTACACTGTCCCTTCTTGCGCAAGAAAAACCCTCTTGCGCAAAGCCGTTATGCTGATTATTTTCAGGCATAACGGCTTTGCGCAAGAGGGGTTTTTTTGCGCAAGAAGGGGCAGTGTAGACAGCTCCGTCTTGCGCAAGAGCCTCTTCCGCAAAAATGGTGGCTCATTAGTTATGCAAATGAGGCTCGGCGATATTCCACACTGAGCCTCATTTACATAGCTCTGGCGCAAGATCGCGCCAATATAGACACAGCCATAGTCTTCTGTTCCTGGCATCACAATTAATAAAAATTCCAAAAACCTACGGGATGTCCATTGGCAGAATTTAGTCTGTTTTGTTTGTTACAGACATTTCAATTAGGGTTGAGAGGGTTTAGATGTATTAAACCATAACTTTGGCTGTTCAGTGAAACTTTGGCAAATACATAGAATTGACTTACACAGATCAATTCTATTCAGTTTTATTTAGGTTTGCATACTGTTGTTGTCACCATAGCATCTGAGCACCTTCCACTAGTGCCTTAAACAACATGATTAACCAGAGGTTTTGTGATGGCTCTTTGTGCCTGGCTTGTTCTACAGTCTCAGAGCAGCCCCAGAGAAACCTCTTTCCCCTGAAGAAGATGAGCTTTGCCCTTGTGATAAAAAGTTCCATTCTGTCTGATGAATGGAGTCTTTAGCTACTACCATTTAGTGCTTGTCATGGAGATTCTTGAAGAAAAGAAGAAAGACCTTGAACTTGACTCAATGTTCTCTGGGAAGACAGTGTAAACAGTAGAGGACAGGCTTAATTCATGCTGTTGAAGAGATGCTCTGTGTCACTCAGCTGTAGCTGACATTTTCTAAGCGTGTGCTTTATGTGCTGTGTGTTTTATGTTCGGGTTATATTTATATCAAATCCATTGTGATGCAAACAGAATTACTGTTTTCTGGCCAGCCCTACTAATCTTCTTATTCCATTGCTACTTTCTATGGAACATAAGTTGCTAAAGTCATGCAAGCATTTCTGAGCTTTTATCCTATAAAACTCATTTCACTAAAAATGAAATATGATTTAAATTGATTTGACAGTATCCACTTACCGTAAGCATGGTCTTATGTGTTTCTGTGCCCATTACATATTTGAGTGGGGAATGGTTTCTAATGTATGTCAGAGGCTAATGTGAAATATTAGCATTTTTAGTATACAGTAGTGTAAAGATAGAAATAAATAGCACATCACTAAGTACTGTAATAATTTAAATATACTGTAAAGAATTCATGATTTGGGCATTGACTATTTTCACTACACAATGTACAGTCTGTGTATTACTTTATATAATGCATGTGTTTCATTTAAAATGTATACGATTTCAGTATTTGTGTTCCAGAACACAAATTATATCCCCAACAGCCTTCCATAAATTTGGGAACCAGAAATTGTTACACAAACCCAGATGCTTTTTGGGAAAATATAAGAACTCCGCTAACAAAACCCTTTCCCACAGAAGAGGGAATTCTCTGTTGATATAAAGCCTTTAGACTGCAATAAGAGGGGCTGGTGCTAATTGAAAATTGGTGAACCAAAACTCACTCCCTGAATGCTCCATGCCTAGGATTGCCAACTTTCTGTTTGCATAAAACTGAACATCCCAGCCCCTTCCCTAAGGCCCTTCCTATGAGCCACCCTCATCTCTTGGGCTCCATTTATGCTCACTCCCTCCTCCCTCCTCATTGCTTGCTCTCTCTCACCCTCACTCACTTTCACCTGGCCGGGGCAGGAGGTTTGGGTATGACCTCCTGAAAGAGGGTGAAGGCTGAAAGAGGGTGAGGGCTTTGGCTGTGGGTGCAGACTCTGGGGTGGAGCCAGGGATATAGGGTTTGGGGTGGAGGTGAGAGTTCCAGGCTAGGGTACAAGTAGAGGGAATTCAGGGTCTGGAAAGGAATTGGGTTCAGGAGGAAATTTCAGGATGGTGTGGAGCAGGGGTGGCCAACCTAAACCTAAGAAGGAGCCAGAATTTACCAATGCATATTGACAAAGAACCACAGTTATATGTCATCAGCCCTGCTCATCTCCTCACCACCACTCTTAGCATATCCCGCCCACTGGCAGCCCCACTGATCAGTGCTTCCTTCTCCCTTCCTCCTGCTCACTGTGGTCAGCTCTTTCTCAGTGGGACATACTAGAGGGGGAAGCATGGGTGTGACAGGCTCAGTGGAGAGGATGGGAAGTGGCAGGATCCTAGAGGGAAAGAATGGAGGGGGACGGAGCTGGGGGTTAAACAGTGAGCACCCTCCGTCCTAGTGGAAATTTGGCAGCTGTAGCTCCAGCCCTGGATTCAGTACTTATTCAAGGAGCTGCATATTAACATCTGAAGAGCCTCATGTGGCTCAGGAGCCAGAGGTTGGCCACCCCTGTGTTGAGGTGCAAGAAGGGGTGTGGGATCACAGTGGTACTTTCCATGGCTCCCAGGAAGCAGCTGCCAGATCTCTGCAGCCCCTAAGCAAATTTGTGGCCAGGAATGGTCCATACATTTCCTTTGCAGCCATAGGAGCTATCCACACTGTTCCTATTGAATGCAGTTCCTGGCCAATAGGAACTTGGGAGCCAGCATTCGGGGTTGTGCAAGGAGACTCTCTGTATTTAGGAGCTTCAGGGACCTTGTAGCTACTTCCAGAAATGGTGCAGAGCCATGGCATATAGAGAGCCTACCTTAGCTCTGGACCCCCGTTGTACCATGGACTGAAGGCCTGGCAATCCTACCCAAGCCTCTCTCCTTTCCAGAATTATCTTTAGGAGGGAATGTGATCCAATGTACGTGTTCAAAGACAAAGGACCTAGTGAGACTGCATATGCAAATGGGCAGGGGCGGTAGAATCTCTGAGGAAATCTCAGTGCCAAAACCAAGTATGCTGCACCTTCTTACTTACCAACAATAGCAGAAAGTGGTTTAAGGTTAAGTCAGATTAAAATTCCTAGGTCACTAACAAAGGAAATATATAAGGACACTGATCTCCATTAAAAATACCATTGACTGATGTAATTTGACATTAAGGCCCATAATCTGATCTTGAGCAAAGCCAGAGATGGATGTAATTAGACTGCTGAAGTGATGAAGTATTTACAAATATACACAATTTGATATTTTCCTAGAACAGCTTTGTTTCTAGGAAAGTCTTCCTAGATGGTATAGAATGTCTAGATGGTAAGTGTCTTCCTAGATGGTATAGAATTTTGCTATTAAATCCAGGGTGCATTCCAGAATTTGTAGTTTTAGTGTCCCTTCTCTTGTGTGCTAATATCTATTTTCTTCTTGAAATTCTTCCTTATGAAACACTATTTCTAGAAAGTCTTTTACTGCTGACCTACTGTAGAAAGAAAAGAAAATTGCAGTACCTTTTACTGACAAATGCTCTATTATTGCCAAAGCCATACTCTCTGTCTAGTTTAGAGTCCAATTCTGCAGCCTTTACATTGTTTAGGATTAATGTGAACAATGCTGCATGAATAAATAATCACCAGCGTGTGTAAAGGTTATACATTAAGGCCCCACGTTGCTAAGCTTTCAGGTCTCAGAGGAGTAGCCATGTTGGTCTGTAACTTTAAAAACAACAATAGTCCTGTGACACTTTAGAGCAGGGGTGGGGAACCTAAGACCTGGGGGCCAGATGTGGCCCCTGCCTTGCCTGGATCGGGCCCCTGGGGCTGAGGGCTCCCTCCCCCCCAGCATTGGGGAGCCTTCACTGGCACCCCATTTCCTGCTACCCCTCTCCCCCTTCAGGGCTGGAGTACATAAAATCTA
>CM057845.1:15662358-15691198 GCA_030068395.1 Apalone spinifera
AGTGGAAGGAGGTGAGGGAGGAATGGGGCACGAGCCCCCGAGGGGGAGGACTGGAGTGGCTCTGCAGGCTACTCGGGGTGGAAGCTCTCCTGCAGGGCCTCCTGGATCCTGACAGCCCCCCGATTGACACACACACTCCGATGGCAGCCTGCAGCAAGTGCAGCCGGGCTGATGGCCAAGTGCTGTGATGTGCCAAGTGCGGGCACTCAGGGCACTCCAAGACAGGACTGCTTTGCTGTCCCTCATCGAGTTAAACAAGCAAGCGGGGAACCCTGAGAACTGTCTGTCCGGGGTGGGGGTCAGGTCCTTTTAATCACAGCCCTCGGCTAGCCTGAGGCAGCAGCTCCACACTCTAAGTCCTAACCTGATGCCTTGCCGGCACTGGTTCCGGCCAGCCTTAACTTCGGTTCAGGGTCTAGGGTTTAGGTCTAGATGCACTAATTCGAATTAGCTTATTTCGAATTCACTAATTCAAATTAAGTTAGTTCGAATTAGTGCTGTAATGTAGACATACCCTTAGTAAAACATCATCCCTGACTTGAAGAATTTATAATATAAATAGACTAGTTTAAGGATTGGGAGGGGAGAAGTATTATAGTACCCTTTATACAGATAGACTAAGAGACATGCTTGAGGTCCCCACAAGAAATTTGGTGCAGAATCAAATAATGGAGTCCTGAGACCTAGTCTAGTTCTTTAGTCGTAAAACATCAGTGCTACATTGGCACATCTGAGTGCCAATCGGGCCTGAAATAACAAAAAAAATTGGAGAACAGGCAGAACCCTGCAAAATTATTTTCATTCCTGTTGGATCTAGAAGGAACCAAAGTCTTGTGGAAGATCCTGATTTCCTAACCAATGTTGCAGATTCAAGATATTTGGCTGGTTCACATAAGCATCCAGGTTTTGATGTAAAATGCAAGCCTTTGGAAGTCTGCCAGTTTGCCATCACTATTCATTACTATTAACATGGTGGTATTGCAGACAACATTTGGGGCAATGTTTTTTGAAGAGACTATAATTAGGCCTAATAAACTAACTTGTGGACAGGGGAAAAAATGTCAGCAATGCATTAGCATCTTTCATTAAAGCAGCTGTTCTCCTTTAGTATGATCGCTGTGGCTTTTAGATTGCTACTCCCACCTGTCTTGTGTTTTTTGATTTGTGGCAAGCTGAGCTTTCTAAATCACCCATCAGAATGAGGCATGGCAGAGACAGTGCAGAAACTGGGATGTTTTAAAGTCCATCATGACACCAACACAATCATTTATAAATCTCCTTCTCTTTAAAACACATTGCACTCCGGTGGCTTGGATTGAAAAAGGGCAGGTTAGTGAGGGTTGACTGTTGTTTTCTGTAATATGCGTCTATGAGCTTTGAGTTTCAAAAGTTTTTTTTTTAATTATCAAAATATAACAAGCCTCCTTTTGATGGAAGCAAGTTTATAACTGCAATAGCTATTATTCTTTCCTCACAAAAGGTTTAGTGCCACTCAGTAAAAACACAGCAGCCAGGTCCTGCTTGTGCACAATAAAATAAAATAAAAGCATTAAATTTCATACTGCTAAAATCTCAGGGCCACTTTCCACTGGATGGGGTGCTAGGGTTGTATGAAGCAGTAGCAGCACAATAGAAAGAGCCCACTCAGAAGCACTATTTATTGGTGGTTTCAAAAGGTGCCTCATGCTACCTATATAACTTGCCATCTATCTTAAGTCATGTCCCATTCTGATTTGCTTATGTGTGTGTGTCCAAAAGCATAACTTGCTCCAATATGAATAAGAGTATCACTCCACTTTCAAGGCTTTTCACAGCTTATCCTTACCCTACTTATCACGTCTCATAGACTATCATAATCTCAACTCCTACCTCTCATCAGCCTTCACCTCCCACTTGTTAAATTTTCAAACATCACCTTCATTCTTTTTCTTTTCTGCCTTTCAGGGTTGGGGGACATTCCCCATAAACTTCTCCAAAACTATCTCATTATCCTCTTTCAGAACCCTCCTTAAAAGTATTTCTTTGCCAGAGTGCTTACAGAAAACTTGACAATGGTTAGGCTGCTGGCATTCTGATATTACTGCAGATCATATAGTCTCCTTGCCTCCTTGTGCTCCCTCCATCCATCTGCCAGCACCCACCACTTGTATCTTTTCTTAAACTTAAATTTCAAACTCTTTGGGGGCAGGGATAGTCTTTTTTTGTTTTGTGTTTTATAGTGCAATGTGCAACAGGGGCCTGGTCCAAGATGAGATTCTTTGTCGCAGTGCTAATATAGAGAAATATCCAATCTCATCAGGCAGCGGGTGCACTCTCAAATTCATCTTGCTCTATAATACTTTAGGGATACCAAAATATATATATATAAAATCCATCCCTCCCCAACTTAGCAGTATGTGATGGCATACCTAACTTAATAGGAAACCACTTATGGGCATATAATTTTAATTCATTGTTCTATTCAATATGGAGTTCTTGGAAGATATATTCTGAAATATAAATACCTTTTCCTTTCTTTTGCAGGTTATATTTATGTGGTTGGAATGGGGACAGTAAATTCATCATAGCTTCTACCAGAAGAATTCCACATCCCTTCCCTATTTATAGGTAGATATTAAAGTTAAAATAGCATCCTTTAATATGAAGAAAAATGGTGCTAGTATATCCTTTATTTTAAAATGAATGTAAACAGAAGATCTAAGTCCCAATGGATTCTGTGATTTAGAAAAAAACCCAGTACATTTTATTAACATTTTAAGTATGTGTAGCTCTTTGCATATAGAATACAATTGTTCTTTTACAAAACCTTACTGTGTTTAATTGGAATCAGTTGAGACAACATAAATCTCATTTCACAAGGCAGTTATAGGAACCTCCATTAGATTATAACCCTTTTTTTCAAATGATTCATGGCTAGGGCTGCCCACTCTCCAGGAATTAAATATTAATCTTTAATTAAAAATTATGTCAATGTGATGAAACCATCGGGAAATATGTCTGACCAAAATTGGCAATCCTAGTTGTTGCTTCTACTTATATATATGCCAAACTGATATTTCTAAAGTATATTTTTTTAAAAAATACAATTGAAATAGTGCCTGAGAAATATGATGTTGAGTTTCTTTGAGAAAAACAGCTTCTGATTTTGGGAGTCTTGAATTCTGGGTGACCAGTTTAAGGCATTTAGGTCTTGATTTTCAGAGATGTTGAAGGTACAGCACACACTATTTGAGATTAAGGCTTTTATAATTTTCAACTACATATACTTCTATAGTGAAGTTGCATATTTCCCCACATGTCAACAGAGTGGTCCGAATTCAGTGTAAATATGGAGTAAAGGTCAGTGATACAGGACATTCAAATGATGGGTTGAGATAATTATTGCTACCTCTGGATGGATACTGTATCTATTAGTGAATATCATTCTGTCACAATGTACTGTGAGCAGGATTTTCAAGAGCACCTGATTTGTGCTCTTAAGCCATTTAGGCACTTCAGAAAACTACCGTGAGACTTTAAAACACCTTGTTGTGGCACATATCAAAATTTAGAATCCTGCTAGAATATGGTTCAGTAAGGTTACGAGGTGTCTGGTTTTTTGACTGAAATGCCAGGTCAAAAAGGAGCCCTTGTGGTTCTGGTCAGCACTGCATTGACAACCAGACTGGGCTGTTAAGTCTGGTTGTCAATGCAGTGGGACTAAGGTAGCTTCCGAGACACAATAGCATTGTCCCTACTCTGGCTCCTATGTGTGTGGGAAAACAGGGGGGTTATTTCAGAAGGTTGAGAAAGCTACTGGAGGGAAGATGTTCTAGATTTAATTTTAACTAAGAGTGGAACTGGTTGAAAATTTGAAAGTGGAAGGCAGCTTTGCTGAAAATGGTCATGAAATCATAGAATTCATGGTTCTAAGGAATGGTAGAAGGGAGAATAGCAAAATAAAGACAATGGATTTCAGGAAGGCAGATTTTAGTCATCTCAGAGAGCTGGTAGGTAAGGTCCCATGGGAAACAACTGAAGAGAGTTGGCAGTTTTTCAAATGAACATTATGAAAGGCCCAAAAGCAAACTATAACACTGCACAGGAAAGATAGAAAGTATAGTAAAGCCACGGTGGTCTCTAAC
Organism: Apalone spinifera; assembly: GCA_030068395.1. Taxonomy (NCBI): domain Eukaryota; kingdom Metazoa; phylum Chordata; order Testudines; family Trionychidae; genus Apalone; species Apalone spinifera. Next base: position 15,666,483 of record CM057845.1, read on the forward strand.
CAGGAGATCTTACATGATCTAAAAATCAAGAAGTTGTATAAAATGTGGAAACTAGGTCAAATTACAAAGGATGAATATAAGCAAACAACACAAGTATGCAGGGGCAAGATTAAAAAGACAAAGGCACAAAGTGAGTTCAATCTAGCTAGAGACATAAAAAGTAATAAGAAGACATTATACAAATATATTAGAAGCAAGAAGAACACTGAGGATAGGGTAGGCCCATTGCTCAGTGAAGAGGGAGAAACAATAACAGGAAACTTGGAAATGACAGAGGTACTTAACGACAAGTTAAAAATTACTTAGAAAAGTTAGATGTCTTCAAGTCACCAAGGCCTCATAAAATGTATCCTAAAATTCCCAAGGAGCTGATAGAGGAGGTATCTGAGCCTTTAGCTCTCATCTTTGAAAAGTCATGGAAATTGGGACAGATCCCAGAAGATGGGAAAAGGGCAAATATAGTGCCAGTCTATAAAAAGGGAAATAAGAAAAACCCAGGAAAGCACAGACAAGTCAGTTTAACTTCTGTGCCAAGGAATATAATGGAGCAAGTAATTAAGGAATTCATCTGGAAACATCTGGAAGATAATAAGGTGATAGGTTACAGCCAGCATGGATTTGTAAAGAACAAATCATGTCAAACCTATCCGATATCTTTCTTTGATAGAATAACAAGCCTTGTGGATAAGGGAGAAGCAATGGATGTGGTATATCTAAATGTTAGTAAAGCATATGATACAGTCTCACGTGACATTCTTATCAATAAACTAGGGAAATACAACCTAGATGGGCTACTATAAGGTGGGTGCATAACTGGCTGGATAACCATTCTCAGAGAGTAGTTTTAACAGTTCACAATCAGGCTTGAAGGGCATAACAAGTGGGATTCCACATGGGTCTGTTTTGGGACTGGTTCTGTTCAATATCTTCATCAACAATTCAGATGATACCAAACTGGGAGGCATTGCAAATGCTTAGGAGAATAGGGTCATAATTCAAAATGATCTGGACAAACTAGAGAAATGGTCTGAGTTAAATAGGATGAAGTTTAATAAGGACACATGCAAAGTACTCCACTTCGGAAGGAGCAATCAGTTTCACATATACAGAATGGGAAGAGTCTGTCTAGGAAGGAGTACTGCAGAAAGAGATCTAGGGGTCATAGTGGACCACAAGCTAAATATCAGTCAACAGTGTGACTGTTGCAAAAAAAGCAAACATGATTCTGGGATGCATTAACAGGAGTGTTGTAAGCAAGACACAAGAAGACATTCTTCTGCTCTACTCTGCACTGATTAGACCTCAGTTGAAGTACTGTGTCCCGTTCTGGGCACCACATTTCAAGGAAGAGGTGAAGAAATTGGAGACAGTCCAAAAACAAGCAAGAAAAATGATTAAAGGCCTAGAAAGTATGAGTTATGAGGGAGGACTGAAAGAATTGGGCTTGTTTAATTTAGAAAAGAGAAGACTGAAAAGGGACATGATAGTATTCAAGTACCAAAAAGTGTGCTACAAGGAGGAGGGAGAAAAATTGTCCTCCTTGGCCTCTGAGGAAAGGACAAGAAGCAATGGTCTTAAATTGCAGCAAGGGAGATTTAGGTTGGACATTAGGAAAAACTTCCTAACTGTCAGGGTGGTTAAACACTGGAATAAATTACCTAGAGAGGTGTGGAATCTCCATCAATGGAGATATTTAAGAGCAGGTTGGAGAGACATCTATCGGGGTGATGTAGACGTTGCTTGGTTAGGGAACTGGACTTGATGATCTCTCGAGGTTCCTTCCTATTCTATTATTCTATGATTTTAAGATCCTACAAATACAGTGTTTATGGCACATGCATTATATTCCATGAGCTTTACATGAGTGTATAAACTTTATATTCAGTGGCAAACCCCTGTAAAATCAGTTCACATTTGTTTTCAGTACACACTTGCGTTCTTACCACTGCAACAAATTATATGGAGTTTGATTGCAGTTTGTATGTTTTGCAGTCAGCAAAAAATACAATGTATTTCAATCTGTAAAAGAAGAGACTGAAATGCCTTCTATTACATCTGCATGACCCAATGACTCATTCTCTATTTTAAGAATAGTCCCAATTCCCAATTGTGATATTTAAGCTTTCAACACAGAATTATGCAAATGCCCAACAAAAGCTGGAAGTTCTTAAGGTGCTGAGCTATGCATCCAGTTTCATGATGACAGTCAAACCATAAATACAAGGGGACTATCTCTGATCTCACTTAGAATGGTGTAAACCTAGAGCAGATGCACTAGATTTACTTGGTAGACTATATGGATTTGCAGGGACGTGCATATATAAGCAGATGGAGTTCTGTTCTGCTTTGATCTGAGCATATATGGACTGTGGGTCTAATACTGTTCCATTAAAGTTACAGGGATTTTTGCAATTAACTCCGGTGAGAGTAGAACTGACTCATACTTAAAGTCTAATTCTTTGCTGCCTTGCATCATGCAAAGTAACTTGTACTAGTACAAACAGACTGAAAAATGCTACTATTCTATCTGACTCGGTAGCATTTTACTCCCACTCTGCACTGATAGAAATTCATGCACAAGATGCAAAGCAGTGAAGAACCAGGTTCATAAAATCCAAATGTATCCTCTTCCTCTATTTTGCCTTAATGGGCAACTTGGGTGGCAGCATGTATAACTCAGCACATGCTTTCTCCCCGGGGTTAGCTTTTCCTGAGGGTTACCTATTTTTTTTCTAGATCCCTCAGCCTCTAAAAGAGTGACTCCAACCCCCGTATGCTCCCACAGTAGAGCTTATTAGATACCTGATCTGTACTCAGTGAGTCATCAGTGATCATTCTGCGCCACTGTGGAGTTGGAAGGATGCTTAGTGAGTTGCTGATTAGCAGGGCTGGCTCTTAGGAATTACAGGGGAGAATCGCACCTTACAGTTAAAAAGAACCTGAATACTGAAGGTATGTGGTATTTTTTATCTCGTTTCATTGGAGAGATGCCTTGAAAATGTAAATTGATACAAAAAATGTAAGCTTTTATAGGATTAAAGGCAATATTTGTCTAGGTTCTCCTTCTGAAGCAGGAAACGTGGCAGAGAGCTATAAAGAGACATGTTCACATTTTATGGAAAAATAATCCATAAAGGAATGGATTGAGGTTATAGGAATAATCTTAGTGCTATTCCTTAAATCCATGTTGGCCTACATGTAGAAGCATGAGCAAAGTGGACAAAGTGAGGTGGGAGATAGGGAAGCATCAGGAAAAAAAATCCCCATCTCTGCTTATTAACATTCATAGCCCTCCCAGAGGCTGGGAATGAATTAGCTAGATTTCCATTACGTTGCTACACTGACATTTGCATCCATTATTGCAGTAACAATTATAGCAGAGTGAGTTTCCATCCCTAATTGTGGGGAGAGTGGTTTGTTACATTCTTTGGAACATACTCCTGCCTATGCCCATTCTCCAGAGGAGTAGAAACCAGTCCTGTGGTATAATATTCAGCCACATGCCCTTTGATCTATTCGTATGCCGGGACACTAACAAATATAGGCCTCAGTCTTGCTTGGAGCTCTGTTTGGACCCTTCTTTACTTCAGTGGGGTTCTATGTGAGTGCAGAGGGGTTCTATGTGACCTGGGGGGTTCTATGTGACCTGGACAAAGAAAATTCCAGGATCAAGGTTATAGTCTAATGAGAGAAGATAAATAACCTTTTCCTGTTACAGAGACTGCACATAACTTCTTTTGATGCCACAAAAACTAAACTCCAGGCAAACCAATTCTATACGTCACCTCTTCCTTTTAATTACAAAGCCAAAGATTGAACTGTGCTGAGCAAAATGTAAAAATAGACTGTGATGTTGACAAGATATCATTATCTGATGCCTCGCTACTAATTCATTTGTTTTAAAAGGAATTGCCTGGAACAAACTGATGTTAATTGCATAGCAAGTTACATTTACTTTGCACAAGAGCATCAGATGGAACTGTGTTCCCCAAAACTTCTTTATGAGTGACTCTCAGACTCTCAGGCTCCTATTAGTTGTCCTTATTCAGCAAAATCCTTCCAGTTCCATCAACTGAGTCTTATTTTATTGCAAATTTTCTACAGTCCCCTGCTATAGAAAGTAAATTTATTGGAGCATTTACAAAGGAAAAGCTATTAAGCACGTCAAAATCTTAAGACATATTAAAGGTATAATAATATCTTACACTTTTAAGTAGCATCCTCCTTCTCCAAGGATGAAAGTGCTTTACAAATGTAGAATCCCAATGGTTTCTGTACAATTTGGCTCTTAAATGGATGCACAAAATGTGGGAGAGGCAGTCAGGTAGATTTAAGGCTACTCTTCTGGGATAGGATGAAAAAATTACTGCCAAATCTACCACTTCATGGAACTACTTCTTGAACCTATAGTGACAGTATAATTTCTTTCCATATCATGTTTGCTAAAATGTCTCCCCCTTTTCAGGAATGTGTGGACGTTCTAATCACAGGGTTGAAACACATTATGGACACAATATAGAAAAGAAGGAAAAGTTTCACCTATTGAATCCCCAAAAATTGAATATCTGCAATTTTTTCTAATACAGTATATAATTTCAAATGATCAGACTCATTTTTTTTACTGTTGAATGCATCATTGGAGTGATTTTTATATCTAATATTTCCCCTGGAAAATATTAGTCCACTTCCTTTATATAGATACTGATAACAGAAAAATGGGTTTGTCCACCTTTCAGATTATCACCTTTAAGTGTGTTATTGAGGAAAATACTTTAGACACATAATTGCTTTTCTGCACACATGGTCTCTTATTTGGTGGCTTATTATTTATGTAGCAAAAGTACCAGAATTTAAATTCTTGTAAAACCTAGCTGTCTTCTGAAATTAATGATCAAATCAATGCTTGTTCAGTTCAGATGATTGGAAGTCAATAAGTAGCTCTCTCAATATCTAGTGATTTGAATATAATAATAATAATTAATTATAAATAACACTGGGATCTAATATTGGACTTTTCATCCATAGACATCAAACTGCCATACAAAAGAATTCAGTATTATCCTCATTTTACAGATGGGAAAACTAAGGCACAGAGAATTGAAGTGACCAGCCCATGGTCACCCAGTATTAGAGTTGTGAATAGAAGCCTGATCCTCTGAGTTCAATATTGTATTCACTAGGCCCTACTGCCTCTTAAAACAGTATCTTCCAGTAAGGCATATAGCCTACTATAAATTATTATTTGTATCATGGCAGTGCCCAGGAGACTCAACCATAGCCAACACCCAGTTGCACTGGAAACTGTACAAATTCAGAACAGAATAATATGGAATGCTGAAACTCAAAAATGCCCCCCCCAAAAAAAAGATGCATCTTTGTAACATACTTTTAGCTTACTTGTTTATTGATTAAAATGACATTCCATATATAATTTTCCCCCAAGCAGAGCCCAAAGATGTATTCTCTAAAGAGAACCCCACACATTTAATATTTGCAGTGCATATTTCTATATATCGTTGTACAACTATTTTGAGTGCAAACCTCAGGCTACAATGTTAAAAGCATTGTACTGTATTGTAAACTATGTATGTACTTGTGCTTCATTTGTTTAATATGAATACAGTCCAGGTTCTACAGGTTGTACCTCCCAAAACAGGTACTCTCTGGGATGTCCGTCAACATCTGTCATCTGGCAAGACCACCAGCTGCTTCTTGGAGTGCAGAGGCCAGGGACAGAGCCTCACCGTAATTCCCTGAGTGTGGGGCTGGAGTCGAGCCCCTCAGCAGCACAGGGCCACAACCCCAGAGCAGCCCATTGGAGCACAGGGCCGGGGCTGGAGCCCTGCAGCAGTCCCCTGGAATGCGGGGCCTGGGCCAGAGTCCTGCAGCAGGACTCGGAGCCTCTGCTGCCCAGGGAGCCAACAGCAGCTGGGCAAGCAGCCCAGCCAGGTAGGGTTTGTGGGGGAAAGTGAGGTAGGGTACCTGCTGGGGCAGCTTTGGGGGCCAGTAGCAGGAGACGTCTCATGGTCTGGCAAATCCTCTTCTTTAAGATCAGTCAGGTGCTGACAGTGCCAAACCAATGAGGTCCAACCTGTGTTAAAGACAATGGCATGTCTCTCCACTGTTTAATTGGGAAATGAATCAGGCCCTATTTTCCTGCAGTACCAAAATAAACTATCCCTGCTAATTTTACCTTCTCCTTTTTGATGGCATACTAGCTCAATCTTTAATGTATTGATTTTAGCTATGTAATTTTCAAACAATTGCCTGTCCTATTGACAATATTGTGTCATTGGTTCCTTGTACTTCCTGATCTATTTATATTCTTCTTACACTTACGTTGTAAGGTTTTAAGGCTTGGGAATCTCTCTTTCATCATTATTTGTACAGTGCCTAGCACAGTGGGGTCATGATCCATGACTACGGTTCTTACGAACTACAATCCTGATCCTAAACAGTATTTAGGCACCTAACTCCCTTTGAATTCAGTGGACACTATGGCCATGTCTACACTAGGAGATTATTTAGAATTTACTAAGTTTGACTTCTGGGCACCCCGTTTTACAAATTCAAAATCTCATGTCCTCACTATGTCCTCACGAATGTAGTCTGAGGCAGGCTCCATTAATGTGAACACGCTACCTGGGACTCACAGCCCCAGGAACCACTCTGGGGATTTGTGGGAGGCCTCCTGGAGGCCAATTAACTTGAATTTGTGGCACTGGAGCATCCACACTAATATTATTTCAGACTTACAAGTTCAGGAATAGTGTTAAAAGCAGGACTACAGAGTTTGAATTCCACAGCCCCTTCTTCCAGAATGACAGGTTTGGTAGTGTGGACATCTCTCTTAGAAAATTGACCTTGGGGGCGAATTTTGGACTAAGGTCCTAGTGTAGGCTACGCCTAGGAGATGAAATACATTGTGGCTCTGGGCTTATCGTAATATAAATAATAAGAACTTGTTGGTTTTTGTGATGGATAGGAGGAGCACTGGCCAGCATCTGGTGACTAAGGGGTTAAACTCAGGTAGCTAGCAAGGGTTTTGGCAGGGGGGCAGAAAAAGCAATGGGGACACAGTGTTGAAATGTTAATGGGATTTAGATACTTGGTCTGCTCTTCCTTTGTGAATTCTAAGAAGGACTGGAGGCAGCAGATGCAGTAATCAGAATTACCATGCCTGTAAGAAATATTGGACATGGGAGTGAACAGATCAGCCCGGATCATGAAGAAAAAAGTATATTTAGTTGTAATCAGGGTATTTTTCTTTGTTTTGGTTGTTTAGTTAAACTTCTCTGTGTGAACCTATGCCTTCTCTCCTCCATTCACTATCTAAAGGGTGCGTCTACACTGCAACACTATTTTGAAATAACTAGTGCTATGCAGCAGACAGTTATTTTGAAATAGTGTCAAAATACTGTCAAGCTGGAGGACTTTTTACTCCGACTCCTGTATCCCTCATTGTACAAGAAATAAGGGAAGTTGGAGGAAGAGTGCTCTATTTCAAAGTAAATGCTCTGTAGACACTCCCTATTTTTTTGAAATAAGGCACACAATTGATGTAGCTCAATTTGCGTAGCTCATTTCAATTTAAGCCCTGTAGTGTATATGCGCCCTAAGAGATGTTCTCTGTGTTTTAATTTGTTTTACTCAGTATCTCTGTAACACCTAGCAACTAAGTGTGCTTTAGCAAGTATATCTTTTTGTTTTGTTAATAAAATCATCCTTTTTAAGGTGATGATTCAAGTCTTGTGTCCTGGAAAGAAACAGGAGGTCTATCTATAATGTATATGCATGCCTCAGACTCAGAGGTCAGCTACCAGAGACTGAAGTTTATGTTCTGTTTTTTTCAAACTCTCTTGTGGTAAAGGAGCTTGGGGGGTACCCTTCTGGAAGAAGTCCAAGTGCTTTCTTCCTGGGTTCAAGAAGAAAGGGGTGTTTCTTTTATTTCACTTGTTGGTGGCAGCTACCCCTGCAAAAAGTCAGCAAATCTCTGACTCTAGGGAGTTTTTGTAAACGGAGCCAATAGAGTCAAGGTATTTAAGGTCTCTTGCAGGCCCCGTCTTCAGAGGCCAGAATGGGGAACAGCCCTGACAGTTTCCATTTCATTTCTTATCACCTTACATATGAGGATATCATTTATTTCAGGATTTATTTCCCAATTGACTTCTTATTCCTCTTTATTAATTCCAGTATAATAAAGTTCATAAGAAACTCATATTTCTGTGTAGCCGCGCGGCAGTGAGTTCGGGCTAGTGAAATTTCAAAATGGAGACCGGACGGGAACGTGCAAATAAAGCCCGGGATATTTAAATCCCGGGCTTCATTTGTAACTCCGGTCGCCTCATTTGCCTACCTAGCTTGAATTAAAGAGCTAGTATAGACATATCCTAATACAGAAGTCTATGAAAATTTTGCCTAATGATTTGGTCCAGTAATAGTATTTGCAGAGTACTGTATGTATCTAAAAAGCAAAGCATTAACTAACTTATCCCTGTAGCAATCCTTCAAAGTGGATAATATTATTCCCTGCATTTTACATAAGGAGAAAACTAAAGCAGAGAAGTTGTGATTTTTTTTTCTCCCAAGGCCACACAGCAAATAAATCAATGGCAATGCCAGGATTAGCACTGAGGATTTCCTGACTTCCAGAACTCTGCTCAGTTCCTCAGACACGCTGCCACTTAGTTAATAAATATGAAATATACGTCCGCAGGAGGTTAACTTTTCCATTTAGTGTATTTTCTCTAGGTTTAAAAATATGAGTTACTAACATCATCCACTTTGTTCCCCTTCCCCTATTATGCTAGCAGACTTACAGTAATGTTAATGGCATAGCTGAAGTTGAAGTACCTTAACTCGACTTTTGGCGCTGTCCACACCACAGGAAATCAAAGGGAGAACACTCTTTCTTTGACTTCCCTTACTCCTCATGGAAGCAGGACTACCAGCATCGACTACAGTTCCCCTCTCAGTTCGAATTAGCTGTCATAACTAGACCCACTAATTTGAACCCTGGAAGATCAACAGTGGCAGATTTGATCTCTGTAGTATAGACATACATTAACACTTTTGAATGATCACAGCTGTGGTTTTTCATGCTATCTCAGTTGATCCATTCTCCATGTTGATTATCCCCTTCCCTTCGCCTGATTGCCATAGAGCCTGGACCTTTTCTTTTTTGACCTTGTTAATTTCTCTTCATGTCTTCTGTAGCCCTCAGAATTTTACGTAACTCCTATTCCCTTTTTGCCTTCTTATTACTATTTATATTATGGTATCACCCTATGGAGTTGTGCTATATTCTAGTATCAGAGGGGTAGCCGTGTTAGTCTGAATCTGCAAAAGCTGCAAGGAGTCCTGTGGCACCTTATAGACTAACCGAAGTTATGCTCCAACACTTCGGTTAGTCTATAAGGTGCCACAGGTCTCCTCGCCGCTTGTGCTATATTCTGTATCTACATACATAGGCCATTCCCACTCTCAAATACTTTACAAGGTAAGAAACGGGTTTTAATCTTAAAAAATATACAGTTGCTTTTTTACATCTTTCTATCATTCATGCCCCCTTAATACCTACCCTAGTTCTTTGTTGTATTTTCAGCAGTTTAGTAATTTGTAGTGTGAATTAGTATAATTGTGCTGTAATACTATAACAGCAGTCCTTTAGTCGTATGGTGTTCTTGACAATCTTGTTTAATTCATGCTCAGATCCTTTCGGGCAGGGGGCTGCGAGTGTGGGAGGTGCAGAAGTCAGGGCAGGGGCTTGGGAATGTGGGGTACTCAGGGCACAGGGCTCGGGGTGTGTAGCAGTCAAGATTGGGGTGAGGAGAGGTTCAGGGCAGGGGGCTGGGAGTGCAGAAGTCAGGGCAGGAGATGGGGGCTCATGGCAGGGGGTTGGGATGTGTGTGGGGCTCAGTGGAGAGGGTGGGGGCAGGAGTCAGGCAGAACTTTGGGTGGGTTGGGAACTAGAATGCTTAAGTGGGTGCTCTTGAGAGCCTAGAGAGGGGAGAATAGATGCAGTTATCTTGAAGCTGTGGCAATCTGGCAGCTACATGGCTGGGATAAAGGTCACTGGGGAATTACCAGTAAAGTACTAATAATAGTAAAAGTACGTATTTTAGAAGGAAAAAGCCAGAGAGAAGTGTCTCATTCTTTGGAGGGAAAGCAGAGAAAAAAAGAGAGAGAGGAGCAGGAATTAGGAACCATGGAGAAATCTTGATGTTGGGGAGTCTTCATGATTGTACAGAATTTCTACAGTAGCATACAGAAGAGCTTTGACTGAGGACAAGAAATGCAGTGTCCACTGTCAAATTGACATCACGAGGAGCTGTTTAGTAGCACTCTTTTGAGTAGGGCATAGTCTGGTTAATCTGGACTCCTTTTCCCCATTTGTGGTTACTTTGATCATTGTCAGACATGTATGTTGTTTGTGGAGGAGGAAGACCAGGTCTTGGCTGATCTCCCCGGAACTTCTGACTGTGTGATTTCTGTTGGATCTTGTACTTGGCTGGATTCAACTTGGTTTCCAATCAGGATCTGTGTGGCCTTCAGAGTTCTTTGTGACCTGTTACCTACTGTTTTGGTCCTTGTCCATTCTGAGTGCTTTAAAATTAGTAGTAAAGCTGTGATGACATATTCAGGCATTACTAACTGCTAACTCAGCAAAGATAAGATAATGGCTATTTTTAAGCATGCGGAGATTCCTACCGTCCTCAGAAAATCATCTCCTATTATTGGTGTATTTGCAAGGCTAAAATCACTTCTTTTTGGAGAGTATAGTTAGATAGCTATTCAATTACACTTATGTTTGGACACCAGTAACATAATAGAAAGATTCCAGCTTCCCTCAAATTTAGATCAGGCTTTTAAGGGTCACATGAATATACCCTATAGATTTCAGTTTGGAGTCACCTGGTACTTTGGTCATTTTCTCAGTCTCTGGCAAATAATGAATACAATGGGCCCCTCACCAGCTTCTGAGATGACAGTGTTCTTCTCTCAGTAAGGGATTCTATAAGTGTGTCTGAAACTGACCAGATTCCAGTCATAGCCAGAAAACAGCAGTCCATTAGTGGTGATGGTTAATTGTTTATCACTACTGACAGGTTTGATATTGTATCCCTTTGGCATCTTTACTGTCTCCCACTGTTCAGCGTACATACAAGGTCACTTGGGCTGTGTCGAGACTACACCTCTCTGTCGATAGAGAGATGTAGATTAGGCACGTCGAAATTGCTAATGAAGCAGAGATTTAAATATTCCATGCTTCATTAGCATAAACATGGCTGCCACTTGTTTTTAAACGGAGCTTTTTAAAAAAACACAGCAGTCTAGACGTGGATCTGTCAAAAATAAACTCTTTTTCGACAAATCCTGTAAACCTCATTTTTTGAGAAATACAGTATCTGTTGAAAAAGGGTTTATTTTCGACAGATTAGCATCTAGACTGCCGTTTTTTTCAAAAAAGTTCCATTTCGAAAAAAGCGGTGGCCATGTTTATGCTAATGAAGCATGGGATATTTAAATCCCTGCTTCATTAGCAATTTCGATGTGCTTAATCTACATCTCTCTATCGACAGAGAGGTGTAGTCTAGACACAGCCTTGGGGAGATCATTTCTAAATGTAGGGTAGAATAGAGCTCTGAAAGTTAAGTCTGTGTCCTCAGTGGTGGGAGGTATCTGCAAGTCTGGGAACAGAAAAGCCTATCTGTCTCACAGAATTCATGTCTGGGGAGGCCCATGCTTCCTTCTGATCCTTAGCTGGGATTTATTTAGAGACTAAACAATCAGGCTGAGGAAGCAGTGAGAACAGTTTACCTGCTCCTCCCCAGGGGGCCTCTTTGCGATAAAATGCAATGTACCAATTTGTGTGTATTGTTTTCTGTTTTACAATATGCATGCAGTTCTTTTTCTCAGTCTTTGTTGCCCTTATGTTTCCTGAGTAAGTGTCTCAGTTTCTGCATAAATGTAACTCCTTCAGGCTGTAAACCTGCTGTCTGAGAATTCAAAATTGAGTCAAGCTGAGATGAAGGTTACTGTAGGTGATGTAAATATGTTGGACTTGGCAATACAATATTACCCTTTCATTTTCCATAAATGTGTGGGATTTTAAGCATGGAGTCTGGCAGAAAGTATGCAGTGTTCACAACTAACAAATCAGCCTTGAATTGAGTCTTAATAATTCATGTGGGTACAAGTAGATGCCTGTAAGCGAGATGAAATGATTTAGTTTAATGACTCTACAACTCATGTACTAGACGACTTTAAGACTCATGTTTCTAACCACTGAAATTTAAAGTAACAGATGCTTCAGTAATGGAAAGGCTTATAAATTAAACTAAATCTTATGGTTGAATGCTGTCAGTGTTCTAGAAATATACCTAGTCCTAGAAATATTCACTCAGATATTCTCTTTTATAGTTATTAGTTTTCCCTTTACTAAACCAAAACTAAAAGTCAAAAAGTAAAATAAGTTCTATGAAGTTTTAAAATATTCTTAAAATATAATGTAGTGAATTTTTTACACACAGGTTATTGGACTCAATACAAAAGTGGAATCATTTGGCCTGTAGTCTACGCACAGTCATAATTGATCGAATGGATTCTTTTGGTTTGGAATTGTATGAATAGGCTTCTCCTCTTAGATCATATACATAATAGATCAAATATTAAAGGTTGGAATATTTCAGTGAAGAATTATGACAACTTTCTAAAAAGAAAAGTGGATAGGATGAGTAAAATACAAAAAGTAAACACAAGAAAAGGAAAACAAACAAACTAAACAATAAGCAGGGATAAGTTTTCTGTCTGATGCATTTCAGATGAGAATAAAAGCTGAAATACCAGAACATGGCAGGAGACAGATCTCCATCTCACCCCAGAAATACATTAATAACCATAACTGTGTATCTCTTTGCAAACATCTCTCTGTTCCTTAATGCACTTCCTCATCAGCTTAACCCCCCTTGTGATTCTGGTCACTTCAAAACAAAGCAGTTTTCTGGCCAGCAAAAGAAACGAGATACTAAAACTATATACACCATTGGTGGGCAACCTGTGGCCCAAGGGCCGCACGTGGCTCATTGGGATGTGTGGTCACAAGAGACTTCGTTTATTGTTGCCCATGCACAGGGTTGCCAGACTCTGCTCCTTTTCATTCATATATTTTTTTCCCTACTGGTATTACAAAAGTGATGCTCTCCTAAAGAAAGGACATGCGAAGTGAGGTGCATGGTGATTGTTGTGAGAGCCATGTGTTCCTTTTGCATCCAGTCAAAGTGCTGCTAATGATCAATTGGCACACCCCGCAAATTCTAGGTATACAAGCGCAATTAACAAAACTACTCTATGACAGGAGACCATCTTGGTTACGACAATCTCGTGGCCCACTGAGATAAAGGAAGGTTTCTCATGTGGCCCACTTACTAGCCTAGGTTGCCCATCCCTTATATAGAATGATTCAACCTGATGCATCTCCCAGACACACTGCCAGTTGCCTGTTTTTGTTGTCCTATACATCTCTGATTACTTTTCTGTGTGGTGATTGTGCTCCCTTATTACAGCAACTCTCACTAAATATTGCCTGGCAAGCTAATTGTGTATCACAGGTAAGACAAAGGTAGAGAGACTTTCCTTCAGGAATAAAAAGGGTAAGTGCTGTAGGAGGCATGTTATAATGATTACCGGCACAGCATATCTTATCCAAAGATCTCATAGCACTCAGAAGATTTTACAAACTACTTTTCAGGATATTGCTGAAATATAAGCACCTCTCAGGATGGAGGATGGCAGATAAGAAAGTGTAAATCAAGATTATGCGAGAGATCAGGACAGGAAGTGAGGAATATTTGAATCAATGGATGCTACGTGAGAAATGTAGGGCATGCAGAAAGGAATAAACCTAGTGGAATTTAGTCATGATACAGGGAATAAAGTTCTTACGAGAAATGTCATTAAGTCAGAACCACAACTGTATATCTCGTCTTAATGACAGCACCCTCATGAATGCACTAGATCCTACAATAATACATTATATTAACTTTTTTATTATAAAATATAACCTGTTTCTTTGAAGGAAACTATGGGTGAATTTCTGGTCATTACTCTTTAGGAATGTGACCAGGATTTTACTCCACCTGTATGGATTTGGGAAGATTTATTGCAACCTTGACAAACGTTTGTTTGTTTGTTTAGTTTCTCATTTTTGTTTTGGTAATGTCCTCAGAAGCACTGAGGCAGATCTCATCATTTTCCAGGGTACCTGAGGTGAATCCATGTAGCCTCCTATAATATACAGTATTTAAAAAGGTGATGAATGAGACTCTTATTCTGTTTAAACAGGATTCCTAACTCTGAAATAGCTGTTATAACATCATAAAGTTTCTTGTGGATTCATTTTCTATAAAATACAAAATGGGTTTTATACAACTGTTTTTTTCCTTGAGTGCTTAGGGAAAATTCTTGACACAAAGCTTTCATTGGCAATCACCATCTGTCTTTGTGTGGCTGGCAGGTGCTAATTGGCAAAAGTGAAGGGAGCCTGGAATAAACACATAATTTAGTATAGCCAGTGCTGTTCAGCTGCAAAAAGAAAGTTCTTTGAACTTTTACTGGCTGTTCATCAAATTAAGCTTTTCAGGGCAATATATGCTGAGCTTTGTAGCAGTGTTAAGAGTACAATATTTGTAGCATAGAGTTTTGACAAAGTGTACTGGCTTAGTTTCCTGATAGTTTTTATTGCAAAAGAAATTAATTTAATCAATGGTACTGTTTAAACTGTTTAATGTAGCTTTTGTTTTAACACTTACTATTTCATGGGAACTGCTTTGGTCCCTAAGACTTAGAAATAGTGTTCTTGATTTAGGACAGTGAGGCGATAGTGTACTGTGTATGCTTTTTACAAGGCTCTAATTTCACTGAGGGTTTCTTTGATGTCATAAAGTATATGACTAAGTAAATTCACTATTTAAAAGCTTGAAACTGAAATCATAATGCTGTTGTTGTGTATGTATTTTTGGCCGAATGGCCAAATTCTGGTGGCTTTACCTTAGTTGAATAGCATCTTACTGTCTCATAATCTTCCTGTAGTCATATTATGGGATGTACGAATACTCATAGGCTGCATCTAGACTGGCAAGATTTTGTGCAAAAGCAGTTGCTTTTGTGCAAAATCTTGCTGCCTGTCTACATTGGTCGCGAGTATTTGCGCAAGAACGCTGACTTTGTAATGTACAAAATCAGTGCTTCTTGCGCAAATACTATGATGCTCCCGCTCAGGCATAAGTATTCTTGCGCAAGAGGGCCAGTGTAGACAGGAACGTTAATTTCTTGCGCAAGAAAGCCCAATGGCTAAAATGGCCATCCGAGCTATCTTGCGCAAGAGAACGTCTATACTGGCACGGATGCTTTTGCACATCTTTTGCGCAAAAGCATCCGTGCCAGTATAGATGCTCTCTTGCGCAAATACTTTTAACAGAAAAACTTTTCCATTAAAAGTATTTGCGCAAAATCATGCCAGTCTAGACGTAGCCATGGAGTAAAGTCCAACTCAGTTTAATAATGTCAGAAACATGCCCATATGGTTTTCAGCCTATAGTAAACATTTTAAATATCTTTAGACATTAAGGTGTTAATTTTTTTTGTTTGTTTTGTTTTTTAAACAGACTCTAATTTTTCATTTGTACTGAGGGCATGGCCATAGTATTTAGATGGTATAACTATTGCACTGTTCCTGCAAATCATATAGATATAGATCTTATCTACAGTCATGATCATCTAATGTGAGGGCTGTCAAGGCTCGTCTACACTGCATAGAAGATCTATGCTGCTGCGGTCGATCTTCCATGGTTCGATTTAGCGGGTATAGTATAGAGCCGCTAGATCAAATTCAAAGGGCACCCCCATTGACCCTGCTACTTCTACACCTCATGAGGAGTAAGGAAAGCCAATGGGAGTGTGTGGACAGGGATTTAAGATATGTCAACTCCAGCTAAGTAATTTATGTAGCTTGAGTTGCGTGTCTTTCTCCGACCTTCCCATGTAGGGTAGACCAGGGCTCACTGGCCTGCAGAAAAAATAGCCTCTATATATGTTGAGTTTCTGCAAAAAAAGTTGCATTTTTTACCACTCAAATAACATGATTATACTTAATTTACATTGCCAGTGTGTTTTCTTATACAGAAACTTTGCTTGTATTAGTTGAAAATCTGAGGCATGAATTTATAATAAAACTGTGAGGCCCATTGCTGGAATGTTAGTTAGAGCTTCCCTTCTTGTTTTTTTAAAAACTAAAAGTTCAACTGCACCAGCCAGAAAAGGCATAAGGTTTTTCCTGCTTTGGCCCCAGCATGAGGCTGAGCACAGTGACAGTGCTTATATGATCGTTACCATCTAGGCTGACACAATGGGATTTGAAACAGGGATCTTTATAGCCAAAAACATAAGATAAATCGAAAGCTATGATAATATAGGCTCTGTAGATAGACTGTAACAGATATGTATATGGAAGCCATTACTCTGCAATAAGAGAGGGAGACCCTTTACATGCCTACTCATTAAAGTGTATGAAAATTGGTGTTGCACGGCATACCAAAGATGACAGAACAGAGCCCTTTAAATGTAATCTGTGAAATTTCTTGCTGTATCTCTGTGAAATGCTTATGAGAAAGAACATCTGTTATTTCTTCTCCAAGCATGTCTCTTCTCAACTTCTTTGGATGAATACACTGAATCAATCCAATTGTTTGATAGCAATTGAGGGAGAAGTTTAATCAAATGGCTTTTAAGGTAGGAACAATCATGGATTAACACTGACAAGCAAGAATCATTGCCTAAAAACATGAAGGGAGGCAAGATTATGTAGAAACAAAGGGGCGAGTTCTTTGTCTAATATAATGTAGCATTTCAGCCCCAGATCAAAGGCTTACATTTTGTAATAGTTTTAGAAAACATAAATGAACAGGAGTTTGTAGAGATCTTGGCTATCTACTCTCCCTTCATTGAGAGTATTTTGCTTTGTGGACTCAGTAAATATCATCATGCATCAAGAACTTTGCCATATTACTAATGAAATCTGAGTTCTATTAGGCAAGAATAACTAGTGTGCCTGCCCCAATCAGTAATATATATTTTAAGCACTAAGCTGAATCTGAGGGACCTGAAGACTTACATTATTTGTAGATGATCTGGATGTTCTTGGCTGTCTGCTAGCACAGGTAGCTTTGGGTATGAATATCATGTTGAAATATGTACAGCTATTTAATCAATAGTTTGGCCTTGGTCTGTAAGCAGTACATCAGAATTCTACAAATGGCTATGAAGAAAAGGTAGTTTATATCTATATCTATAACTATCAGAAATATAAATTATTTCAGGATGGAAACAGGGAACTTAAATAAAAATAAATAAATAAAACTGCTTTATCTGCTATATCACGGTTCTGCTAGAACCTCTGCTCAGGACTAATGAATCTAATGATGCTGAACAGTTTTTTAAAAGGCGGGGGAAGCTATGAAAAGTCTGAAATATCACATGTCACTGCAATTAATAGGGAATGAACTATTGGTTCGCAGTTGCAGCAGCGCAGGTAACGCTGGAATTTGTTTAACATTTGGTTTACCTAGTCCTAAAAATAAATAGGTCTTGAAACATTCTCTGTGCAATCCATGCTCATTGTTTAGGTCCTGAAGAGTGGTGTTATTTTTAACAGTTCAGTGATTATAACAGACATCTAAACCAGCAGATTTAATGGTGACTGAGGATCTGTGTTCTGAAATGATTTGCCTTAGTATATTGGCCCAGAGCAGACATGTGCCTAGGATGTGTACTCAAATCGGTGAATTTTCCTTATAACTTAGTCTATTTCATGTAGCTGGTAGTAACTTTGAAGTGAAAGAATGGTTTTGTTGAGTTGCACAATCCCTTTGGAAGCTAAGCTTTTAAGAAGGGTGGCTGTTATGAAAATAAGATTTTGTTAGTATGTGATGGGCATATTAAAGGGAACTGTTATAATTCCAGATTCGTTTCAGGTTTCATTTTGTTTCTGGTCACCATCTACAAAAAAGAGTTGACCTGTTCTGTAGTGCCTTCACAACTGTCTGTGGGTGGGTCGCATAATTCAGCATAGGATGCTTGCCAAGTGCATCCACATTTTTTCGAGAATTAACTACAGCAATGACAACAGGCATCTGCTAAGTCAATTCCCATCCATACAAACACTGGGAACTTTAGAGGCTGTGGATACTGTGCAGCATCTGTGGAAAATTTCTATAAATTGACCTCATCTGGTGACAATTATGAAACATAGTAGCAAGTCTGAATGAACTGGTTGGATCATCTTCTTCTATTATCATGAAGACACACATTTTGCATGCTCAAAAAGACCAGGATAGAGGGTGGCTGATCAACTTATATGGCTAATGTTTTAGTTCCAATTTGGAAAATATGGAGATGCAGCTGAAAGAAGAAACAAAACTTGTATTGTGCTGTCCAAATACCCTTTTTACAGGCCTACGATTCATAGATTTTAAAACCAGAAGGGACCATCTACTCTGATTTCCTGTGTAACACAAAATACAGAATTTTATCCAACTACTCCTGTATTAAACTTGTGTTTAACTAAAGCACATCTTGGGAAAAACAACTTGTCCTCATTTGAAGATTTCAAGGGTTTGAATATCCCTTGGATGTTGATTCTGATGATTAATCATTCTCACTGTTAAAAATGTGAGTTTCATTTCAAATTGGAATCTGACTTCAGCTTATAGCTACTGGTTCTTGTTGTACTTTTTTCTGGGTGATTAAAGGGACCCTTAGCATTTGGTATTTTCTACCATTACAAATGGTGTCTAGCATTTCTGGGCATTTAATTGGAAACAACCAAGATGCCCTTTTAGGCTACATCTATACTGCAGTGCTATTTCAGGATACTGGAGGTTCTGATTTCAAAGACTACAGTCCTATTAAAGATGTAAGGGTGAAAGTTAATTTTTTTATTCCAAAGAAATCCTTGTTTTCGTTATAAAAAGTACACTATTAGTGGTGGCAATCATACACGTGTGGGCTTGTCATTGATTTCAGAGGAACTAATTACCACATTTTACCTACTATATATTCATTACAATTCATTCTCATCCTCATTCATACAGAGTTTTAAATGTGAGGAAATTTATAAGTAAATAACATGCAATGTGACGCTGATAAAATACAATCATTATGTATGCAGCCCTGGTGTGTGTTTAATTTATTTTTTAAAAAATATGTTGTTTCTGAATATTCCATTAATTTAAACCATATCATCGGTGTAAAACTCACCAAACCAAATAGATTGATAGTAAAGGCTGGATTACACTCAGTTCTGTATAGACGAAAAGAAGAAAAAAAAGGGGGGAAGAGTCTTGCCTCCTGTGAGTATCAAATTGCTGGTTATGATCTATTAGCAAGAGAACTCTGCAAGGCTAGTAAGTGGTATTAGCCTTACTGAAGTAGGAGGAGAGGGGTCATTGTCCTAACTCCCCTTTTTACCAGTTTGTAGAGCTGGCCTCACATTCAGGAGATCTGATAGCATCTTGAGCAAATAGTTACACAGAAGCCATGCTCCATAGAGCACAGGCAAGTATTGTGCCTCCACACCACCACCTAGGGCAAAGCCATCAGACTCTTAAGATCACATATGCACCTCTGGACCCTATTCAGGTGCCAGTCTGGATGAATGTATGAGTTGTAGTCTCCATATAGATGCCCAAGAGGAGGGCAGGTGCATGGAGTTCAGGAAAAAGGCTAGTGGAGCATCCACAGTTGCCAAAGATCCATGTGGCCCTCACTGTGAGGGTTTGAACCTGGGACCTAAGGAGCCTCTACAACTTGAGCTATAAAACCAGCTGTCTCTCAGCTTATGCTGCAGAGCTCCCTTGTGCTTATCGCTCACTGTAATTGATCTAAGTGCCACTACATGGGACAATGAACCACACTAGATGTGTGGGTTACACTTGCACCTTCTTCACTTTCTCATTAGGGCTGGTCTGATAAATGGTAGGAACCCCTCTGTGAGGAAAGCCTATGCAGAGGAGTCGTACTGCTTTTCCCTCTCGGTGAGACTTAGTATCCAGCACCAATCACTGGGCAGAGTCCACAGTTACACAGAGGGAAAATGCAAGGAACAGAACTCAAGTTTCCTGAGCCCCAATTCAATGTACTCCTGTTAATGGTTCACCATGAGCTATCCAGTTAAGTCTAGGATAAATTGCACACACTTTGTATCATTGCAGGTGCAATAAAAAACAATGAAACAGAAAACCCTTGAAGATTAACAGCACTGATAGATTTAGAAACATGCAGATTTCCTCCTGTAACATCTGTTTTAAATTACATGGAAACATTCTTCATTCTAGAATATCACTGTCGTTTTACCACCTCTTGCAAAAATAACACATTATAATTTTATGGTTCACTTAAAAATGCTACTACTCAACTTCTTTTTATGCTTTCATGTGGTAAAAGCATACTATGCATTTTCCTAATCCATAACATCTGAGTCCCTTAAATGGCATGTGATGTCTTCTATGTAAAAGAAGACTTATGTCTAATGTTTTTATATGGGGCTGTTAAGGTAATGTTAAAGAACACCTTAGTTTTTTGAAGCACCATGGATGAGGTCAAATATCTGTGAATTAAGCCTGCCTTGCGACTGTTAGATCTACAGCACTGTTGTGTGTCTGAACCATGCCCCGACATCACCAGTATCATTAACCAATCAGTACTTGGAAAGGAATAATTAGTTTGATTAACTGGAAAGGATTCTCAAATTACCAATGGGATTAGTCAGGTGATTAAAATTAAACATGTTTGTAAGTGATGGCATGATGATTGTCGATCTAGGAGGTATTTACATACTCCTAACACCTCAATATTTGAGCATCTCACAATCATATCCTTCATATGCCTCTCTGACATAGAGGAGTATTATCCTTATGTCATAAATGCAGAATCTGAGGTCCACAATGAAGAAACCTGGAACTGAATCTATATCTTTGAATCATACTCTAGGGCAGGGCTACTCAATACAAGGATTGTGGGCCACATGCAGCCCGCAGCCCATTTGTTTGCAGCCCACGTGAGGTTTGGGTTTACCTTTGAACATGGCCCTCACTGGGAACATGCTCCACAACTACGAATCAATATAATGGTCTTCTGTTTATATGTGTTTTAGTAGTTAAATTCCTGGACTATCATTGTTCATTGAAAGTGCTGTCATATGAGTGGAAATTGGGTAAATATTGCATTTTATTAATATCAGCAGAACTGACTTAAATGGGGCCTGCATGTTGCATAGTCTTGCCTCAATCTTTGAATCCATGCCCATCAGTGTGAAAGAAGCTATTTGCATATATTTGCATGTATATGCAACAACACTTAAGTTGTGGCCCTCAGCATTTGGTGGGAGTATCATTGTGGCCCCCAGGGCTTCCAAAATTGAGTAGCCTTGATCTAGTGTTTGACCTGTAAGATCATCCCTCCATCCCCAGACATCTGCCTCTTTGTTCCACATGTTTCATTTGACATTTTGCTGTCATTTTGGTGGCTCGTTGTATGGTAAACTGAGGCAGTCCATGGTATCTTGCTGAGAACTGACAACTCAATTCCTAAATCATTAGGCCAGGCCTGGGAAGCACACAGACAGCAGTTAACTTGACCCTAGCCGTCCTGGCAACTACATTCCAAAGGGGCCTCACTCTGATAAGGCCTGGCTGGTATCAGCCAGGCTGCGCGGTTTTTCTTACTGTCTCCTGTGATTTCAGGTTAATCAGCTTGGATCCCAAGGACTGTGCCAACACAAGGAAGGAGTCATCTCACAGTAGCCATCACAATTTCAGCAAAACAAGTTAACATCAACATGTCCATTTTGGGGTTCCATCCTGTTTATGTTGGCTCATTTAGCTTGTTAGGAATAACTACCTGTATTAGTGATAACATGTTTAATTGGCAATGGGCGGAGATACTGTGTAACCTTTATATTTCGTTGGCTTATGTGCTTATTTCATTTCCGCTGCTAGACCTGTCAAATCACTTCCCCACTGTCCATCTGCTACCTATATAATCTAATGTATATTTTGGTTAAGTCAGTGCTCATCAGGTTAACTCCTGATGAGTACTCCACCAGCTGTGTGAACCAATAAATCCTCTGCTTGTTTTCACCTGCACCCAGTGTGTCTGGAAATTATTCTCTGCACTCATCAGTAGGCAGCAAGTGGTGTGAGTACATATTGGAATAGTCTGGAGGAGCAGGGGACAGGTGGGCAGCCAGCAGCTAGAGAGAAGCAGTGGTTTCCCCTTCAAAGCACTGCTTCTCTCCAACTGCTTGCTGCTTGACCATCCCCTGCTCCTCCTGAGTCCTCTGGCCATCACTTGTGCTGCTTGCCACCAACTGTGCCTCTTGCCTTCTCCTCATTGATGCTGCAAGAGAAGTTTTGTTTGCATGTGCGGATGTTCATAAGTTGGACGTTTGCAACTCAGGGAGTGCCTGTATCCTTAAATCAAACACTAATAAATCCTCAAGCAGCTTTTAAAAAAAATTCTATTTGTAGATGTCAATCGTTGGTATAGCTGGAAACAGTTTATTCACCATTTGTGTGCATAGTGGCATTGATGTTCACTAAGGTTTTCTAATAAAAAATGCATCTTCTCAAGCCTAAGTATGTGGAACAGATGGAACAGAGAGATCTTCATCACAAGACTAACCTCTAAGGCTGAGTCTAGACTGCTTTCTTCTTCCGAAAGGAGAAATGCAAATGAGGAAAAAGGAAATGCAAATGAAGCGCTGATTAGCATGTTCACACGCTTCATTTGCATATCCTCTTCTGATCGCTTTTTCAAAAGAGTTTTTTTTTAAAGTCTAGAAGTGATTCTTTCGAAAAAAAATCCTTTCGAAAGAATGCTGTAAACCTCATTTTTCAAGGAAGAAGAGTTCCTTCGAAAAAGGGTGGTTTTTTTGAAAGAACCACGTCTAGATTGCTTTTTTTTCTGAAAAAACCTCTTTCGAAAAAGCAATTGGAAGAGGATATGCAAATCAAGTATGCGAACATGCTAATCAGCACTTCATTTGCATTTCCTTTTTTCTCATTTGCATTTCCCCTTTCGGAAGAGGAAAGTCATTTAGATGCAGCCTAAGAGTATCAGTGGAAGGAATCAGTTTGGTGAAGTTAACATAGTCAGCAATTTTTCCAAAAAATAATACGAGAAGGAAAGGCAGGTGTGACTATTTAATTTTATTTGTAGGAAAACCTTTTAAAAGTATGTTTTAAACCAGCCAAGATATTCACTGTGGAAAATCACTGGCTCTTGAGCTGGAAAAAAATCATCTTCAGTAAGACATAATTCCTCCCAACCAACCCATAGCTATTTAAGCACTAAAGGCTACTAATGTAGTAAAGGCCACTGGTCAGCTGTTGGCAGTTCAGCTCATAATGATAGGTGTTATTTGTGTATACATTTCTAAATGCTTATAGGAGCATCAGATTCACTGTAAACCAAGTGTGGGCAAACTACATCCCATGGGCTGCAACCACCGCATCAGACCTTTCATTCATTCCTTGAGTTACCACAGAGAAGCAGGGTCAGAGACACTTGCCCCACCACATACTGTGGCTCCACCCTGCTAACGGAAGATGCTGCCATGCCCCCCCCCCCATCCTGGCTTCTACATGTAGGAACAGCCAGGAGGCTTCACATATTGCCCTTTCTCCAAGTGCCAGTTCTGCAGCTCCCATTGGCTGGGAATCCTGAACAATGGAAACAGTGGGGGTAGTGCCTGTGGATGAGGCAGCAAGCAGAGCTGCCTGGCCATGCCTCCGCTGCCTCCAGGACCTGCTTGAGGTAAATGTTTCATGCCCTGATCCCTCTCCCACCATCGGAACCCCTTGGTTCCAGCCTGGGGCACCCTGCTAAATCCCATACTAGGGATGTTAAATATCGAATAATTGACTAATCGAATACTTGATGCATTTTGCATCGTCTATTCGATTAGTTGATACGGCTTCTCCACTTTTGAAGTGGCGCATAGCCTTAGGGCTGTTGCTACATTTCAAAGCTGAAAGCGCTGCGAGGAGTCCAGGGGACCATGGGGAGCCCGGCATCAGGCTACACGCAGTGTTTGAAAGCAGCAGTGCAGCATGGAGCCCAAGCCAGAGTGAGTGAGGGGTCCCTACCCGATCCCGGGCTCCACGCGGTGCTGCCGCTTTGAAGTACCCCCTTCTCTTCCCTCCCCTTGCTGCCTCTTTCTGATAGAGGCAGCAAGGAGAGGGGAGGGACTAGTTGACTAACCTGTAGACTATCCAATAAGCATTAACTTCTCGGATAGTCAATTAGTCAACCAGTCATTCACATCCCTATCCCATACCTCTCATCTCTGGCCCCACCATGGAGCCCTCACCCACAGGCAGAGCATTTACCCCATCCCACATTCCAACCTCCTACCCCAACCTCCGTACTCTTCGGAGTTGTTTCTGGTCCTACTCCAGAGCTCATATCTCCACTCGGCACTCCCCCTCCCCCGCTTTCCACACCCAAGCCCTCAATTTCATGAGCATTCATGGCTCTCCATACAGTTGTTTCCATACTGACATGTGGCCTTCAGGCCAAAACATTTTCCCACCCCACCATTAACTACATCTCGGCTGTGTCTAGACTGGCCAGTTTTTCCGGAAAATCAGCCGCTTTTC